>CM042551.1:1335000-1722500 GCA_023630585.1 Cranoglanis bouderius | reverse complement strand
ATACAGAGTATTACTGAGTTACTGCACGCACGCACACGCACACACAGTGTTCATGCAGTTCACAGATTTGTTGCCTACTTGCTCAAACAGGAGCTGATGAAGAGGAGATGTGAAGGAGTGGTTCAGCCTAAAACTAAACGTCCACACTGTCCATTTACTCCACAACTATGTTTCTCAGAGCTATCATGCTAATGTAGCTAACATAATGGAAGTGTATAGCCACCAGTTTAGCATGGTGCATTAAATGGGCATGTGTGGCGTCGCTCCAAACCAGCAGGATGGGGCGTGGCCTAAAGTCTGAAAACGAGGCTCGTACGTTAGAAGTGTATGACGAGTTACGTGTGCTGATTCGGTGCACCACGCTAAATTGGAGGCCATACACTTCCATTATCTGTTAGCTACATTAGCCTCAGAGCAGTACGGGCTCCAGGAATCGGGCTTTAGGGTAACTCGGGCTCGAGAATAACTGAGTAAAGGTCAGCTTCTGGTACATTTGAGCCTTTAGGTAAAGAATACACACACACACACACACACACACACCAGCCGGATGTCTCAGGTTCCATCTCATTTTTTGATGTTAATGATAGTTTTCCTCAATCATCTCATCCAAACGGAAATACAACAAATAAAGAGACTGACAGACAGAGAGAGAGACAGAGAGACACTGTACTGATCTCCTCTAGAAGCCGTATTTGGCCTGAGTCTGTCTGCGACTGAGTTTATTATCAGACCAGCTGTTCTTCAGCTCCAACTCCCGCTCCTTAGCCTGATAAACAAAAACACAACCATCATTTACACACACACACACACACACACACACACACACACACACAGACAGACAGACGAATCACACTCACTTGATGAATCAGATATGTGATCTGGTGTTTGCGTCTCTGCTGCCCCGTCGGCTGATCTCCTCTTTTCTGTTAAAGACACATCATCATCATCATCATCATCATCATCATCATCATCCCGAATGTAAACCTGATGATATTTAGTTTTCACGCCACACTGAACTCATTTCTTCGGTCCTCATTTCTATAAAATCGTTCCTGTGCTTTTACACTCGAACACACTCCAACGTGTTCAGAGAACATAAAGTGTCCTACGCATCACATCCGTTATTCACAGGTGTAGGAGAAAACGTAAGGAAATAAATACTTTAAAAACATGTGAAGTTTGTTCTGTAGTTGAAGTGTATAAGATAAGACGGTGTGAGTACTGACCTTACTGAAGGACCTGCGGGGCTCCGTCTCCGTCGTCACGTTCTTCATCATCCACTGCTGATGGCCACTGAGCTGATCATCACCTTTAATCTCCAGGAACTTGATCTCCTCTTTCCCTCGGTTCTGTTTACCCTGCAGTCTGCGGAACTGGGGGACATCCACAAAATATATACACAAATATATAAACAAACAAATTAAATTAAGAACAAACAACATAATTACATCAAAGTTTAATATTCGGTTTTTCCCCCTTAATTTCTACAGGCGCTTTTATAAAGAAATATAAACAAACAAAAACAACTTTAAATTAAGAACAAAAATCTAATTATATCCAAGTTTAATGTTCTGTTTAGTTTTTTTTTTTTCTTAATTTCTGCAGGTGCGTTTTATGCCAATAAATAAATAAATAAATAAATAAATAAATAAAGTTCCATCTTATAAACATGTTTACAGGACAAACTTCATAACTCATCCCTCATCTATCTAGCTATCCATCATAATCCTATAAGCAAATGTATATAAAAAAACACTATTTCCTGATTTATTTTATTTAAATAATGTTTATCAGTAATTATTTATCACAACTTTATAAACAAATGCAAGGGGAAAAAAAGATTTTAAAATTTAAAACGATAAACAAGACTTTATCTTGTTTTTACACATCGATAAAGTTTATGATGACACAAAAAGCAGTGTGTGTGTGTGTGTGTGTGTGTGTGTGTGTGTGTGTGTGTGTGTCAAACCGTTAGTGATCACAGGGTTTGTTGTTATAACTCCTAACCCGTTGCTGCGTCTCCTAAACCTGCGGGGACATGAAACGGACTTTAATAAGACTCACTGCTTCATCGTTGAACAGAGTGGAAGATTCTGCTTCTTCCTGCTCGCCCAGCCCGGAGTTCTGCTCCTGATAGTAACCCTCGCTGTAATAATCCTGTCCACAAGATAAAAACAGCAGGGTGAATTCAAACGGTTTATCCCGAATCTGCAGATTTACGCCGACTTACATTCATCTCATTTATACGTCTGAGCAGTTGAGGGTTAAGGGCCTTGCTCAAGGGCCCAGAAAAAAAATATCATCATCATACTTCATTATAATCCTTTTACAAATCGGGTTTTCTCTGCCGATGCGGTGATAAACACAGAAAGGAACCCTCACAGAGACACTCGCGGTAAAACCGGCGCTTGTTCGGCTTTTAGAAGGCCGTAAAGGGACTTATGAAGGACGCAGGCTGTGGACAGTTGCTTTTCCGGATATCCTCCTGTGTTTAGTGAGCTTACAGCCCATCTTAGACAAACGCTTACATCACGTATCTATTTCCTGCCTGGTGTTCACGCTGTTGTGATGGAGTGTGTGTGTGTGTGTGTGTGTGTGTGTGTACCTGATCGCTGGGTTTGGGGTCTTGCGGTTGATAATCGGCAGTGTGGTACTCCTGAGCGCCCCACGCCGGCCTCGGCTGGGACTCTGAAGCGCTGGAGCTGAAGTCGAGCGGGGCGTCCTCGGCGTTGAGGGGAGGAGGCTGCAGAGAGGGGGTGTACGGCTGAGGATCGGGATACGACGCCCCGGGCGCCGGTTCTGACGAGCTTTCTGACAGGGAGAAGTAATTCTCAGGGGCGAGCTCGTCGTCGCTGCCGTCCTCGTCCGCTGCGATCTGCCGAGCGAACTGCAGCGACGCCGACTTGGCCGCCGCTTTAATGGCCGACGGAGACGGACTCGTCCCGGACACACCCTGAGACGCCGGCTTGGTCCCTTTGGCGTTAGCAACGGGGGCGGGGCGTTTGGTGAGGGTGTGGGGCACCAGGGGGCGCTGCGTTTCCTTCACACTCAGGTGTTTGGGTTGGGGGAGGAGGGACGACAGACCGCCACCCTGAAACATAAAATAAAAATCAGACGGGTTATTAATACTGACTTTACACAAGAACAGGACGACACACTACACAGTGTAGGGATGTGCTGATAAGATCAGATCTGCAAAATATCACGATATTTAACACACGATACTGTTATCAGGCCGGAGAAAGAGCGCAGAGAAACCGTAAACGTTATTCTCGGGATGCGCTTAAAAACGTTAAGTTAAAAATAACTCACCTGAGATCCCACTTTCTTCCTCGCGGGTTCGTCTTCATCCTCATCTGACTGTAAACATGGAAAAACGGAGTAAAAGTCAGAGTTAGAGACGAACTCACCATCGTTTCTTTAAACGGATTCGTTCCATTTCGTTCCAACAATGTTATTTTTGGGGAGTTATAACACGCTGAAGTCTGCTTCTTATCGCCAGATGGATTCATTTATGGGAAAATAAACATCTAATGCCATGTGAAATGAAAGAAACGAATGAGACGAATGTGTGAAGCAGTAAACAGAAACAGGCTGAACAGCTGTGAGGGAAAAAATGCATCGTTATTAATTTAGACAGATAACCGATGTTATGCGTTTGTATGTTTCCAGGTTCTCCGTATGACGAATATCGGCTGCACCAAGACTCCGGGGTCGTGACGGGAAATTTGATGCATGTTATGATTGACAGCGCAGATCTTCAGCATCAGCAGCACAGGACTCCTGAAACACACCACGTTCGCTCCTGGAGGAAATGTCAGCATGAGGTCAGTAGCAGTATTAGATTAAGAATGTGAGAGGTGTTGATGCGTTTCCTAATAAAGGAAGCTTTTAGGATTGTCGTGGTGATGGAGGACAACATCAGACTGGATAAAGTGCAGGTTCCTGGAGTTACAGCAGAGAAAAACAGTGAAATGTGCAGGATGAGGGGAGACTCCAGGACCAGGGCTGGGAAATAATCGATTAATAATCGCACGGTGTGGCAGTGAATCGTATCTCAGTGTGTGTGTGTGTGTGTGTGTGTGTGTGTGTGTGTGTGTGTGTAACTCACGCTGTCTGCTCGGATCTCCGGAACGCTGATCCTGACCGGCTCTGAGCGCTTCCTGGCTCTGGGCAGCTCCGGCCCGGGCTTCTGGTTCCCCACTGCCGGCTCTGAGCGCTTGGGCGCGGGCAGAGAGGCGAACAACCCGCCGGGTTTAGCCGAGCTGCGCGGCTCTGGGCTCGGATCGTCGCGCTCACTGTCGTCGCTGCTGTCGTACGCCACTAAAGACATGTTCCGCCCGGTTTCATATAATCACAGCTCACTCACTAATCAGCGCTTCAGTTATTAAACCGCTCTTAATTAGCCGCTAAACCACTTTCTCCGGCGCAGCTAGCTAACCCTGATGCTAAGCTATCCGGCTATCTGTTCAAATTTCATCTCTGTAAACGACATGTTCCGTCGTTGCATCATTCTGTCTAACCGACAACGACCTAAACATGTTAATATTTATTATTTTAACAAATTCTTTATTTATTTTTTTAATGTAATTTTAAAGGCGTAGCTAGCTAACAGCTAATATGTCTATAAACAAATCCCGTCCTTCTTCTTCTTCTGTTAACTAGCAGCTCTGCCTTATTTTACTTCCGGTTACAAATCTCGCCACCGCATGGTAGGGAGGAGGAATTGCAGGATGAGTTACAGTGAAGGGGACGCACTCAAACACCAAAAAAAACACCACAATAACACAAATGTGAATAAATATAATTACATAAAGTCATTATATAATTGAGTCGCGTTTTTTCGTAACTTTTCGAATAAACTTTCCTTCTCGTGACTTTCTGTCAGTTTTTACAGGTCGACCCGTTTAAGAGGACGTTTATACGAGCAGGTGTACTTCTAATTTCTGCAATGCCCTTTGTGAATAACTTCAGTAAATAAATAAAAGAAGGCAATTAAGAAATAAATCAACCATATATTGTGCCAGTAATTGCAAAAAAAATATTGATGTGGGAATAAGAAGAAAATGCATTAATGTTAAGAAAAACATGCTTTCTAATTACTATAAAATGCGATCCTTTTTTTTCTCTCTCTAGAAATCATACTAAATGAAATGGAATTATTACATTAAGTTTTCTTTTATAATGGACCTTTTTCAAACCAGGACATTCCACAGGGATGTTGTTTTGTGTATAATCTGCAATATTTACATTAAATATAACCAAATCGTTTTCACTTCATAATATTTCGATCATTCTCGTTTATGCCTTTTTCTTTGTGAATGCAGAATTTACTAGAAATCTTACTGAAAATATATATATATATATATATATAAAAAATGAAGGTAAGGAGTTCTACATTTTCCATACGTCTGTATGACCCTTTAAAATCGGTCACTTTACAACATGACACTCACTTTGGGTGTGAGAACACACGCAGGACACGGGCCTCTGTGTTAATTGTGTTATTAGCAGCGTTACAGGAAATGACACAGTTAGATAAACACGTGTTTATTGCAAATCCATGTTGTCGTTACAGTTTAAAGAACATTCTCCTCTCTCCTCTCGCTTGTGTGTCTCAGTACCAGAAGCTTCTTCGGGGTCTTCTCGGTTCCTGGATGTTCATTTTCTCCATCACTTCCTCCTCCAGGGTCTTCAGTGACGGAGTGTACGTTTTCTCCAGAGCGTCCTCAGGAGACGTGTCCTTCGGCCCGTCTGTAACCACACACACACACACACACACACACACACACACATCATACTTTTATCTGTTTATAGTTACATTTGATGTTCTGGAAGTCGCAAGGTGTAGACTCCTCCTCCTGAGTTACAGCTTTACCTCTGACTGTCCCAAAGCCCTGACACTGGAGACTCCTTCCACAGATGTTTAAGTCTGAGTTATTCCCTGTCCTCACTCACCTTTCCACTGCTGTGGTATGATGCCGTCCCTCCTCTGGAAGACGGGTTTGGGGATGATCCGTCCCGTCCTGAGGGAAACCCGGACCTTCTCCCCCTCCTCTGTGAACTTCCACTCCGTCTCCGTGGGCTTCCTGAAGAGATAAAGGTAAGCGGTGTTTATAATGCAGGTGACGATGCTGAGGGTTGAGGAGGCAGCAGTGCAGAGTTTAGGACCTGTCTGTGGGGTCCACCAGTGACACGTCCTTCAGCAGCAGAGGAGCTTCACTCCCGATGTACGTCCCTCTGTAGTCTCCGGACCTGCCGATGTACCTGTAGTGCTGAGGAAGAGGAGGAGGAGGAAGAGGAGGAGAACAATCAGGACGGAGCCGAGGGAATAAACCAGTCACACACTCCCTCTGTACACTTCACTTATACATTTAAACAAAATCAAATTGAACATTCAGAGTGAGTGTGTGAGTGTGTGTGTGTGTGTGTGTGTGTGTGTGTGTGTGTGTGTGTGTGTAGTGTTTACCGTGTTGAGCCCCTCGATGATGACCCAGTTTCGGTGGCGGAACACCTGAGTGACTTTCCCCTGCTTCCCTTTATCTTTACCTGAGAGGATCTCCACCTGCGCACACACACACACACACACACACACACACACACACACACACACACACACACACACACACACACACACACACAGCCACAGCTAAAGCTCAGAACAGCTGCACTGGACTTCATTCAATTCACATAAATATCACAAATCGCTCAGTTCATGTAAACACACAGGACAGGTTTAGTTTGGAGCTTAACATCATCAAAATGTGTCAAAATATCCTGACAGCAAGTTAAAACCCGAACTTACTAACAACCTGAATAACAGACAGACAGAGAGACAGTCAGACAGAGAGACAGACAGACAGAGAGACAGAGAGACAGACAGAGAAAAAGACAGACAGAGAGACAGTCAGACAGAGAAACAGACAGACAGAGAGACAGTCAGACAGAGAGACAGTCAGACAGAGAGACAGACAGGCAGAGAGACAGTCAGACAGAGAAACAGACAGACAGAGAGACAGTCAGACAGAGAGACAGTCAGACAGAGAGACAGTCAGACAGAGAGACAGTCAGACAGAGAAACAGACAGACAGAGAGACAGTCAGACAGAGAGACAGTCAGACAGAGAGACAGTCAGACAGAGAGACAGACAGACAGAGAGACAGTCAGACAGAGA
The DNA here is from genome assembly GCA_023630585.1 of Cranoglanis bouderius. Lineage (NCBI taxonomy): Eukaryota > Metazoa > Chordata > Actinopteri > Siluriformes > Cranoglanididae > Cranoglanis > Cranoglanis bouderius. The sequence continues at coordinate 1,715,326 of CM042551.1, read as the reverse complement.
AACAGACAGACAGAGAGACAGTCAGACAGAGAGACAGTCAGACAGAGAAAGAGACAGACAGAGAGACAGACAGACAGAGAGACAGTCAGACAGAGAGACAGACAGACAGAGAGACAGTCAGACAGAGAGACAGTCAGACAGAGAAACAGTCAGACAGAGAGACAGTCAGACAGACAGACAGTCAGACAGAGAGACAGACAGACAGAGAGACAGTCACACAGAGAGACAGTCAGACAGAGAAACTGACAGACAGAGAGACAGACAGACAGAGAGACAGTCAGACAGAGAGACAGTCAGACAGAGAAACAGACAGACAGAGAAACAGACAGACAGAGAAACAGACAGACAGAGAGACAGTAAGACAGAGAGACAGTAAGACAGAGAGACAGACAGACAGAGAGACAGTCAGACAGAGAGACAGTCAGACAGAGAGACAGTCAGACAGGGAGATAGTCAGACAGAGAAACAGACAGACAGAGAAACAGACAGACAGAGAAAAAGACAGACAGAGAAAAAGACAGACAGAGAGACAGTCAGACAGAGAAACAGACAGACAGAGAGACAGTCAAGAAAGATAGTCAAACAGACAGACAGTCAGTCAGACAGACACAAAAACAGACAGACACAAAGACAGACAGACAAGAAAGATAGACAGACAGACCGAGAGACAGACAGACAGGCAGACAGACAGACAGACAGACAGACATTCACTGCTTGTTTAGTTACATGGTGTATTAGATATGAACTGAAACATCTTGTACTGTAGTACAAACTTTACAACACACAGTATTCTAGTCTTACAGGATGAACACACACACACACACACACACACACACACACACACACACACACACACACACACACACACGTGTTTCTTACCACGTCCCCTTTGAACACACACCAGTCCTCAGGGGCGATCGGATCCACGAACACCTTCCTCCTCCTCTTCCCCGGAGGGTTGAGTCTCTGCGCCGCTGCAGTCCACGGCCTGTTCGTCCCGTACCGATAATCATGGGGAAACGCAGCCTTCGCCGCCATGGAGAGCAGAGCCGTCAGACGCATACTTCACACACACACACACACACACACACACACACACACACACACACACACACACACTGAGAGGTCTAAAGAAGGGAAACAGAAACAGACTTTAGATTGGATATAAACACACACGTGATTCTATCTCTGTAGAGAAGGTCCACTGATTTGTTTATTAATGTACCGATTGTGCATATGTTCAAATATTAATCACTGTTATTATTATAGCATTAAATCAAGTATTTGATTTATAATTGTGTGTGTATATATACACACACACACACACACACACACACACTGAGTATATTAGTTCCACTCTTCAGATAGCGCTTTATCAGCAAAATCTAAATCTTATCAACAATAAATAATAAATAATCGCATGTATAGTAATAATAATAATAATAATAATAATAATAATAATAATAATAATAAATAATCACAAGTTCCTATTATTCTGTGGACCCCAAACTCTGCAAACCAGACACATGCTGTATTTCTAATGCTATATTTATTTTAGCATTTAATTCAATAAGGCAGAAAAAAGTCTATAATCATTTATAACCTTTTTGTGCAAAAAGCCTGTTTATGACAGATCTAAGATCACACAAAGAGTTAAATCATGTGTTAAACTGTCAGGATTAAAGGATCAAAGCCACTCAAACTCTACAGGAAAATATATAAATAATAAAGAAATATTAATTAAGTCTTTACAGCTAGTTTATTTCACATTTATAAATCTGATATGTTCCATCTCTCCTCATGTTCCTGCATTTTAAAGCATCAGTTCTTTTACAGAGACGTAAATGATATATTTATGTTTCTCACCTGTGTTTCAGTAACGGTAAAGCTGAGCTGGCCGAGTAAACAACCCCAAAACCTCCGAATAAATCATTTAATAATCCACTTCAGAAAATATAAAGTTATAAATCCAAACACACTGCGGTCAAGCGCACGTCCCGGGGACAACCATTATCACGCATGCGCACGAGGTAGTGGGGAGGGAATGACTGTACTTCCGGTTTAAGCAAACAGGAAGTGAGTTTAATATAAAAGTCTTCAAGCGCTCGTATTTAATTACTTATTAAGTAAGTAAATACGTAAGCAAGTGAGTTAGGATACTCAATCTTTTATTTACTTATTTACTTCATTTATTAATAAGTTAAAAGTGATATTATTATTATTTTGCTGTTGTTGTTGTTGTTGTTAATAATAATAATAATAATAATAATAATAATAATAATAATAATAATAATAATAATAATACCAGCATTTAATGATAATATTAATACATTTTGTTTAGTATTATTATTATATTTAATCATTCAATGCATTTATTTCTTTATTAACATAATATAATACACCTTGTTGAGTTTTCAACCATCACTCAAACCGTACCTGCTCCTTTGGCAGGACATTTCCATATGATGGGTTTACACTAGGGGTGAAACGATCGGATGATCTGGATCGATGCGTCGATGTAAAAGGCAGCGAATTGTAATTAATTGAGGCAAAAATAATAAAAAGTTTATTACAAATTATTCTTGATTATAAATCTATTAGCATTGATCAATTATAAATATATTATTATCAAAAAAGGACAGACAGCTAGTGTGTAAAAAAATAAAAAATAAAAAATCCGATATTTAAATTCCGATATTTAAATATTTCTTTCTCTACATTCTCATCGTTCACGACAAGCCTACCCCAGATTCTGAACAAAGTTGGTAACATATCAGTTAGAGACAAAAAATAGTCATGTATAATTTCTATCCTAACACTTGGTTATGCTTCTTGATTTAATAACAGCATCTGTTACTTCCTTTTCTCCAAAAACTTCTCAGCCGTTATCTATTGGCTTGATATCAGGATACTCAGGTTTGTTGATGGTGGAGTGGCTGGCCGCCTTATGTCCCAGGGAGCCCTCATGTCTGAGCTACCTTCTGGCTCTCCCTTTTAGTTATGCTGTCATAGTTAGTCTTGCCGGAGTCCCTGCTTTCACTCTGCACACAAAGTACTCTCTCTCTCTGTCAAGCTACACACGATACTCCTGAGATACCAGTGATCCTGACCCGTCTGCTCCCCTGACCTGCCTGATCCATGCTGATGCCCTACTTCTGGTTGGAGTTCTCATCAATTGGAATATCACTGAGAGGGATGGTACCACTTAAAAACCATGAAGATGGCTTTGGACCTCAATTCATATGAACAGTTATGCTATGATGGCCTTAGTGAAAAGCGAAGTTCAACAAAACAGTCTTCATGTAATAACTGTAATGAACTTCCTGGTTACACAGCTGCACTATTTGACCATATATTTGGGGATTTATTTATTTATAATCGCACTATCCGGTGTCACCCAGATGAGGATGGGTTCCCTTTTGAGTCTGGTTCCTCTCAAGGTTTCTTCCTCATATCGTCTCAGGGAGTTTTTCCTCACCACCGTCGCCTCTGGCTTGTGAGTAGGGATAAATTCATACATTTGAAATCTATATCCTGAATTTATATATTTCTGTAAAGCTGCTTTGAGACAATGTCCATTGTCCATTGTCCAATGTCCAAGCGCTATACAAATAAAACTGATTTAAAATTAAATTGAATATCAGTTACATTTCCTTTGCAGAGATCTTTTCAGGGCTGTGTACACTTCTTTGGGATTTCTCTTTCGCAGGTGTTGAGGAAGTAATCTAGTGCTTTATGGTGCCCAGAATTATTTAGTGGAAATGAAGGTTTTCTGGAAAAGAAAAAAATCTTTACTTCTGACGGTATATGTAGGTGCTTGACAAAACCATCAGTGTTCGGATCTCCTCTTGGTTTCTCCAATGTAAAGCTGATTACATCTCTGACAGGAAAGACAATAAACAACTCCTGTGATAATGCAATAAAACTGATCATTTATGGCCTGTGAGTTTAGTGGCTGTGTTAATAATAATAATAATAATAATAATAATAATAATAATAATAATAATAATCAATAAACAGTTACTTATTGCACAGATAATAAAATTCACTCCTTATAAGCATGTGTTTGGTGTTTTCGTCCCATCTGTAGGAGATGAGTGGAGGTGGAAGTTCCTTAAAAAGAGACGCAGCTTCAGGATCCTCCGGTATTTTTAAGTGTAACGTTTTAAAGTATAAACAACAACCACTGTTTATTAGTGGGATGATACATGAGCACTGTAGTAGGTTTCTAATATTATGGCAGAAATATGATTAAGGTTAATCATAGGAATTATTTATGGTTAATAAATAAGGATTAAGGTTAATTCCTAATCATAAGGATCAGGAATTTGTTTCAGAGATACCAGGTGAACTAAAACTGGTCATCTAAACTGTGTTTAATTACAGTATTCCTCAGGGCATGTTTGGTATCATTTGTATCCATAGTTCATGGTGGACGATGTGGTGATATCATAAATATCATATAGTTTAGGAAATAACATTTACAATATATGTTGCAATATGTGCTCTTTCCACACACACACACACACACACACACACACACACACACACACACACACACATGCTGGCACCCCCTGGTTTGCATGGGAGACCGTTTGCCTTTTTGTTCCCACTTACTCATTCTCAGGAACTTAATTAACATACAGTTCCTTAAGGTGAGATAATCAGCTGGGGGTCCACCCTGCTATAAAACACATGGTTTCATTCCCATTTGGTATCCTGGTCACTATACATTTCAAAGAGGCTCAGGGGTATAAGAGGATCTGCTTGGTAGAGAGAAAGGCTTTATAACATCAGAGCCTACCTTTGTAACATCAGAAGGGCCTTTTGCCATAGATGCTTTTCCATCACGTATCCTACGTCCGTGACGCTGACCAATGCTTTGTAAGTTATCTTTATTTCTGGTTTATGTATAATTTGAGTTGTGATTTCATGTATTAAATCCACTTGTGATTCTATTTCTAAACACTCTACGTTTATGTTTGGTATGTTTAATAGGAATAGTTTCTTAAGCTAAAAGGGTGTAGTACGTTAGACACGTTTAAAGTCAACCTCTGACAAGCCAAAAGCAAAGGCTAATACTTGCAAGTTTAAACAGAACCTCTGACAAGTAAGATAGGAAAGGCCTAGGCTTGCACGTTGATAGAAACCTCTGAGCTAACAATATAACGGTTCAATAAAGAAGCTATCTATATAAAAGTCTCTGACGTAGGAACGTCATTTTAATGAAAGCTTCGCTTGAAGTTGCTTAAGAGTAAATATTAGTAGAACACTGAGTGCTAACACTTCTAGCGCTAACTAGAAGATTATTCTACTGGAGTCAGATAATCAATTAAATGGAGTCAGATATTTAAACCCAACATTAAATCCAAACACGCATTAACCTTCGCTGCACCTATTTCCGTCATTGGTTATAGGAGAGCAGTGGGCTAAGTAATTAACTTTATATCTTTTAGCCCTACAGCACCAAAGGAATTGTCTGTAATTAGATATAGGAGTCCTCTGATTAGAAATGATCTCCAATTCAGTATATATATAAATCTAGGGATTACCAGGCGTTATAACGTCATAAAGAAATATATGTCATGTAACAAAAACAGGACACGCAAAGTATATACATATTCTTTATACATATTTAAATATATATACATTGGAGTGTACATGACACATTAAACCTAAATTCATGGATATTTATGATTTTGCTATGTTCATGTCTCTCAGCCCGCGTTATTAATACGCTATAGAGAGAAAATGAAATCACCTCTCCACACACAGTGCGTCGGTTAAAAATTAAAAAGAACCAGCCAATCACAGAGCAGGGTATAGTCTGTATCCGGGGAAGACGAGCCGAGCGGACCAATCGGAGCGACTTTTGCTTTGTAGTCAGGCAGACATAAGAACAGTTGTCCAATCACAAAATAATGCGCAGGGATTTTTTTGCTGTTTATTTGACTCAGGTACTTCTTTTTTCGTTTTAAAAATAAACCATGATATTATTTTGCGTTTTGATGAACGGTACATACAGGGTTAAAGTAACGGCACGAGATGGTGGCGAAAATGGGATAGTTTCTTGCAGATAAAGCTGGGTTTAATACATGGTTCTTTAGCTAACGTTAGCTAGCATGGGCTAACCGAGGTGTCGGTCGTTAGCTAGATGGAATATTATTAGCAGACTAGCTAGCAACATAAAGCTAGCAATATTGCGATTTCTGTGATTAAATCTTTCAGAGTGTATCGAAGGAAATCACCCAATATGATGTCTCTTAACGAGACGAGGGGAAGACGATTAGCTAGCTGGCTAACACACTAACTAACTAGCTAACCGTCCACCCGCCTAACTTAGCTAGCTGTCCGGATTAGCCACGTCGTTCGGCCTAATGACGTTAGCTAGCGGAAACGAAGTTATAACTCTTATAAACTTATAAATTATGTGCTCCTTTTTCCACAAACAAACAATCCGAGCCACAATATGTGTTTTTTTTTGTTGCTACTTCCTCTTTAAAATAGATTATTATTATTATTATTATTATTATTTTTTTTTTTTTGGGGGGGGGGGGGGTAATTCATGTAAATGTGTGGTGTTATTGTTGTGTAATAACAAACAAGGCATGGACATTTACAGCGCGCGGCATGTGTATATTTATGTGTTGTGTATTAATATTGTGTTTCTCTTATGCTTTGTGGCACTGAGTGTGTAATCTCCAGCGTGTGTGTGTGTGTGTGTGTGTGTGTGTATAACTCCAGTGTGCCTGTATTTTTATGAATGGGTGAAAACCTCTAACCATAAATGTTCCTCTAGAGTCAGTCAGCTGCTCATTATCTTGATTTTTTCCCCTCATTTTGACTTGTTCTTTCTTTTTTCCTGTCCTCTTTTTTTAAATTATTTTTTTTTTACACATCTGCACGGTTCCCATGCTGTTGCCAGGAAGAAGTCGCCAGAAATCACAGGATGACGTCATGTGCTAATTTGCATACTTATTGAACCGTCATGATCGCTTGCGTATCAAACCGTGTTACATGAAGAAGGAAGAATGGAACGGTGTAGAATTTGATCAGAATAGAAAATAGGTAAACTCTCTGAGGGAACGCTGTTTCAGGAAAAACAATCAACGACGGGGTGGTGTGAAGGAGCGGAGTCACCGTTACCACTTTGAACGTTGATTAGTTTCCTATAACAGAACGTCCACGGGTGTTTTATTCCTCTCACGCCACAGTGATAAACTCCTCTGTCCTGAAGATGAAGCAGAAAACCTAAAGTTACAGCTTTACCTCTGACTGTTACAAAGCGCTGACACTGGAGACTCCTTCCATAAATGTTACATAAACACATTTCTTCTTACGTAAAACTTCACCCTATCGGGGGTTTTGTTAAAACGGTTTATTATCAGTGGAGCGTCTGCTGTACGAGTCCCTGTGAACGAGCTGTTACCATAGAAACGATAACGTATTAGAACGAGATCATTAATATAAACCTGCGCTACTGTCAGAGCTGCTGTTACAGAGAATTAATCAACACCTTCTGACCAATCACAATTGTAAACTATTTCTTATAGAACAAAGATGTCTTTAGTGACAGAACCGCATACAAATGATTTATGTATATACAAAATACTATAATTTTTTAAAGGCTTTAAAATGATACTAAAGGAAATCATTTTAAACAGTTAAAATGCTGTTAACGTAATACAGAATGTTTTCAGTTTAACGATTCTGCCATCTATGTTTACGCAAAAAGTTCAAGATGTAACTGGGCCTGAAAACATCCAGCTACTATATACTCGGCTACCTGGTGTACCATGTAAGAGAATAGTGCACTTTCCTCCACAGGCCAAAATATCAGAGCTGTGGAAGAAAACAAACCTGATTTTTGTCACTACCCTGTTATTATTATCATGCTGTTAAAGATAATTGCATATGTATAATATAAGTCTTGTTAATCCCAGAGGGGGTCCTGAATGCGGTTTGTTACCCTGACGTGCTTGAGCCATGATGGAAGACCCGATAAAGGCAGAAGGCTCGTCTGCAGACGGCGACGCCAAGCCCGGCATGCTCCAGAAGCTCAAGCTGAACATCTCGTAAGATTTCAATGATCACTGTTGTATATAGTTGTTTGCAAATGTTTGGGCACCCCTGGCCACAGAAGTTAACACACAACCACTGGAGTGGTTAAAAAGTGTTTAAAACAACAACAACAACAAAAAAAAAATTCTGCAATGTTTGAAAAGGTGTTAATGTTGTAAAAGTGCAACGTTAATATATATCTGATGAACTTAAAATTATGTACAAAAGTTTAGGCCCCCTTCCATTTGTAAGGTCTTGTTGGCCCCTAATAGCCTTGTTAGGACTCATTAGATCATTAGGAATATCGATTCCTCAACAATGGGCTCCTCTAAGCAGCTGACTGAGAATCTGAAAATGAAGCTAAATGACCCTAACAAAGCAGAGGAAGGCTATAAACACACATCAGAGCGCTTCCAGATCACAATTTCACTGTCCAATATGTCATTAAGAAATGGCAGTTAAGGAGAATTGTGGATATCAAGGTAAGGTCTGGTAGACCAAGAAAAGTCTCAGATAGAACTGACAGCGTGGACGGTTCAGCCGACACAGTAGTGGTGACGTACTGTTCTACTGTGCAGCACTGCTTGCACAAACATGATCTGCATGGAAGAGTCATCAGAAGGAAAGTCATGACATGTGTAAAGCAATATGTAGATAAGCCAGAGGCATTTCAAAACAAGTGCTGTGGACTGATGAAATAAAAATGTATTATCTGTCCACAATCACTAAAAGAGAAAAAAAAAAAGGAGCAGCATTTGAAGAAAAGACCACCTGAAGCTTTCGGAACGACCCACACAGTCCCCTGACTTGAACATGACTGAAAATATGTCGGTAGATCTTAAACATTCTGTGCATGCAAGACAGCCCAAGAATGTCTCTGAACTACAAATGTGCTGCAAGAGCGGGTGAAAATTCATCAAACATGAATAAAAACGTCTAGACGGCAACAAAAAGTGCTTGCAAGCTGCGATATCTGTCAAAGTGGGTGGTCCTAAGTACTGATTTCGTTTAGTAGGGCGTCCAAACCTATGCCACAATTGCTATTTTATTTATTTTTTCATAATTTTTATGTTCATCAAATATAAATAAAGGATCCATTAACATTTGCAACAACTTTTCACTTTAAAAAAAAAAAAATTCAACAAAATATGTAATTTGGTGTGAGAGGTGCCCAAACTGTACAGTACTGTGCAAACGTCAGAGACCGCCATTTTGTTTTGAATCAAATGGCCATTCAGTAATTATTGTTAAATTATTTGACAGCAAACAATAACGATGGGGAAACGTAGAGTACGTTAACTTCATGTGATTTTCTGTTAAATACATTTTCCCTTCATTATTGTTCATTATTTTTATTGTTCATAAATGACACAGAGTTCATTTCAAAACAGTAGAAATAGTATGAAATCTGTAAATGTTTAACGTTATCATGGATCCAACCACATACAAACATATATATATATATATGTATGTATGTATGTATATATGTATGTATATATTATTTTGTACGTATTTGGATCCATGATATAATATGTTGGACACTTTATTTTCTTATTTAATATGCATATATCAAATATGACACAATATATTCAAATTGACACACGTAATGTCTTCTGACTTTATAAACCTGAACGAAAAAGTATGTATTCATAAGCAAAACAAAAAACAAAGCACCGGTAGTGCACTAAATAACAAAAACAAAAAGCTCTGTATACTTATTTCTCTTCCCTAATAATCAGATATTTTGTAATCAGATATCCGTGGTTGGTTGCTGTGGTTGACAATGGAAAAAAATAAAATAAATCACCCGCTTTTCCCCGGCCTGCGTGCGTCACCACATCACAAGATACCTGTGTTTATGCTGGAAATGGAGTGTTTGATTACATCCCTTAAACCACCTGGAATATAGCATAGCAACCACCTAGCAACAGCCTGGGATAACATATCATCTGCCTAGAAATCAGCTGGAACACCATAGCAACCACCTAGCAACATCTATCTTATAAGATTTCACCTGTTACTTATAACGACAGGTACACGTCAGTGATCAGTTGTGGTGTTTAATGTATCGCTGTCACTGTATACACGTTTCCCATAATGCTGTTCACCGAAGGTCAGACTTTTCTTTCTACACACAGATCATCAGATATCACGGGTTGGTTTCTCTCTATGCGGTTCAACCAATCATGAGATATCGTGAAAACTGAGTGTTTGATTACCTCCTTTAAAAAAATTATTACCAATAAAAACTGTAATACATTCCTCTAACACGTATCGGATGTCAGCAAACACCTAGCGACCACCTGAGATACCATAGCAACATCCTAGAAACCGCACCGGATAAAATAAAAACCACCTAGCAACACCATGGCAACCCTAATCACACCCCGGAAACGGGTTATTTCTAGTTTTGTATTTTCACACATAAAAACAAAGATATAAATATTATATTTGCATCATTTCCACCACTTTCCTGTCAGTGTATAGAAGTGTTTGATGATAGTAACGACAATAATAATAATAATAATAATAATAATAATAATAATAATAATAATAATAAAAACACAAGCATTAAATTAGAAAACAATATATTGAGTGATTCATTTATGTAAATAATGTATATGGTATATTCTGCTGTCATGTGTTAATAAATTGACCCCCATTGCAGTGATGTATGTTGTAATTGTTCTGAATAACTTATAAAAATAAACAAATAAACGTTACAAATAAGCTTATGACAATTATAAACTTGAGGTGGTGTAGCCCCGCCCCCGAGCTCGTGGCTGCCGGGAGGGTAGTGTTTTGTACACGCGCTGCTGTGTTTCGTTCTCCGTCTAAATTCTCTTTATTTTCGTTAAAACGTGTCCTTTACCCGTAACTGGACCGAAGCAAAAAAAAAAAAAAGAAAACGTGTAAATGCACAAGAAACTGAATCAAACCGGAAGAGTAACTCGCCCGGCTGAAAGCTCTGCAGAGTTTCAGCAAGATGGCGAGATGAAGAGACGTGAAGATGATGTTGTGGCCAGAATCATCGAGAGGGTACAGAAACTTCACGAGCCACTTGACGAGATATCTAGCAAAATGGACTTGGTGATCCGTAGAGTTGGAGACGATAAGCAGCGCGTGTCGGAGCTCGAGGAGCACAGCAGGGCCACTGACGCGCGCGTCGCCGAGCTCGAGGACGCGCTGGAGACAACACTGGACCGCCTGGACGACTTGGAAAACAGAAGGTTGTTTTCCAAGGATATTCTGATAGTTGGGCTGAAAGAAGGCACGGAAGGTCCGGACCCGGTAAAGTTTTTTGAGACTTGGGTGCCGGATGTACTCGGCATGCGCGGCCGAAACAACCGGATAGAGCTGCAGCGCGCGCGTCGCACGGGAGCTCAGAAACGCGCGGACGGAGAACCGAGAGCGGTTCTGGCGCGGTTTCGCAACTACAGGGACAAGCGTGCGGTTCTGGAGGCTGCCAGAGACAAAGCGACGGTCCGAGTGAGGGGGAGAAAAGTCTACTTCCGGGATTTCTCTTTCGCTGTGCAGAAGAAACGCGCTGAAACCACAGGCGCGCGGAACGAGCTGCGCAAGGCTGGCTATAAACACTCTTTTATGTACCCTGCTCAAATCAATGTGCTGAATCCACCCGGAGGAGGAGATGTATATTTACACCCCGTGAAAGTGGAGGCTTCTCCGGACTCTGACACACATCAGCAGGAACCTGGATCTGAGGAGTGAGTAGCTGAGGTTCTGCTGCTCTAGTCTAGATTTATCTCCATAACTGCAACTCCACTGCTATAGTGTCTCAGGCAAGTTACCAGGGGGTTGCTAAGTAGTTGCTATAGTATCCCACTCTGTTACTAGGGGTTGCTAGGTGGTTTCTATGGTATCTCAGGAGGTAACTATGTGGTCGCTGTGGTATCTGAGTCAGTTGCTAGGTGGATGCTATGATCTCTGAAGCAGTTGCTAGGTAGTTTCTATGGTATCTCAGGAGGTTACTATGTGGTCGCTATGGTATCTTAGTCAGTTGCTAGGTGGATGCTATTATCTCTGAAGCAGTTGCTAAGTGGTTTCTATGGTATCTCAGGAGGTTACTATGTGGTCGCTATGGTATCTTAGTCAGTTGCTAGGTGGATGCTATGATATCTGAAGCAGTTGCTAGGTGGTTTCTATGGTATCTCAGGCGGTTACTATGTGGTCGCTGTGGTATCTGAGTCAGTTGCTAGGTGGATGCTATGATATCTGAAGCAGTTGCTAGGTGGTTTCTATGGTATCTCAGGCGGTTACTATGGCATCTATTACAGTTACTATGCGGTATAAACCCCTTAGTAACTACCTGAGATATCATTGCAACCATTTCGTAAGTACCCGAGATACCATAGCAACCACCCACAGTAAATGCCTAGGATAAGATATAAATCTGGTATCTGAGGAAGTTACTAGGTGGTTACTAGGTGGTTGCTATGGCATATGAAGCTGTTACTAGGTGGTTATTAGGTGGTTGTTATGGTATCTGAGGCAGTGGGTTGGTGGTTACTATGTGGTTGCTATGGTATCTGGGGCAGTGACTAGGTGTTGCTATGGTATATGAAGCTGTTACTAGGTGGTTATTAGGTGGTTGTTATGGTATCTGAGGCAGTGGGTTGGTGGTTACTATGTGGTTGCTATGGTATCTGGGGCAGTGACTAGGTGTTGCTATGATATCAGAGACAGTTACAAGGTGATTGCTGTGGTATCTGAAATGGTTACTAGATGGTTACTAGGTAGTTGCTATGGTATGTATTACTCTTTGTGAGTCTAATTAGGTTCCAATCTGATGTGACCCTGGTCTTTCTCTCCCCAGTGCAGTAATCCTCACAAACACACACACAGAATACAACACTCGGATTAATACATGGAGATTAAACACAGATGTTAGCAGCACAGCTGTACAGGAACACTGTTCTCTACCTGACATCAGCGTTAATGATCTTTTCACAGGGGTGTGTGTAAGATATATGATGAGCTGTGACCACTGTAACACATCTGAAACACACACTCACAGGTTACACGTTATGTTCTAGGAACAGGGGACCCAGTGTTCTTTATCAGAACTGCAGAATTAAAATGTCTCTACAAAAAAAGGTTTATGCAACGCTGTACACACAACAACAGAAATTGCTCAAGCTGTGCTGATGTTAGAAAGGAAATGTGTGGCTCAGTGATTTGAGGTGTAATCTCTGCAGTGTTCATCTCTAGAGTATCATCCTTACTCGCTTTCTAAATTTATTTGTTTGTTTATTCATAATCATCGTCATCATTATTATTGTATCAGGTGGTTACTAGGGGGTTGTTAGGTGGTTGCTGTAGTATGTCAGGCGATTGCTATGTGGTTGCACTGGCATTTCAGGCAGTTACTAGAGGTAGCTATGGTATCAGAGGTAGTTACTAGAGGGTTACTAGGTGGTTGCTATGGTACCTGAGGCAGTTACTAAGGGGTTACTAGGTGGTTGCTATAGTTGCTCATGCAGTTGCCTCATGGTTTCTATTTTATCCCTGACAGTTACTCTGTGGTTGCCTGGAGGTTACTATGTCATTTGAGGCAGTTACTAGATAAATTTGTAAATTAAAAAATTATATATTTCTGTAAAGCAGCCTTGTGACAATTTCCATTGTTAAAAACGATATAAACAAATAAAATTGAATTGGATATGGTATCTGAGACAGTTATTAGTGGATTATTCAATGGTTGCTGTGGTATCTAAGGCAGTTACTAGGTGGTTGCTATGGTATCTGAGGGAGTTGCTAGGTGGTTGCTATGACATCTGAGTCAGTTACTAGGCGGTTACAAAGTGGTTGCTAGGTGGTTGCTGTGGTATATGAGGCAGCTGCTATGTGGTTTCTTTTTATACCAGGCAATTACTGTGGGGTTGGTAGGTGGTTGACATGGTATCTGAGGCAGTTACTAGGGAATTACTAGGTGGTTGCTGTAGTGTCTGATGCAATTACTAGGGGGTTACTAGGTGCTTGCTAAGGTATCTGAGGCGGTTACTAAGCATTTACTAAGTGGTTGCTATGTGGTTTATTTTTTATTACAGGCAGATACTAGGTGGTTGCTATGGCATCTGATGCAGTTACTAGGTGGTTGCTATGGTATCTGAGATAGTTAAGAGGGGGGTTACTAGGTGGTGGCTATGGTATCACACACAGTTACTAGGTGGTTACTGTGGTATTTAGGGCAGTTACTAGGTGGTTGCTATGGTATCACCCAGTGTCACCCCTGATGAGGATGGGTTCCCTTTTGAGTCTAGTTCTTCTCAAGGTTTCTTCCTTATATCATCTCAGGGAGTTTTTCCTCGCCCCTGTTGCCTCTGGCTGCATCATTAGGGATAATTTTAACATTTATATTCTGAATTTCTATATTTCTGTAAAGCTGCTTTGTGACATGACTGTTGTTAAAAGCGCTATACAGATAAAACTTAATTGAATTGAATTGTATCTGAGGGAGTTACTAGGTGTTTGCTATAGCATTTGTGCCAGTTACTAGGTGGTTACTAGCTGGTTGTTACTGTGTCTGAGGAAGTTACTAGGTGGTTGCTGTGGTATCTTAGGCAGTTAATAAGTGGTTGCTATGGTATCTGAGGCGGTTACTAGGTGGTTGCTGTGGTATTTGAGGCAGTTATTAGGTGCTTACTGGGTTGTTTCTATGGTATCTGAGGTGGTTACTCGGTGGTTGCTATGGTATCTGAGGAAGTTACTAGGTGGTTACTAGGTGGTATCTATGGTATCTGAGGTGGTTACTAGGTGGTTGCTATGGTATCTGAGGAAGTTACTAGGTGGTTAACAGGTGGTATCTATGGTATCAGAGGTGGTTACTAGGTGGTTGCTATGGTATGTGTTAATCTTTGTGAGTAAGCCTTTGTTGCTATTTGTGACCCTGGTCTTTCTCTCCCCAGTGCAGTGAGCACTGCAGCTCTCTCAGTAATCCTCACACACACACACACACACACACACACACACACACACACACACACACACACACACACACACACACACACACACACTATTACATGGAGAGTAAAATGCTGACGTTAGCAGCTCTGGTGTACAGGAGCACTGTTCTCTACCTGAGCGTTTAACAGGGGTGTGTGTGTTCACTGTAACACATCTCAAACATAAACTCACAGGTCACACATTATGTTCTAGGAACAGGGGAACCAGTGTTTTAAGTGAAAATTCTTTAATAAAACAAATTTTAAAAAAATTATGTTTAAAAAAAATAAACAGAAATATAAAAACCGAAAGGAGCGTTGTTATGATCCAGTGGGATGAGGTGTGATATCTGTTGTCTATCTCGAGGGTAAACGTGAAGGAGAGTTTATAGGTGGATATCGTAGGGGGTTGCTAGGTGGTTGCTATGGTATCTCAGACAGTTACTAAGGGGTTGCTAGTCACTAATTGCTAATAATCCTATCCTCAATTACAAGCAGAAAACAGTGTCACATTTTTATAATAATAGTAAATTTTTTGTAGTATTTATATCATTTTATATTTTCTTATCATTTTATAAGTTCTTAAAATTATTTTATTCTATTTTTTATATATGCTCAATGGCCACTTCATTAGGAACACCATACCAATTCTGGGTGGATGGATTCTACAAGTGGGGAACTTGTAGGGAAAGGGACGCACATGCTCAGCAAGAATGCTCAGATAGCCATTCAGTTCAAGCTTGATTGGTATTAAGACGCCCGATTTGTGCCAAGAAAACATTCCCCACACCATTACACCACCTCCACCAGCCTGAACTGTTGACACAAGGCAGGCTGAATCCATGGATATCTGCTCTTGACGCCAAATTCAGAAATTGAGATTCATTAGACCGGATGAGGTTTTTGCTATCTTTAACAGTACAGTTTGGAGATGCCTTTCTGCTCACCATGGTTGTAAAGAGTGGTTGTTTGAGTTACAGTAGCCTTCCTGGTCAGCGAGTTTTATCACATTTACGTCTTGTTTTTTTTATTTTATTTTAAACTTCTGCTGGATTTTTAATAGACGCTCAAGTTTGGTATTGTATGGATACTGTTCGACCTTGTTTGTTTCTGTTTTTGTTTTTTGTTTTTCCCCCACAGTAAGACCGTGCAGAGTAAAGTGGATACAATTTTGGTAAGCATCTGATCAGAATAACTGTCGGTTGAGTAAATGATCCCAATCCACTCATTTTTTTTATTTTCTAACATCTCTCTCCTCTGTGCGACATCTTTCCTCAGAGAGACGTGCAGCAGTTTACAGACAACGACAAACTCTACCTTTATTTACAGCTTCCCTCGGGTCCGAGTGCAGGAGAGAAGAGGTACGGCCGAGCATTATGTCCCTGCTATGGAAGTGTGATGACATGTATTAGTGTAAAGAAAGCGATAGATTCTCGGGTGAGAGAGACACTCAAACGATTCCCACGAATGAGAAATGAACGTGTGTGTATTCGATAGCAGTGACTCAAATGCGGTGAACACGGCCGACCAGCTCCACACCTGCAACTGGATTCGCAGTCACCTGGAGGAACACGCCGACACCTGCCTGCCCAAACAAGATGTTTACGAGACGTACCGGTGAGATATTACGCTATAGAAGCTGTAAACAGCCGTTCCCGGACCAGCCTCTCATTTATTTCTCTAAATAATAATAATAATAATAATAATAATAATAATAATAATAATACAAAAAACCTGCAGCATGTCATGTTAAAGAGAAACCGCAAAGTGTAAACTCCTGAAGACTCTCCTGTGTCAAAAAAACTTACGTACAATTTTACATATTTATCTAAATTACATATAATAACAGAAATATATACACACTGCACACAGTACTGTACAGAACAACATGTAGTCTTTACAGCTAGGATTGGGAAGCTTACCTACACTGTGTGGTGATGTCCTCTCTGCAGGAAGCACTGTGAAAACCTGCAGCAGAGGCCTCTGAGTGCGGCGAACTTCGGCAAGATCATCAGAGACATCTTCCCCAACATCAAGGCTCGCAGGCTGGGAGGCAGGGGGCAGTCCAAATATCCTTTACCTCGACCCGTCACTCACACACGCTGCCGTAAATACTAAAAGTATCATTACGTTACCTGTCTTTTGGGTGTGTTTCATCACTGTTCCTTGACCATGTTGGCGTTACGTACTGCTACAGCGGGATCCGCAGGAAGACGGTGTTAAACATGCCGTTGTTACCCAACCTGGACCTCAAGAACGATCCGGTATGAAACTCCGCTCACACTCGCACTTTTACTCGCTAATCCCGTGTACTCGTTTCGGCTGTTTACGTAACTCCTGCAATTCCCCCGCAGTCCGAGCTGACCGAGCTGGTGCAAACGTACAAACAGGAAGTGACGGAAGCGGCGTGCGAGCTGATCTGCGACTGGGCTCAGAAGATCCTCAAGCGCTCGTTCGACACGGTGGTGGAAATCGCACGCTTCTTAGTGCAGGAGCACATCGTAAACCCGCGGTGCAGCCAGGCCGAGCTCGTCACCTCCGCCTCGCTCGCCGGTACAAACAGATTTACTCATCTCCATTTCTCGTTTTGTCTAACAATGAACCTGGACCTGGCAATGACCGAAACGTGTGGTGCGGTGTGCTGTGGTGCGGTGTGCTGTGGTGTGCTGTGATGTTCTCTTACCAGGAGGCCCTGCGAAACCACACAAAGTGATTAAAAAGAACCCGACGACGACGCCCAGAGGGAGCACAGTGGAGGAAGAAAGCTCTGGCCAGGATGCTAAGGTATTATATATCGATTATACTTTATCCCAGAGGCTGGTGAGGTGGAGGATGGTGAGGGGAATGACTGTTTATATCTGCTATAATGTAAGTGACATTAAATGTAACTATAAATGGATTCAAATGTATGACATGGTTTTTTTTAAATTGCTGGCGAATTTCTGTGGTGTAAAAGGAATAAAACACTGCGCTGTTATAGGAAAGTAAACGTCAGTGCGGTAACAGGAAGTCAAGCTGCGTGTGGTTATTTATTCAGTGTGCGATATTCTGATTGGATTTATTTATTTTTTTACAGAAAGATGAAAGCGAGCAGGCCGCGTCTGTGAAGCATCTTCCTAACGACAAATCAGCTAAAGCTCCTGAGGTTTTGCGTTACGGAGGCCGCGAGATGCAGGTGGAAGCTCTGGTCAAGAAACTTCCTCAGCTCCGGCCTCGTGGCTCGATTCTGGAAAAACCTCTCCTCTCTGTTCACGCCCCCGCTCCTGCCTTCACGCCGAACGATTCCAGCGGCGTCCAAGTGACTCTGCCCATCACCGTTGCAGCGCTCTCTCCCCAGCAACGCGGCTCCGCCCTCCCTCTCATGATCCTGCCTCCTTCAGTGACCGTTTCCCCAGCGACGGCGGTGACGACGGCATCCAAACGCGCGTCCGATTCGTCCGCCGTGGTTGCGGGCCCGCCTCTGAAACGCAAACGGGGCCGACCCAGGAAGCAGAGACCAGAGGAAACGGCGGCGGCTCAGAACCTCAGTCCGAATCAGAACCTGAACCTGAATTCGAATCTTAATCTGAATCCAGTGGTGCTGAACAGAGGGGTGATCCAGAAAGCGCTGTCGTCGTCCTCGTCATCCTCGTCCTCGCAGGTGACGGAGACGGTGCTGCAGGGTAAAGCTGAGGAACACGGATTGGGGCCCGTCGTGCTCCTGCAGGAACCGGGCCGGGCCATGGTGATCCAGCGTGCCCCCGTGTCGAGGGAAAACCGTCCCGTAAATCAGTGCGCCGCCGCACATCTTCCTCCTCCTACCGTACACGAGGACAGGGGCGTAGTGGAGATCACGCTCACTCCCATCGACCACCTGATCACTGCAGACGACTCGGTTTGCAGCGTGCCCGAGACGAGCCCGGGGGAGGGGGAGGTCCCTTAACCGTCTGTCCCACGCGTGCGTGTGTGTGTGTGTGTGTGTGTCGTCAGTGACTTTCGTGACTAACATGTCAGATCGTTCAGTTCAGATTGCAGTCATGTCTCTGTATTTTTGGGTGTGTTTTTACTTCCTCTGTTCCCTAATAATCTGATGAGCTGCACTCGATTAGCGATAACACGCAGCAGCACACGGAGCCAAAAACGAAACGCACAGACGCAGACGATGCCAAAACTTACAGTCTTATCCCTAGCATTGACATTTTTTACCTGTTGCTATGGCGATATGGGAGAGACCCGATAGCTATGCTTTTTATGTTGGCACACCAAACATGAATAAAAAGCTAATTCACCGAAGGGGAAAGGACACCTGGGTGTGAAAAGCACGTGAGAGCTTCTGATGGCAGTTACCTTCACGTCACGCTGACTTTATCTCGGCTAGGGTTGTTATGGTGTCACGGGTAGTCAGGGTGTGTTAACTCACCGCTGACTTTTTCAAAATACCGATAAAAATTCATTTCCATCTTTTTTTTGCCCGCTTTTCCTCGCAGCCACGCCCACTGGGGTTTAGTTGTCCATGTGGAGGTTCGTAATGTGATTATTATTTAAGTATCTCTGGGATTTTAGTACAAATCTGTCATACAGTAGTAATAACTCCAGGTAATATCCGTAATAATCCCATCAGATCGGACACCGCTCCAGGAAGCGCTCGCTCTTTTCTCTTTTCTCTTGGGCGTGTCAGAGAAGCGACACTTCCGGGGTTTTTTTTTTTAGGGAAGTTATTGAGTTCCTAGCACAGGTACATACTACAGTGCATGTCATGATCATGTGACCCACTAATGATCAGGTGGCCACGCCCCCCTACAACAATCACTTGTAATAAATATCAAAGGTTTGTATTCATATGAGGTGTGTGTAGTACACATGGAGTTTTGGGTGTCACATGGTGAAGACACACCCATCTCTGCGATTTATACACACGCGGTTTGTCCCGAGCGAGTTTTAAAAACGTTCAATTAATACCGTGATATTTATAGACAAAGTGTGAAAATGTCACCCCATAACACCCCTAATCTAGTAGAACTTCTGTGGGCGGGGCTGTGGGCGGTGTGGTCAGCGCAAGTTTCTTTTTCTCTCTGACTGCTGGGATTCGCTGGCACATCGCTGGCAGTGTTGGCGCCTCCGATGTTTAAAGACGACCGCGTCAGAAACGTGTCCGAGATGCTGAGCAGCTCCACGAAGCTGAGCGAGGAGACGAGGCTGTGCCAGAGCGGCGGGCCCGTATGCTTCCATTTTACCCGTTAGCTACATTAGCGTCATAGCCTCTACTTTGGTACAGACACCAAACACCTCTCAGCTGATCCACTACGATTATGACAGAGGGACGTTTTATTATCAGCCGAACTGTAGCTTTAACGCACTTTTATTACACAGTGATCCGGACTGGAGAGCAGGACGCTGGGCCTGGTGGCACCCTGTGTGTGTGTGTGTGTGTGTGTGTGTGTGTGTGTGTGTGTGTGTGTGTGTGTGTGTGTGTGTGTGTGTGTGTGTGTGGTGATCGGGGTGATGAGTGAGTGTGTGTTTAAGTCGTGTAGGTGATGTCCAGTGCTATTACGGGTTTGTAAATCGAGTCTCTCAAGCTAACTTTAAACTGCAGTGACAAAGATTTTAGAAAAGCACACACACACACACACACACACACACACACACACACACACACACACACACACACAAACGATGTAAAGTTACTGAGAGCCTTTTTATTTGAATATTTTACAGGAGTGTGAGATGTGATGGGATTTTAGCATTTAGTGTGTAAATAGTTTTCCTGTGTCTGGAATGATCGACAGTCGTGACCCCAACCCTACCCCCGATCCGGAGGCCCCGCCCTCTTTCCTCCCATCAGTAACGTTTCGTCTGCTGTTCTTTCTGTTGACCCGGGGTTACCGTCCTCGCCGGACGCTTCAGGAAGCCCCCTGTTTGTGCCAAAAGAAGATTGCAGTGATGTAGTGACGGGCAGCTATGCTAACTGTTTAACTGTTAAACAATCTGGTGTAAGATTCTTATTAAATTATTCCAATCAGGCTGTGCAGCAGTACCTTCACTCATTACATACATCAGAATCAACACTGTGTTCATTTCGTAATTATTTCCAGCATGGGTTTATTACATTTTTGCCCTAATTACCCTGAACTCTAACCTTTATTTACTTTTAGTTTCATTTTATTATTATTTTTTTTTTAAACAAAACCAACCAAGCACAGTGAAGTGATCAGAGACAGTCAGGTTTTCTTTATATTATTATTATTATTTTTATTGCTATTATTATTATTATTAAAATTAGTATTAGTAAATTTTATTGATCTCACTCACACTTTTAAAAACACAAGCTGTTAATAAACATAATTAATATAACACACTGTTCAAGATCTCTCTCTTATTCGTTAAAAGATTGAGGACTTCAGATCGAACCTTGTTGGGCTACAGAAGCTTCTGTTTAATGACCTTGCGTATGATTTACTGCTATAAAAAGTGTTACATATAAAATACAGTGTATATTATTTAACAGTAAGGAGTGTGAGGGAATTAGTTCCTATATATTTGGCTTGGAAATGGTGATATTTTTCTTTTTTTTTTCTTTAGTTGTTCCTGTGTTGTAGAAGGTGGTGATTTGTTTGTTTGTTTGTTTGTTTGTTTGTTTGTTTGTTTGGTCCATTGCACTTACATTCTACTCTCCTGCAACAGAATGTATTTAATTATAAAGCAGATTCTGATGTTTAATCATATACATTAATAGTCCCAATTACATTAAATAATAATTTTAAAAAAAGGATATCGGTTTTTCTGTGAAGTAAATTAATGTGAAGATTATTATTGTATATTATTTAATTGCTATTATCAAGGCGTGTGACCTCACACAACCTCTTTTCACTTTATTTAAAAATCCTTGTCTGCGATTAGTCAGATTTAAAATAAAAACAATGCACTTAATGACGTAAAGAGAACGTCATGGAACAAACAAAACAATCCCAGAGTTTTGTTCCTCAAACGTGGCTCGATGCGTCCCGACTGTAACGTTAAACAACAACAACAACAACAAAAAGAACCCGTACTGCGATGTAAAATCAGGTAATTATAATAAACCCGAGTCCCTTCATCCATCGGTGACCTCACAGTTGGTTAGTTTTGTTGTTGTTGTAAATATTTTAATTTCCTACTAAGTCACTACATCATTAACGAACTTTAAAGACCATCAGTGTGACTCTGAAATCATCGGAATAATATTTAACACCAACGTCCCACCTCCACTTTCCTTCAGTTTTATTTGAACTACAAATTCTAAAGATCAGGATTAATTTTATTTCTTTCTTCATTTATTTTAACTTCGTTTCTAACCAACGGCCACCTTACCTCAGTTTCTCTTTATACATTAGAAATAATTTTATCGACAAAAACAATGACAGATTTGAACAAACGCAGGGGACGTGGCTTGATGAATACGAAGACGAGGTACAAATGTTAACCCCGCCCCCAACTCCACCCCTACCATGGTGTGACCATTAACTCCACCTTCAACTCCAGCACTAACACTTCATGTACCCACCTACAGTCGGCTTTACTCCACCCTAAACAAACCCAATCCCACCCCACAGCCCTGCCTGATCCCACACCACCCTCTCCCCCCACCCATAACCCTGCCTGAACCCACACCACCCTCTCACCCCACCCATAACCCTGCCTGATCCCACACCACCCTCTCACCCCACCCACAACCCTGCCTGATCCCACACCACCCTCTCACCCCACCCACAGCCCTGCCTGATCCCACACCACCCTCTCACCCCACCCACAGCCCTGCCTGATCCCACACCACCCTCTCACCCCACCCACAGCCCTGCCTGATCCCACACCACCCTCTCACGCCACCCACAGCCCTGCCTGATCCCACACCACCCTCTCACCCCACCCACAGCCCTGCCTGATCCCACACCACCCTCTCACCCCACCCACAGCCCTGCCTGATCCCACACCACCCTCTAACCCCACCCACAGCCCTGCCTGATCCCACACCACCCTCTAACCCCACCCACAGCCCTGCCTGATCCCACACCACCCTCTAACCCCACCCACAGCCCTGCCTGATCCCACACCACCCTCTAACCCCACCCACAGCCCTGCCTGATCCCACACCACCCTCTCCGGCTCCACCCTCTCCCCCCACCCACAACCCTGCCTGATCCCACACCACCCTCTCACCCCACCCATAACCCTGCCTGATCCCACACCACCCTCTCACCCCCACCCATAACCCTGCCTGATCCCACACCACCCTCTCACCCCACCCACAGCCCTGCCTGATCCCACACCACCCTCTCACCCCACCCACAGCCCTGCCTGATCCCACACCACCCTCTCACCCCACCCACAGCCCTGCCTGATCCCACACCACCCTCTCACCCCACCCACAGCCCTGCCTGATCCCACACCACCCTCTCACCCCACCCACAGCCCTGCCTGATCCCACACCACCCTCTAACCCCACCCACAGCCCTGCCTGATCCCACACCACCCTCTCCGGCTCCGCCCTCTCCCCCCACCCACAACCCTGCCTGCTCCCACACCATCCTCTCCCGCTCCCCCCTCTCACCCCCCCCACCACCCTGCCTGATTCCACACTATCCTCTCCAGCTCCACCCTCTAACCCCACCCACAGCCCTGCCTGATCCCGAACCACCCTCTCCGGCTCCACCCACAGCCCTGGCTGATCCCACACCACCCTCTCCGGCTCCACCCTCTAACCCCACCCACAGCCCTGCCTGATCCCACACCACCCTCTCCGGCTCCACCCTCTAACCCCACCCACAACCCTGCCTGATCCCACACGGGAATATACCCTGGATGGGAAACCATTTCATCACTCACCTTCACACCCACATTCACACTCTGGGGTAATTTAGAGCTGCCAATTCATCTTACGGCATGTTTTCGGGAGGTGAGAGGAAACCGGAGAACCCAGAGGAAACCCACGCAAATATGGAGAGAACGTGAGACTCCACAGAGAGAGTAACCTGCACTCAGGATGGAACCAGGAACCCTGGAGCTATAACTGCTGTGTTCACGAACACGTGACCCACTGCACTCACACCTCACCACTCACGTATAACTAACTTTTCTCCATATGACCAAATTTCTACATTTTATGAGATTTTCTGACAATTTAAATGAAATGACAAGTTTTAAAACCATTTTGTTCATTAAAAGCTTTAATAATAGACAGTTTTTTATTTGCACAGTGACAAAGACGCCGCTGATCCGACAGTGTTTTAATTTCATTTACTACAATAATATATTCTTAACAAATTAAATATAAAGCAAATAAATGATTAAGACTGAGAATCACAATCCAGTGAGACAGAAAGCCCTTCATTAGCATCAACAGCATCATTAGCTTTATTCCTACATCATCACACTGGAGGAAATTTACTGACGTTTTACTCGTCCATGTTCACTTGCTTGTGTCCTTATTAACATTCGGGTCATTTTATAATCACATTCTGAAATCCTCTAAATAGATGAAAATGTCGCTCTTTTAAGACAAAACGTCTTTATTTGATCAGACTGAATACAAATCATGGAGCATTAAATCAAAACCAGTCTGAATCACTGTGTATGTATCAGAACTGAATCTGAAAGGAGTCTGAATCTTGAGGTGAGTAACTGAAATGAATCCAAACTGAACCGAATCTGAACCATGTGTCTGTGTGTAAGTGAACCGAATCTGAATCATAGTGTATGTAAGTGAACCGAATCTGAATCATAGTGTGTGTAAGTGAACCAAATCTGAATCATATTGTGTGTAACTGAACCGAATCTGAGTCATACTATGTGTAAGTGAACCAAATCTGAATCATAGTGTGTGTAAGTGACCTGAATCTGAGTCACACTATGTGTAAGTGAACCGAATCTGAATCAGTGTGTGTAAGTGAACCAAATCTGAATCATAGTGTGTGTAAGTGAACCGAATCTGAATCATGTGTCTGTGTGTAAATGAACCGAATCTGAATCATAGTGTGTGTAAGTGAACCGAATCTGAATCATAGGGTGTGTAAGTGAAACAAATCTGAATCATAGGGTGTGTAAATGAACCGAATCTGAGTCACACTATGTGTAAGTGAACCGAATCTGAATCATAGTGTGTGTAAGTGAACCGAATCTGAATCATAGTGTGTGTAAGTGAACCGAATCTGAATCATAGTGTGTGTAAGTGAACCAAATCTGAATCATACTGTGTGTAATTGAACCAAATCTGAATCATACTATGTGTAACTGAACCAAATATGAATCATATTATGTGTAACTGAACCAAATATGAATCATATTGTGTGTAAGTGAACTGAATCTGAGTCACACTATGTGTAAGTGAACCGAATCTGAATCATAGTGTGTGTAAGTGAACTGAATCTGAATCATAGTGTGTGTAAGTGAACCAAATCTGAATCATATTGTGTGTAACTGAACCGAATCTGAGTCATACTATGTGTAAGTGAACCAAATCTGAATCATACTATGTGTAACTGAACCAAATATGAATCATATTATGTGTAACTGAACCAAATATGAATCATATTGTGTGTAAGTGAACTGAATCTGAGTCACACTATGTGTAAGTGAACCGAATCTGAATCATAGTGTGTGTAAGTGAACCAAATCTGAATCATACTACGTGTAACTGAACCGAATACGAATCATATTGTGTGTAACTGGACCAAATCTGAGTCATACTATGTGTAAGTGAACCAAATCTGAATCATACTATGTGTAAGTGAACCAAATCTGAATCATAGTGTGTGTAAGTGACCTGAATCTGAGTCACACTATGTGTAAGTGAACCGAATCTGAATCAGTGTGTGTAAGTGAACCAAATCTGAGTCATACTATGTGTAAGTGAACCAAATCTGAATCATAGTGTGTGGTCAGACCACTAACCCCCATAGTGTGTGTAACTGAGCCGAATCAGAATCATACTATGTGTAAGTGAACCAAATCTGAATCATACTATGTGTAACTGAACCAAATACGAGTCATATTGTGTGTAACTGAACCGAATCTGAATCATAGTGTGTGTAAGTGAACCGAATCTGAATCATACTATGTATAACTGACCTGAATCATAGTGTGTGTAACTGAACTGAATCAGAATCACCTTGTGTGTCTAATGGAACCGAATCAGAATCCTGTGCATTTTATTTTGCTTTGCTCTCCTTCAGTTTTACCGTAAAACATAAAACATGACACTATACAGTTATGGCAACGTTTAATCAACTGTTATAAAATAATTAGATTTTTGTCACTGCGGTGGTTTAAGGAGACATTTAGAGCTCATATACATTTCATTTTGGCTACTGGACCTTTAACGGATCGAGACAGACTTCCATAACGTTAGCTACATTAGCATGGTAGCTCCAGTGCAAAGCTAAAGAAGCAAAACTCACACACACACGCACGCACGCACGCATCTCGGCTGACCCTCTACAATTGAGGACCTTTAATTTTTCACCAAAATATTCCCTGGAGATAAAATAACGTGGACGTTTTCAGACTTATTCGTGGCATCTGCGTCTTCTGGTGCAGTTGCATATAAACATTTTTGTGTGTGTGTGTGTGTGTGTGTGTGTGTGTGTGTTCTCCTGACTTATAGGATGGAACAGTCTGAGTCGTCCTTCTTCTCACCCTGCCGTCTCCGTCCTCCGTGATGAGACGCCGGTCCTCCTCTCGCCTGCACAAAAAAAATCACAAAAACAGTTTTACTGATCCTCAGTGAGGTCCAGTCCCAAACGGCTCATTATTAACTACATACGCTCACTACACAGCACGTAACATGGCGGCGTTATGGAAAATTAGTCGGTATGGAAGCCTGTTGGAAATTAACCGCTTACACACGGGATCAGTTTTAGGACTCTTTTTAAAATTTTTTAAATTAAACCATTTTAACGTGTGGATTTCCTGCATTATGTACATTTATTTATGAAAACAAACAGCATGGAGTAAAATGAACTCGGACAGTCTGATTATGAGCTACAGGAGCTAACAAAGGAGGTCTGACAACGAGAAAAATGAATGATTTATTATCTGATGTAATGTTTGGACACTGTACTTGATACACTATGTCGTGGCTAGAGGTGTATATGTAGGTCTAAAAAGGAACGTGTCCGCGTGTGTGTGTGTGTGTGTGTGTGCGCGCGTGTGTGTGTGCGCGTGTGTGTGTGTGAAGAGAGAGTGGTGCTATCACCGGCTCACAGGAGATGTGTGGGTGGTTGCTGAGGCTGTTTATTTACAAATTTTTTCCTTTTGAATCGAATTGAAAACAAATGAATCGCTGAATCTAATAAACCTTTAGTGATTTGAACTAATTTGAATCATTCTTAACTTACAAAAATCTAATATGAATCAAACTGGAACCAAATGAATCACTGAACTGAACTGAATTGAATCAAATTGTTCTTAGTTTACAGAAATCACTTTTGAATCGAACAAATCACTGATTCGCTGTTTAATGAAATGAACTGAATCATTCTTAGTGAGATCAGTGAGTCACCACTGAATTGATTTGCTGTTAAGTGAAATGAATAAACGTTTTGAATCAAATCGGAAAACAACGAATCACCTGAATCTATATGAACTGAATTGCTCTAAATTTATAAAAAATAAAAAATAAAAATCGGTTTTGAAACGAATCGCAGAAACGAATCACTGTTTGGTGACATGAACCGAATCAATGATTCAATTGAATTGTTCTTGAATCTGAAAACCAACGAGTCACTGAATCACGTCGCTGTTCAGTGAGCTGAATGAATGAATTGACAGATGTTCACCTGTTCACCGGAGGTGTGTGGAGGTTGTTGAGGTTGTTGATATTCTTCCTGCTGCAACTGTCTCGCTAACTCCAGATCACTCAAAGGTCCAGGAGCTTCACCCTGACTCTGCTGCAGAGACATGGCCACCAGGTAGTCCTAACACACACACACACACACACACACACACACACACACACACACACACACAGAGGTTTTCTTAAAGGTCATGTGACCTAGAATCAGACGTTCCCATCATTCAGTAATCTCATCGAGAACCTCGGAGGACTGTCCTGAAAACTGAAACCCTGGTGGTCACCTGATCGATCTGCATCTGCTGCTGCTGCGCCGTCGGCCTGCTCGCACTCTTCTGGGACGGATGGGACAGTCGGAATTCCGAGTCGCAGAAATTCCCGTCTCCTTCCACGTTATGGAGACTCTCCCACACCACGGTGTCCTCCTGCAGGAAGCCCTGATCCGTCACCAGCAGGTACAGGTGACCCTGAGATCACACACACACACACACACACACACACACAATAAAATAACCGCCAAATAATTCCCCACTGAATTTAAATCTCTGTAATCTTCTTAACTGAGAAAGTCTGATCATTATCCTAAAAGCTCTGATCATTTTCAGCGCTGATTAATTTAATAATTTAAATACATATATTCACTTTTTTATGCAATATTCTTATTTCTGATTCTGTTTACTTCTATTTATTGTCAAAAACACAATCATCTTGTAGGATTCTGTTTCTTACTTTATTTTTTATTTTTTTTTTATTTCTATTCTAATGGATAGAAATAAAAAATAAAATAAATTAAGAAACAGTTTAGGGATCTGAGAGAGTTTGGGGATTAGTGGCTCACCTTGTGCTTGATCATGGTGCTGAAGTGGTTGTTCCTGAAGAACACACACAGCTCTCCCTCCTTGGCGGTGGTGTTGAGCTCACACAGGCCGTGATACGACAGCTGGGTGGCCGTCGACTCCAAAAACTGCTCCGCTATCAGACCTGCAATCGCCACAACCTCACATTAAATGGTGTATATTTATTACAGGGGTGTGATGACTCAGTAATCTTCCCTCAGTGCATGGATTAAACATCCTTCAGATACATCTATATCAAGATAAAAAAAAAAAATAATAAAAATAAAACACTAATCACCAGATTGTCAAATAAATAAATAAATAAATAAATAATAACGAGTCACGATTCACTTGCAAAACGATCAGGTTTAAACAAAACAGCGTTCAGACGGGAGCTACCGCCACCGTGTTTCACATCATTCTTCTTCTGAGGATTCAAAGAGCAAACTCTGAGCTAACGGCTCCGGCAGAACCGAAGGACAGAGGGGAAGCGGGGGGGAAAAAAAATCTAATCTGGGGGAAAAAAACAAGGCGTGTCAGCTTAAATCACTGAGTCAAATCGCCGTTTCGGGAACTGGATCACTTTTATTTTAGAGAATTGTTTTAGAATTTAATTGAAAACCAATACATCAAACAGCTGTTTAGTGAATTTAACAATTTTTATTTTTTTAAAATAATAAATAAAATAAATAGAAGAATCGAATTGAACCCAATGAATGAATGAGTCAGAATCACTTTTTACTGAAATTAACTGAATTGTTTTCATGCACAAAAAAAATAAATAAAAATAAATCACTTTATAGTCGAAGTGTAAACCGTTAAACCGCTGAATCGGATCAGTGTTTAGAAACTGAATCGTTTTTATTTGCAAAAATCACCTTAAGGATCGAACAGTGACTCACTGAATCAAATCAAACTGAATCAAAAACGTGCTAACTAAAGCTAACAGGTACTTGTTATTGTTTTATTTAATACACATCACTTTTAATAGCGATTTCTTCAGTAGTAACGTCTCAGAATTCAGTCCCTCACCTCAGACTGCTCTATGCTAAACCGTTTCTATCGTTAATTGTGAATTATCTTCTTTATTTTGCTCTGAAGTGAGAACGGTGAACTTGGTACTCGGTTATCTGCGTCAGCTCTGTGTTAATCGGCCCTTCTGAGTACGAGGAGAGCCACGATGTCCTCCACGGCCTCCTGATACCATCTGTGTGTAACCGGTTTCTCAGGTTCTGTCATGTTTATACCGATGCTCTTCTGTTTCGATCATCTCGAGCTCATGCTGTACCGTTCGCACGGAACGGTACAGGACACGCCCGATTCTAAAATCGGAAATCAGACCGGAGTGATATCGGACAGAGCAAGATCAGACTCGCACCTTCGCTCACTCGGCTGCTGTCTGCGGAGTGTTTGTAGATGATGATCTTCTCCACCAGCTGGTTGTAGCTCAGTTTCCCCACCGCAGACGCCATCTCTGGGCTCTAGAAAGAACAACACTAAGATGGTTCACCTTCCGGAGTTTAATAATCGAGCTTTAATATCTCACGCTGCGGTGCGTGTCCCTGTTTAGATATAAATAAATTCAGATTATTACGTCTTACACTCAGAAACGAACATCTGTGCTTATTATATCAGTTATCTAACACTAATACACATTCTCCTCAGTTAGATCTTTTTAAAAATGCTTTTTTTTATATTTAGTAAACATAAAATCTCACATTAGGGCGATATGACGATATGATATCGATATCGCGGTCGATTGTGTTTGATAAACTTTTCGTCCCTCTGTTTCAGTGTCAGTTTATTTTTGTAGGCAATAAATTAAAGCATCGCTGAATTTTGATAATTTGATAAAAGTGTATTATTTTAATGCAACATTTCCGTTTCGCTGGTATCGTGTGAGCAAGCTTTGTAACAAATACTGCGTATCACAGAAATGCCTCGAAATATCACGATACGTGTTAGTCGTATCGACCCAGCCCTGTGGTGGTTACTGTGTTACGATCAAAAATGAATCTTTGCACGACACCTCGATGTTTTTGACTTGAGGAACCGTTTCACGGCTTCTCTTTACTTTCCTTCACACAGACTTTCCTCTTCGTTTGTAGTGTTTATCTAATAACGGCGATGATCAGAAACGGAACTCGGTGATGAGGAACGTCACGTGATGTCAGTGTTGGGAAGATGAGTAATAAAAGCGCGAGCGTCGTCTCTGACCTGAGGATCCACCAGCCAGCCGTGGTACAGTGGAACGTCGAGTAAATCAAACACGATGCACTCGGGCGTGTACTCGAAATCCGCCACACCCGTAAAGCGCACGTTTACGTCCAGACCCGTGGATAACTTCGGCAGGACGGCCATGGCATCACTCATGTTCTGCACACAGAAGAAAAACGTTGATTTTTTACTTCATATAATAATAATAATAATAATAATAATAATAGGTTGAGATGGCACTGATCCGATACCCAGCATCAGTGTAAGTGTCAGTGTCAGTGTCAGCGTCAGTGGAAGCGTCAGTGTAAGTATCAGTATCAGTATCAGTATCAGTATCGGGTCGATATCATCAATAAATGGTGGATCAGATTTTGGAGAAAACAGATCAGATATCAGATCCTTTTGTTATGATTGATTTTATTATATTTACACTTCATTATATTTATTATATTTACAATGTGAGCGCTGTGAAGTGCTTCAGTTAACAAAAAAAAACATTTTAAAGCTTTATCAGTTATTAAAGTAAACGGTATGGGACGGGTGTCGGCTAATACTCCAGGGTTCAGTGTCGATATCGGAAAAGAAAAAGAAATCGCATCGTGCCGTCTCTAATAATAATAATAATAATAATAATAATAATAATAATAATAATAATAATAATAATTCAGAGTACAGCCTTATAAGTTAAAAATATATTCTTATAAATGTTTTTTTTCCCCACAAGAATACAGCTTTTAAAAAGTTATATTATAGTTGCATTATGTTATATTACATTATGTTACACTTTTATTACATTATATTGAATTATATTATATTTTATTATATTATTCACACTTCTTTTTTATTATTATTATTATTATTAATAGTTTATTTCTTGCGATTCTTGTTATAGCTCTAATATATTAATTTTTCCAGAATAAAGCCTCAGATCTGCCCCCCAAAATACAGCCTTATTAAATGTTAGAAAAATAATAATAATGTTAAATCTTTTGATGTCTAAAATGGTAAAAAAAATAAATAAATAAATACATATTTCACAATAGAAGTGTTTAATCTGTGATTAAAAGCTCCATAGTTGTTGTTGTTTTAAAAAAAAATAAATGAATAAATCTCACACTCACCTGCTGAAAATTGAGCTCCATGCCCTCGGCCTTCTCTCTGGGCTTAATGGACAACACACACTCGCCTACAACACACACACACACACACACACACACACACACACACACACTGTTTATAGCTGCTATAACGTAAGTGAGAACAGGGACTGACTCGTTTCAACGTTAAATGTAACTGTAAAGAGATAATTAATAATAACGTTGCCGTGGTAACAGAGGAATAAGACAGGAGTGCGGCTGTAACAGTGACATCGTTAATGTACAGTGTATAAGGCAGTAGGCGTTCGATGAAGAAATGAGTAGATACGATACCGAGGTGAGCCATGAGCTCCTCGATGGTGATGACCTCAGTCTGGACGGGTAACTTCGCCTGCGAACAGAAACACAACACCACACCGAGTAAACACTCCCGATTAAATACCACACACTCGGCTAACCGATGCGTTCCGTTCGAACGGAGCAGCTTTGGGTGGGTGTGGCTTATCGAGAGAAGGGGCGGGGCTAATGTCAACCATGAAGAAATGAAGACGATTTGTTTAGCTTTTCCCAAATTATATATAATTATTAGAGATCACCTTTAAACTTCACACACTAGCGATATGCAAATATGATGATAAAGATTTTCTTTTGTGGGGAAAAAAAAGGATGATAACTGTTACAGTTACAGATCGCCACGGTAACATGACTCGTTTTTAAAAAAAATCTTGTCCGTTTCACATTTTAAGAGTTTGAATACAAAACACTATTATGTGCTGTAAAGTCGTGTTTACACTGTACCATTTTACACAAAAATTATTTAACAATGTTCACAACACACACACACACACACACACACACACATATATATATATATATATATATATACACACACACACACACACACACACACACACACATATATATATATATATATATATACACACACACACACACACACACACACACACACACATATATATATATATACACACACACACACACACACACACATATATATATATATATACATATATACACACACACACACACACACACATATATATATATATATATATATATATACACATATATGCATACATATACATATATATATACACACATATATATATATATACACACACACACACACACACACACACACACACACACATATATATACATATATACACACACACACACACACACACACACATATATATACATATATACACACACACACACATATATATATATATATATATATATATATACACACACACACACATATACACACACACACACATATACACACACACATATATACACACACACACACACACACACACACACACACACACACACATACACACACACACAGGTCTCACCTTCCACCTGAGGAAGAGGATGTTCATGATGGCCAGCAGGGGGCAGGGTCCGTTTTCGCTCTGCGTGATGATGGGAGTCTTCTCCCCTTTCCACGTGATCCACTTGACGTAGTAATGCTCTTGTACTGAGGGAGGGGCAGATGAAGGTACTGAAGGCGGTACAGAAGGGGGCGTCGACACCGTAGCCTGCCCCGCCTCTACACTCGTCACATCGCCGCTCGACGATGGCCCTTGCTCCGCCTCATCGTCGCCCTCCATCGCCGACCTCTCGGACGCCTGAGGTTCGTCCGTGGACACGGACACGGACGGCGTCTCGTCCACGACGCTGCTCACGGACGACGTGATCTCGGAATCCTCCCTCTCGGAAAGGCTCCTGCTGCTCACGCCGCCGGTGTCCTCGCTGTCCGAGCAGGTTGTGCTTGTGTGACACGGCGGCGTCTCGGTGGACGTCTTTCCGTCGTCTTCGTCACCGTCGCCTCTTCGGCTGCTCGCTTTGTCGTTTTCGTTCATCCGCTTCTCTTCACGCGGGACTCCGGCGGGGTGCGACACGGGTTCCGCCATGATCTCGCGGCTGAAGGGGCGGTTATGAAGACCGAGGCGGTGACGGGAAGCCGCTGTGTGTCCGGTGTGGCAGTGTGGACCGTCCCGAGTCTCGACTCGTCAAACGACACTTTATCAGGAGAAAGGATCGGCGTCACCTGGACATCTCTCCGTCCTCCGTCCAGTCACGCGGTGAGACCTGAGATCTCATTAACCTGATCATCTACTCATCCACCTGCTCGGACCCTCACTCACACGGACATGTTTTTATTTACAGTCTTTAAAAGCTCAGAGGAGAGCTCGAGCACGGACGACGTTACTCATTCTCCTGTCCGTCGGCGTCGGCGTGAAGCGAGGACTCCTGCGTCTCTGAAACACATCACACGATAATAACCGTCTCTCACTGCGTCCTAAACCACGCCCTGTTCACTGTTCAGGACGTCCTGAGACTTTACTAAAACATCACACCGTCATACATGAAAACATTCCTCTGATACATCTCACAATGTGTACGTTCCTTTCATCAATCCACTTAACTAACGTTAACGATGCTGAAGCTCGTGACCAGAAAAGTGTCATCGGATGCTCCGTGGGATGTGGGCGGAGCCTCTGAGGTTGAGAATAATAAACGATAAACAACGTAACATAGGGGAAAGAAATGAAAAAAAAAAATCGATACAGTAATAAAGTCCTGTGACAAAAACACACCGTTTCCTGTCATCAGGTTATAAATAGTTTAAAGATCAAAGCCTTTGATTAAAGAATAAATAAAAAAAGACTATGATCATGTGACTGTATGTTTAAGAGCACACACGGTTCACTCGCTGTCAGGTGACTGAATTATATTTATATCTATAGATAAACTGCATAAAAGGAATAAAGTCGGCTGAGAAGACGATTAAATCATTAATAACGGCTGTTTTTAGGTTCGTGGCTGTGACTGAGACACTAAACCGGAATGTACACAAGTACAGGTACAAATTTGATTGACAGGTGGGAGAGTCATGTGACCGTCGTTCTGCAAACTGCTACACGGCGTAATGTGAAGCTCACGAGTGCAGTATACAGTGTTTACAGTGAGCAGGGGACAGGGAGCGGAAATAAGGAGCGGGGAATATCTGTGTGTACACTACCCTAAAGAAGGGCACTTAAATGGAGGAAAGAAGTAGGGAGTAGGGAATAGGGAGTAGGGAATATGAAATAAGGATTATGAAACAGGGAGTAGGGAGTAGGGAATAGGGAGTAGGGAATAGGGAGTATGAAATAAGGATTAGGGAAAAGGGAGTAGGGAAAAGAGAGTAGGGAATAGGGAGTAGGGAGCAGGGATTGTGGCATAATAAGAAAGGAACAAGGGCTACGAAATATAGAGTAGGAAATAGGGATAAGGGAGTAGGAAATAATTAATAGAGAATATGGATTAGGGAGTAGAGAATAGGGAATAGGGAACAGGGGAGTAGGGAACAGGGGGTAGGAAACAGGGGAGTAGGGAACATGGGGTAGGGAACATGGGGTAGGGAACATGGGGTAGGGAACATGGGGTAGGGAACATGGGATAGGGAACATGGGATAGGGAACATGGGATAGGGAACAGGGGGTAAGGAATAGGGGATAGGGAACATGGGATAGGGAACAGGGGGTAGGGAACATGGGGTAGGGAACATGGGATAGGGAACAGGGGGTAGGGAACAGGGGGTAGGGAACATGGGATAGGGAACATGGGATAGGGAACATGGGATAGGGAACATGGGGTAGGGAACATGGGGTAGGGAACAGGGGGTAAGGAATAGGGGGTAGGGAACATGGGGTAGGGAACATGGGATAGGGAACATGGGATAGGGAACATGGGGTAGGGAACATGGGGTAGGGAACATGGGGTAGGGAACATGGGGTAGGGAACATGGGGTATTTCAGACACAGGCCTGGGATTAGACGTGTGTAATGTTGATGTATTTTGCCCTGTTTGTTTGTTTATTTATTTATTTCTCTGTTTAGCTAAAACGTTAAACTCGGTGTGACGTAACAAGTCCATTATTACAGGTAAAGACTTAATGCTGTCGTTTAATAATTAACAAAACAAAATTAACTTTCTTAGCTAGAAGAGTTCACTCCAGTTAGCTGTAAGATTAGCCTCCAGGCTAAACTCCATAATAATAATAATAATAATAATAATAATAATAATAATAATAATAAATCTAACCGTTGTTACCTGCGAGTGGTCAGTCCGTGTGAAGTCTGCGTCTTTATCAGTCTGATTTAAATAAATATGATTATTATTATTATTCAAATAAAAACTCGTCAGCTCTAAATCCTCCTCCTCGGCGCTCAGCTGTTAAAGTCGCCCTGCAGACGAAACGCCGTCATCGTCAGCTCTACTGCACTTCCGGTTTGTTTGTTTTTGCATGTCTCACTTCCTGTAAAACTGTTTGTAAACAGTGACGTCGTGTGGAAAGCGCGAGCGGACACTCTCAACCCTGACCGCCGTCGGCGCTGTGTCTCAAATGACCGAAATCACTCCATATTCACTGCGTAGTGCAGAAGTTTTTGCTCATTTTTTTAAATTTATTTTACGAAAACATCTCCAAAAGTAGCGGTGTAGAATAATCCAGTGCACTTTAAAGACTGTAGGGCATAGGGAAACTTCACAGAACACAACGAAAATAAAACCCAGGCGCGTGTACTCCTGACCACCAGATGGCGCTGAGTGTCTTCCTGACAGAGCGCGAACACCGTCGCAGAAATAATACGTCACGTCAACAGAGGGAAATTTAAACGACAAAGGAAAAAAAAAAGTTTCTCGTTCTGCAAGTCTCCAAGCAGCAACGTGTTTAACGTTGCGATTAAAATCTATTTTTAAATCTCCTACAAAACGTCTTAACTGCCACATTCATCCCGCTAGCTACCGTTTCGTCTACTCGCGTTTGTTTTCTCCTCCACCTGTATTCCGACAAATCCGGCTTCCCTGCGCTGTGATTGGCGCGTTTGTACCCGCCTCCTGAGTCACGATTGGCTAGCAGTGATGTCGCTCAGTACAGTGCGCGCGTGAGAATGGACTTCTGAATCAGAAGGCGGGTTTTTTTTTTTTTTTTTTTTTACCGGAATACGGGTGATGCTTAAGGAAGAAAAAAAAACAAAACAACGCCTGCTAGCAGCTACTTAGCCTCATGCGGAATATAAAGTACATTAATCGAAGAATCGAAGCAAGTCAAGCCGGAAGGACATGATTAATAACACTGAAAACATGAACAGAAAAAGGAATAATTTAGCATCGTTATTGCACGCGGCGGTAAACGAGACGGATGTCAGGTAACCCGTGCATCATTGTGTTGAACAGTTCGGCTCCTGAAACAAACACCATTCTGCACATTTCTATTACTTTTCCCGCTCTAACACACTTTATTACATCCAGTAATACAGTGCAGCGTGTTAGTGTGTGTCAGGATAAACACTCATATGTGCAGAACAGGGAGATAAAATACTGTTAATGTGTCATTCTCTAACGAGCCGACTCTTTTGAGTCGGTTCTTTTATTTGTACTTTGAGAGTCGGCTCGCGTGTATGAGCAGTTTTTCTTTCTTTTTTCTACATGTAGCTTGCTAATTATAAGGTAGATTAAGGTTGAGCAAGACGCAGAGAGGAGTAATCATCGGTCTAGAATATCACAGACTGTGTCGGGGTTAGAGAAAATGGGGATGAGTTTTTCGGGAGCCGGAAGAGTCGGTTCATATTGTTGAACTGTGGCAAATGAGCCGACTCACTGAACAGAGCCTGGCTTCCCATCACGAGTACAAGTCTGTGCTTGTTTACAGGGACGGCGGCGTCATCTTCAGTCTTTGCTTTTATTTTCCTCTCCTCTTCTCTTTTCTTGTTTTCCTACTTTTCTTTTCTTTTAGTAAATAAAAGTCTTATGTTATCTTATTTATTTTCATTTTTTTACCATTACCTTTCTTTATTTCTTTTACTGTTCCTTTCCCTTCTTCATTCTTTTTTTCTTTCCCTTCTTTTCCCCCCTTCCTTTTCTTCTTATTGTGCTTATTAATGGTTAATTATTGTATTATAACTCATCAGAAATCACAAAAAAATGTCTGAATTGGGCTAAAACTCTGCATTAGTGTGTAAAACTCAGCTTTATATGGATGATCAGTGAGTAGAGAATGTCAGAAGGATCATACCACTTAATGAGTCCATACTTCTATATGATTTAAAATGATCTGGAGGAGTGACAGTGAAAAACCTTCACATACATGTATGAATCCTCGCTTGTTTTTTCTCTGTCCCCTTCTGTCATGTAACAGGACGGTGGAGAGTTTACTGCAGAGAGGTGCAGAACCCAACCTGGTGCTCGATGAAGGCGTGGCCGCTGTGCACCTGGCTGCAGGAAAGGAATCGGAGAAAGGACTCCGGTGCCTTAAAGTGCTCCTGCAGAACGGCGCTGATCCAAACCTCAGGTCAGGGATTAGAGCGGATAAAAATGATTTATTCCTGAATTTCTCTTCTTTTAATATGATTGGGAATCATTGGATTTAAATGACTGACGATCCCCTTTTCATTCTTTTTCCTCTCATTCTTTCTTTCCTTTTCTTCTATCTTTCTTCCTTTTTGAGATTTATTTCAGAATCTCTCTCTTTTTTTTAAATCAGATTGGAAATCGTTGGTTTTAAAGGAGTGATGGTAGGATTTGGATTTGTAGATGAATAGAGGTTGTACGTTATAACCCCTGTTTTGTAGGAGGAGTTTGTTTTTATTCTCTTCATCACGAGTGTTTTGTCAGCAGGATGTGTTCGAACACTTTTCCACGCGCTGTAACGGAGCGTAACCGTGGACGTTTTGTTTCCTCTGTGTGCTGTGTGTTCAGGTCCGGTGAGGATCTGACTCCGTTACACATCGCAGCGTTATGGGGTTGTTATCAGAACCTCAAACTCCTGCTGAAGAACGGAGGAGACCCGAGTCTGAGAGACCAGGTGAGAGATCACACGCCTGATTCACCGCACGTCCGACGTGGAAACCACTATCTAAAATTGTATTGTATGCCTGAATGGAATTGGATGATATTTTAAATTATATTTGATCCTTTTTTTTTGTTTGTGTTTTATGACCTTTTGTTCTTATAATCCATTAAACACGTGTTTATGTTTTTAAAATGCATTCAAGATAAGGAGGAAAAAAAGACTAGAATAAATTCTACACTTCGGTAATATTGAATTTCACTGATAAACAGATTTTCATTAATAACAGAATGTATTATTAAAATTATAATTAAGCCAAGAATATAAAGTATAAACTGTTTTTTAAAAAAAAAAAAAATATATATATATATATATATTAAGTGATCGATTGAGCTAAAACATTTCTGTATACTTGAATGTAATGTTATTTAAACTTAAATTTTACATGAAACAAAATCAGTGAAAGGATAAACACTCTTCAGGATGAATATTATGTGTATTATACACTTCTGAACATTGTTAGACGTGTGTGTGTGTATGTGTGTGTGTGTGTGTGTGTGTGTGTGTGTGTGTGTGTGTGCGTTCAGAGTGGGAATAAGGCAGTGGATCTGGCAGAACAGGAGGAAAACAGTAAATGTGCCAGCATTCTTCAGGAATACGAGTCTCACACGCCCCAACCGGAATATGAGGATTTACCCAAATTCCAATACTGTAAGAGTTTTTCTTTAGAATTCAACTAGAATTAAAGCAGTTGATCGAAAAAAAAGTGACTTACACAAAGTGTTTTGGTGGCAATAAATAGGAATGTGGGTGTGTCTTTGAGTCCATATAAGGATGTCTGTCGTCAAAACAAAATGTCTTCCTTGGACAGACCCACTTTCCCTATTCAGACACGCCCCTCTGTTCCTTTAAGTCATTCCCATTTGTCTCATTCAGCACCATCCTCCTCAAATCATCAGCACCAAGCTCGATCATGAATACCTCTGAAATCTGTCTTTTTCCAGCTCTGTTCTCAGGCCACTCGATGAGAGACTGCAGCAGGGACCTGACGATGATGAGTGATTTCGGAGACGAGCCGCTCAGCAGCACCCGATATTCCTCGTTTTACAGGAGATCTGAGACTAACGGACTGCGAAGGGCCAGAGACCCTCACGAGTCCTGGCTCTCTGACGTGTCTGGTTTTAACGCGCGTCATAGCGACATGTTTAACGGAGAAGAAGTGGGCGGGTCTCTTCCCCCGGTTCTCTCCAGTACTCGCCTGTCAGGGATGGACTTTAAAAAGAGTCCGGAAGTGGCCCAGCCAGCTGGTTTTTTCACACCGAGCCGGAAGAGCGTCACGTTCAGAGACTACGACGAGTATTTTCCGGATTCGAAACAAAACCATGATGACGCCAGCGACTCCAGGGACTCGACGGTCGATTTCTCCCTGTATCCCGACTTCTTGCACTCGGAGCGCATGACTACCGTGCTGCAGAATCAGGGGATCGACGTGACGTCACCGGAGGACGTGTTTGTCTTCTGCAGAGAAGGAAACACCACAGAGGATTTTGATAAGACTGTAGCGGGAGGGACGGATCTAGGGGAGGAGGACGAGGATAACGAGGATGAGGTGTTTGTTGATAAAGTAGACGAGCTGAAATGCGTCGCTCACGCCGCTGTCGGCAGTAACAGCGGGTCGAGTCAGTACAGCAGCTGCGACAGCGAGCCGTACAAGACCACCATCGAAGCGCCGCTACCTTCTGAAAACATCTCACCATCGGAAAAAGATGGATGGACAAAAGGAAATACAGACTCCGACAGTGAGAAGAAGGAAGAACTTAATTTGCAGTCGCAGCCGTGTGATGACGTGATTGGTGAGATTTCCTTCACTCCGAGTCCGTTCGTCACGGGCAGGACCCGGTCACGACTCAGTCGCTGCTCTCAGAGAAACAGCACCTCGTCTTTTTCCGCCTCGTCTCTTTTCGAGCAGACGCTCCCTACACCGACACGAGTGCGCCGAGATCTTACTCAGTCGGACAAACCTCGGCGGAGACGTCCCTCTGAAGACGACAGAGTATCAGATCTCGATTCCCACATGGCGAGCCTGTGCGTTTCTTCCCAACTTCACGGAAGCCAAGCTGATACTCTGATTATCTCGGGAAGCATGGCGGATACCGTCATCATTCCGAGAGGTGCCACCGATGAGAGTTCAGAACGATCTTCATCATCATGCCACCAAGAGGAGGACGTGTTCACAGAAGACAAGGAGTTTTTAACTTCAGATGTTTCCACTTCATGCTCAGAAATACGCAAAAACACCAATCCTCAAGATTCCTCCTCCAGCTCGGAGTCGAGTTCCAGCTTCAGTCAAGCGCTCGAGATTCCGTCCACCGGCTGCACGCCGAGATACAGCATGAGCCGGATCTGCAACCATTCCCAAACTCAATCGCTCGCAAACCTGTCCTACACCCCCGGAGGACGTCCTCTCATCACCGACATGGACGAACCGGTGGAGTATCTTTACACTGACACCGAGGAGGGACACGAGCTGATCGAGACACACGTCCCTCCGACGTCCAACACGTCTCTAAGCTCCTCTGTCAGCGAGGAGACCGTCATCTACGACTGGCGCTCGTTACAGACCGCAGCCAAAAGTCCGGAGAAGGGAAAAGAAAACCGCTGTCCTAATGAGGTGCTGGAGAGAGCGGATATCTCGGAGACGGAAGGGTTAACAGACCGAGAGCTCAGACGCAAACTCGTAGAATCGGGAGAGGAACCCGGACCCATCAACAGAGACACGCGCTATCTGTACATTCAGAAATTACAAACACTGCAGAAGAAACACGTTACTCCGAAATCAGTGCAGGATGAACCGACCTCAATCACAGGTATGTACAAGACAGTTACATTTACACATAAAAACAACATAAAGTATAACTTTTTATCATGGTTTATATCGTAATATTTTTAGAGTAATATTTTTTCATATTTATTTGGTGTGTTTGAGGAGCGTTAGCAGTAATGTGAGTTATTATTTATGGTAGTATTTGTTCCCTGTGTGAGTTACAGGTTACAGTCCGGAGCTGAATAAAGCGTTGTGTTCGTTCCACCTGCCTGACTGTAAAGCTGATGAGTTTGCGTTGTGTGAGCAGTTTGATCAGCCTGATCAGAATAAACGCTGGCGTGAAGGCCTCATAAAGTCCAGCTTCAACTACCTGTTACTCGACCCCAGGTAAAGTCTACACTAACCCAGGTAAAGTCTACTCTAACCCAATAAAGTCTACTCTAACCCAATAAAGTCTACTCTAACCCAGGTAAAGTGTACTCTAACCCAGGTAAAGTGTACTCTAACCCAGGTAAAGTGTACTCTAACCCAGGTAAAGTGTACTCTAACCCAGGTAAAGTGTACTCTAACCCAATAAAGTCTACCCTAACCCAATAAAGTCTACCCTAACCCAATAAAGTCTACCCTAACCCAATAAAGTCTACCCTAACCCAATAAAGTGTACTCTAACCCAAGTAAGGTCTACCCTAACCCAGGTAATGTCTACCCTAACCCAGGTAAAGTCTACCCTAACCCAGGTAAAGTCTACCCTAACCCAGGTAATGTCTACCCTAACCCAGGTAATGTCTACCCTAACCCAGGTAAAGTCTACTCTAACCCTATAAAGTCTACCCTAACCCAGGTAAAGTCTACCCTAACCCAGGTAAAGTCTACCCTAACCCAGGTAAAGTGTACTCTAACCCTATAAAGTCTACCCTAACCCAGGTAAAGTCTACCCTAACCCAGGTAAAGTCTACCCTAACTCAGGTAAAGTCTACCCTAACCCAGGTAAAGTCTACCCTAACCCAGGTAAAGTGTACTCTAACCCAGGTAAAGTGTACTCTAACCCAGGTAAAGTGTACTCTAACCCAGGTAAAGTGTACTCTAACCCAGGTAAAGTGTACTCTAACCCAGGTAAAGTGTACTCTAACCCAATAAAGTCTACTTTAACCCAAGTAAAGTCTACTTTAACCCAATAAAGTCTACTCTAACCCAGGTAAAGTCTACTCTAACCCAGGTAAAGTCTACTCTAACCCTATAAAGTCTACCCTAACCCAGGTAAAGTCTACCCTAACCCAGGTAAAGTCTACCCTAACCCAGGTAAAGTCTACCCTAACCCAGGTAAAGTGTACTCTAACCCAGGTAAAGTGTACTCTAACCCAGGTAAAGTGTACTCTAACCCAATAAAGTCTACTTTAACCCAATAAAGTCTACCCTAACCCAAGTAAAGTCTACCCTAACCCAATAAAGTCTACTCTAACCCAGGTAAAGTCTACCCTAACCCAGGTAAAGTCTACCCTAACCCAGGTAAAGTCTACCCTAACCCAGGTAAAGTCTACCCTAACCCAGGTAAAGTCTACCCTAACCCAGGTAAAGTGTACTCTAACCCAGGTAAAGTCTACCCTAACCCAGGTAAAGTCTACCCTAACCCAAGTAAAGTCTACCCTAACCCAAGTAAAGTCTACCCTAACCCAAGTAAAGTCTACCCTAACCCAATAAAGTCTACCCTAACCCAATAAAGTCTACTCTAACCCAATAAAGTCTACTCTAACCCAATAAAGTCTACTCTAACCCAATAAAGTCTACTCTAACCCAATAAAGTCTACTCTAACCCAGGTAAAGTCTCCCCTAACCCAGGTAAAGTCTCCCCTAACCCAGGTAAAGTCTACCCTAACCCAGGTAAAGTCTACCCTAACCCAGGTAAAGCCTACCCTAACCCAGGTAAAGCCTACCCTAACCCAGGTAAAGCCTACCCTAACCCAGGTAAAGTGTACCCTAACCCAGGTAAAGTGTACCCTAACCCAGGTAAAGTGTACCCTAACCCAGGTAAAGTGTACCCTAACCCAGGTAAAGTGTACTCTAACCCAATAAAGTCTACTTTAACCCAATAAAGTCTATCCTAACCCAAGTAAAGTCTACCCTAACCCAGGTAAAGTCTACCCTAACCCAAGTAAAGTCTACCCTAACCCAAGTAAAGTCTACCCTAACCCAAGTAAAGTCTACCCTAACCCAAGTAAAGTCTACCCTAACCCAAGTAAAGTCTACCCTAACCCAAGTAAAGTCTACCCTAACCCAAGTAAAGTCTACTCTAACCCAATAAAGTCTACTCTAACCCAATAAAGTCTACTCTAACCCAATAAAGTCTACTCTAACCCAATAAAGTCTACTCTAACCCAAGTAAAGTCTATCCTAACCCAAGTAAAGTCTACCCTAACCCAGGCAAAGTCTATCCTAACCCAATAAAGTCTACTCTAACCCAATAAAGTCTACCCTAGCCCAGGTAAAGTCTACCCTAACCCAGGTAAAGTCTACCCTAGCCCAGGTAAAGTCTACCCTAGCCCAGGTAAAGTCTACCCTAGCCCAGGTAAAGTCTACCCTAGCCCAGGTAAAGTCTACCCTAGCCCAGGTAAAGTCTACCCTAGCCCAGGTAAAGTCTACCCTAGCCCAGGTAAAGTCTACCCTAGCCCAGGTAAAGTCTACCCTAGCCCAATAAAGTCTACCCTAACCCAAGTAATGTCTACCCTAACCCAAGTAATGTCTACCCTAACCC
Organism: Cranoglanis bouderius; assembly: GCA_023630585.1. Lineage (NCBI taxonomy): Eukaryota > Metazoa > Chordata > Actinopteri > Siluriformes > Cranoglanididae > Cranoglanis > Cranoglanis bouderius. Next base: position 1,670,910 of record CM042551.1, on the reverse strand, counting down.
AATAAAGTCTACCCTAACCCAATAAAGTCTACCCTAACCCAATAAAGTCTACCCTAACCCAATAAAGTCTACCCTAACCCAGGTAAAGTCTACCCTAACCCAGGTAAAGTCTACCCTAACCCAGGTAAAGTCTACCCTAACCCAATAAAGTCTACCCTAACCCAGGTAAAGTCTACCCTAACCCAGGTAAAGTCTACCCTAACCCAGGTAAAGTCTACTCTAACCCAGGTAAAGTCTACCCTAACCCAGGTAAAGTCTACCCTAACCCAGGTAAAGTCTACCCTAACCCAGGTAAAGTCTACCCTAACCCATGTGAAATCCGCTTGATCCCAGTCCCAAGAAGAAAAGTGTTTAATTCTTTGTTTATGAAATAAAAAGGTAACGCATGCCATTAATAATCCTGTGTAATGTGGTTCTGTGTCCAGAGTGACGAAGAATCTGCCGTACCGCGGACAGGCGATGACTCCTCACGAGTGTTTCCAGACTTTCATCAGCTCCATTTTCTACGTGGGAAAAGGCAAACGCTCTCGACCGTACAGCCACCTGTACGAAGCTCTGGAGTATTTCAAAGGAGACAAATCATCCAAGGTACAATACTCAAGAGATGGTTGCTAGCTCCACTATGGGAAGTTAATCTCAATAGTTCTAACGTTAGCAAAAAAACGGCAAAAATATGGCAACAACAACAACAGAAATATCATGTGACTGAAATTCTAGGATAATCATCTGTATTATAACGCCGTGGTTTTGTTCCTGGTGTTTTTCAGAAGCTCTGCTCGAAGGTGCAGCACATCCTGCAGGTGTGGAACTGTGGCCACGGCGTCATCTCGCTGCACTGCTTCCAGAACGTCATTCCCGTGGAGGCGTACACGCGCGAGGCCTGCATGGTGGACGCCATCGGTACAAACACTGTGCTCATATGTGATGAATGATAAAAAACAGACCATAATATCAGGATCTCTCTCTTTAAACTGCAGTGTAATAAATTCTTCTTAATCCTCTCGTCAGGTCTGAAGATGCTGACCAATAAGAAGCGAGGGGATTATTATGGGATGGTCTCCACCTGGCCTGCGAAGAGGCAGCGTGAGCTCGGGGTTCACCTGCTGTACAGAGCGATGCAGATCTTCCTGGCTGAGGGAGAGAGACAGCTCAGACCGGCCGATATCAGGCGATGATGTCACACGCTGTCTGTACGACACTGAGCATTAGAGAGCACTTTGGGATAAATCATGCAGTCAGGTCCAAAATACTGAGTGAACTACGCTGAGTGCACTACAGAGATTTTATTCCATCAGTCATCAAACACTGTACCTGCTTCTGTTCTAGTGCCCTACTCCCTATTCCCTAGGTTACATCATGTAGGCACTTAACCTAGGCAGTGCATCATGGGATATCCTCGTGGGTTACTAGAGTTTAATTTATAATTTATACTCCAGTATGATTTCAGACATGATAACAAAAAAGGCAAAAGTAGTACACTATATAGTCACCAAGTCCATAAAGTGCATTCTGATTGGCTGAAATAAGTACCAACACTAACACACGTGTGGCTGTGTCTCAAATACCGCACTTCACACACTTTTAGATCAATACTAGATCTGTCTCGAGCTGTTACAGTAAACTAATCAACGACAGGGTGGTGTGATGACGTTAGTTCCCACTTACATTATAATCAGTTGTTCCCTTACAAGCCTCTTTAATTCTTTAACTTAACATTGTTAATATTTTTTAAAAACCCAAATCACAGCTTGTCATGTTACAGAGAAACCGCAGAGAAGCGTAAACTCGGAAAAGGTTACTGCTTTACCTCTGACGGTTACAAAGCGCTGACACTGGAGACTCCTTCCATAAACGTTAAAAAATAAACGTCTCCTCACAGAAAACTTCATATCAACGATTTTTGTTACTGTAGAAACGATAAAATATTAGAATAACGAGTGCATTAATATAAACCTGTGATTTGCAGCTGCACTACGGTCAGAGCTGCTGTTATAGAAAATTAATCAACACCTTCTCTACCAATCAGAGTCCAGAATTCAACAGGGACATGGTGTAACAGTGTTTAATGACTGATGGAATAAAATTAGTTATTATATAGAGCACTCTGTAGCATTATATTTCATTTATCACATCGCAAAACAGACAAACAACAATCCGGTTACAGCTCAAGAAACCCTTTAAAAAAAAAAAAGAGAAACTACTGAGTTCCTTAAAAAAAACATGAACAATTACATGGGAAAAGGCCCCTGAATTTAAAATGCAGATTTAAAAACATTAATATTGTATAAAAAGCTTAAAACAGTAAAGTATTATTCACATCATCAGCTTTGGAGTAACTGGAGCCACTAAGGACACTTTATTTCTGGATGAAAATGTCTTAAAATTGTGTTACTGTTTTATTATTAATGAAATATCGATGCTTATGGAATGTAGATGATTAAAATGAAGTTTTGTGAGATGATCTGATAACTGGAAAAAAATGCAACCTGCTGTATGAAGTGAACTGAAAGAACAAATTTTAAGTCAATAATAAGAACCATCATTGGGAAAAACACTTAATTAAATAATGACTATTCATCACACACACACACACACACACACACACAGCTGTAGATCTCTTGTTAGTCCTGTAGTTATTTCTATATAGACATAGTGTTAGAAATTGATGGAAGGATATTTACACCACTGTGATTTTGACTTTTTTTTAATTTTAGGATCAAAATGTGAAGATAAAACAAGACAATCTGAATGTAAATAAACTCAAACCAAATTTAATATCATCAGATTCTTGAATGGTGATTGGCACAAATGGCTGATCTTACGTCTTTTCCATAATTTGGATAATACATATGAGATCATTAAAATAAAACATTATGAAATTCAATTTGAAAAAGTAAAAGTAATTTACAGATCCTGAATTCTCATGGCACAGATATCACTCCAGATCGGGTTTGTAAATGTTATATAAATGTTATATAAATGTTATGTGATGTTTTGTGATAGTGTTAATTTTTCTGTACCATTTTCTTGTTTTATAAAACTCAGTCATTCATTTGTTGTCTGGTTATATGTGTGTAGTAGAGATGTACAAAATAAATATTTTAATAGTTTACTCGTGAATGAATCGACAAATATTCAGGCTTTTTTTCAGTAATCTAAAACAAAGCTGAGGAACATTTAATGAGGCTGTAACATTACTTCATCGATGTGCTGTTTGTAAAATTCATCTCTGTTTTGTGCGGACTGCATTATATAATACTTTTACCAGTATTCTGGATTTCCTTCTCCGATCTTGTCTTGATGAAAATCACTTTATAAAGTCCTCAGTTTAGATTTATACATTCTGTACGTTTCTCAGATTGGTGTCAGTTTTTTCTCCGTGTTTTATGTTTGCGTCACATCCAGCGATATGATCTTATCATTGTACAGTGGATTTATTTATAATCTACGTGATTGATTATTCAGACTAATCACGGCAGCCATATTAATGAACACTTATTTATGACGTATACGATTTTTCCTTCAATAATTCGATAATTATATACCTTGTATGTAGTGTTATACATACACATCCCACTTCTATTAGCTAAAACTTACCATAAAAATGCTAAATGTTTCTGAACATTTGGAGACTTCACCTGGAACCTTAACCAGAACTCGAGTCCTACTATGAGGTCTGGATCCTGTAGGAAGAACCACACAAAGCAAGCACAGATACACGTCTCTGCAACGTGACCAAATGATCTTCATTCCCAAATGGGAAAAACAAACAAACAAACAACATATCCAGGAAATGCCTCTGTGAATTGAGTACATTTAGTAAAAATCATTGTCTTCATTGTAGTCTAAATCTGATGAACTTCTTTACAACCTTAAAAATAAAAGAAAATAAGGTTTATATTTAAGCTGACAGGTTGAGCATTAATATTAAACATCAGTGTAATTTTGAAAACAAATTTCAGTCGAATAGTAAAAAAAATATCCAGTGACTCAGAAATGAATCTGAACCTGTTTACAATCAATAGCTCTTTATGGAAATAGGACCAGGTTACTTTTTCTTATAAAAACAAACTAAACACTGAAAACTTATTAAACAATGCAAACAGGTCTAAATATTTTTATGTTTTTCACATTTATCTGAAACGTTTATAACGAACCTCAAGTTCTGGAAGATGTAATGTTTATCATCTTTAAGACAGAAGAGCAGCTTCTTTCCAGAGTCTCCTACATTATTGCAAGACAGATCCAGTTCTTTCAGGTATGAGGGGTTTGATCTCAGAGCTGAAGTCAGAGCAGCACAGCCTTCATCTGAGATTTCACAATCACACAACCTGCAGAGAGACAATGACACACTCTTCACTCTCTCGGTTCAGGACACACAATAATGAACTTCAACACAGTCACTAGAGTCTTAAATCAGAAGTGAGAAGAAGTGAGGCAATCACATGTTTTCTGACTGCTGCATCAGAGGGTTGTTTAACATGCATTTTCTGCATAGAGGAACGAGAGTAAGCCCCTCCCACCCAGAGAGCATTTCCAATTTTGCTCTCTTGGACTTTGGGCCACAGATGGATGTGGCATCATCGGGATTAAAACTCACAGGTGAATAATTATAAGGAATGATTCGTTTTATTTGAATGATTAGTTTCATTTGTTTTAATGTATGAGTGTGTGTTGGCTCACTTTATTTATCATATTTCTTCAATTAATGCCAATAAAATAAAATGACTGATTTTCACAAAATGTTCTCGTCCTTGATGATTTTACCATGTTGCCATTGCCACTCAGTTTATACTACTAGTTTGTCAGGGTATCTGCTAAATGCTGTAATTTACTAAAACCTAGCAATTTAACCTCCACAGTATATTGCAGATGTAAAAGTACAGTAATCCATGCAGATGATATGATTTGAAGTCAGACAAGTAGAAGTTTATATTAGTTAGTCTTCTCATGCATGAATTTACACACACTCAGGAACACGAGGAGGAAACGAATGGAATTTTTTCTGAATTCACAGGATTTTCATGAATAACACTTTTTTTGTGTAAATGCTCTGTTCACATCCAGCTTGATAAATGAGGCCCACTGAACACACTCTCAGGTTCAGCTCCAAAAGGAAAAAATAATATCAGTGAACACAAATTTGTGATAAGATCATTAAACACCATGCTGGAATTAATCTGTGCTACAGTGAAATGAAATGATTTTCCTCCTCAGGATATTTGATGCTGAACCTAAAACCTCTGCTTCAGTCTCACTATTAGAGAATGTGTCTTACTGAGGAGCAGGTCATGTGACTCCCGGAGAGATGATCTTACCTCAGTGTCTCCAGTTTACAGTGAGGTTTCATCAGTCCAGCAGAGAGACGCTTCACTCCTGAGTCTCTGAGTTCATTCCCAGACAGATCCAGTTCTCTCAGGTGTGAGGGGTTTGCTCTCAGAGCTGAAGTCAGAGCAGCACAGCCTTCATCTGAGATATCGCAGTAACGCAACCTGCAGAGAGACAATGACACACTCTTCACTCTCTCAATTCAGGACACACAGATCAGCTCAGCAGGAACTTTTACATCAAAGCGTCTCTGCAGTCTTTAATCACTATGAAATACAACGGCTTACTTACTTAATTTTAAATTACTTACTTACTTTTATTAGAGCAATACCTAAAAAAAGTATAATTAATTCAATCAATCTTTAGTAAATGCTTTATCCTGGTCAAGGCCAGGGTTTCTCTATGTGTGACTTTAGACCATTTAGACCACTTTTTTAAACAAAAAAACAAAAAACAAAAAAAAACCACACACCCCAGTTAAAATTGTAAATTTTTGTTATGTTAAAACAAAACCAAAGATAAATCGTCATCTTTTTCCATCTTTAATGTGCTACAGCAACCAACAAAATTCAAATGTAAAAATATGAACAAATAGAAACACTTTAGGGGAAAAAATAGCTTTCCTCACTGCTCCTTCTGGCTCTTGGTTGGCAGACTAAAGGCTGTCAGCTGGCCTTCTCCTGTAAGAAGAACTTAAATGCACAGCCCCTACTCTCTCATTCCCATGCCAAGGTGGTACCCTTGACCATCTTGGCATCGTCCTGGGGTGTCATTCTGGCTCAGTCTGTAGATTCCTCGTTCACAAATCTGAAAAGGATTTCTAATGCTGGTGCTCCTGCATCCAAGTTAGATATTGTATAATCTGGGTGTCCGTACCCATGTGACATTTGTTCTCCGATCTGTTGTCCCAGGCTCTGGCACCAGTGCAACAGATTAGAAGCTTAGGCTAAGCTTATTTTAAGCTTTCATCTGAGCTTTTATTTTAGCTCATAGCACATTATTAAATGGGAAAACATAAAACAGGGGAAAAAAAAGCTGCATTCCAGCAGCCCTCACTATGTGTTTTCAGTTCATGCTGTGATATTCGAGCACACATGCTCAGCTCAATAAGAACGAGACAGAGAGAAACAGCTTGTAAATTTTCTCTAGCCCTTGCTTCCCAGGCAGTCCCAGAGAGCTGGAACAAGGTACCAGTATGTCTATTGGGGTTGCAGACAACCGGGACACTTCCAAGCTCTCCCCCAATCCAGAGCCAACATACCAAGTGCCAGTTAGTACTCAAGGTGTTATACAGTACATCAGGCCTTTTTGAATTCAGGCAGCCTGCAGCCCTTGATCCAGCAAAGGCTGAATCAAAATGAGGCTTTGGAAAGTTGTTGGCAGAGGAGGGCTCCTCCCCTCCACTCTTGGCCAGAATTCCCATCTCGGATTTCCCCTTGGAGCGGTGACATTACGAGACTCTAAGGCATGCCTTTGACCAAGTGAGAGTATCGATTCGATTGTCAGCGAATCCAGCCCACTGTTGCACTATCCCATCCATATTTTGCAATTATTAAGGATAGGTTATACTGAGTGATGCAGGACACAAACACCCAATTGTTGGTCCCAAAGAGCTGACAGGAAATGTTATTCCAGTTGGCTCACCAAAATCTGATGGCGTGGCACTTAGGACAGGAAAAAATCGTCTCATGGCCCATTTCTATTGACAGAGCATTTGAGCCATTGCCCCCCCCTTCCATTAATCAAGGTTAGTTCTTCTTGGGTTGTTCGGAGCCCCGCACACTGCTTATGCCATTGTGTATCTAGATGGCATTATTATCGATAGTAATGATTGGCAGTGGCGCATTCAGCATCTGGCCTTGAGATTGCTGAGTTGAGCAGGACTCACTGTGAACCCAAAGAAGTGTGCGATTGGACGGGTGGAAGTAATGTATCTCGGTTTCCACTTGGGCCATGGGCAGGTGCATCCGCAAATTGAAAAGACAGCAGCAATTGGGGCCTGCCCGAGACCTAAGACCAAAAAGGAGGGGCTAGCTGGCTATTATTGTAGGTTTGTGCCTAATTATTCAGATGTCAGTAGCCTGCTGACTGATCTCACTAAGTGAATGGAACTGTGCCAACAAAAAGCTGCATTCTGTGGTGGACCACTCTTACATTCACCTGACTTCTCTCTTGTCCTTTTGTTTTGCAGACGGACGTGTTGGACAGGGGGTTGGGGGCCATGTTGTCCCAGGTAGTGGAGGAGGAGGAGCACCCTGTGCTGTACATCAGCCGCAAACTCCCCAGCTTGAGTTGGGTGGTGGGGTTATGTGGAGGTGGGGGCGTGGTTGAGCACCAGTTTGTGAATAAGGATGGAGCCAGAGGAGGTGAGTGGTAAGAATTTCATACCTGCGGGCAATTTTGACTTTTGATTTTGACAGTTTTTAATTTTGAATTTAATGACTGTTCTGTGTTTCAGTGAGTGGTGACGAGGATAAAGAAAGGGGAGATGAGCACCTCAAGAGAGTGAGAGCTGAGCAGTTCAGAGCTCTGTGTGTGTGTGTGTGTGTGTGTGTGTGCGTGTGTGTGTGTGTGTGTGTGTGCGCGTTCGTGTGTGTGTGTGTGTGTGCGCTTAAAATTCCACCACTGCAAAAGCGAGTAAAAAAAGTCACGGCCAATGAAGATCCTGTTTTGAGTTGTCCCAAACCTGCCTACTTTTTTCTCATTTCCTTCATAATCAGGGAGTGTGTTACAACCATATAAACCATATCAGGATGAGTTGAAACCGGAGTGTCCAGAAACAATTGATTCCAGTTGGAATCCTTTGATTCTAGTTGGAGACCATCTCCACCCCAGAGGGCAGAGGTTGGCAAGTTCAGTTCAAATTTTTGGTCGTGTTTACCCCTGGATGCAAAAACCTCATAGAACACCTCATAGAGACTCCTCCCAGCCTGGTTGTACACAGCCAAGCGTATCCTTAACCCAAACACAAAAAAACTGGTTTAGGACAAATCAGAAGCTGGAGGTGGGGGAATTACAGGAGTCCTAAAGTGTACATTTTGTATGGACTTACACAAAGTGAACACAGTTTCAAAATTTGATGCCTACCCAATGCCGTGTATTGATGAGCTCCTGGAGGAGCTAGGAATGGCTTGTATTTAGTCAACCCAGGATCTGCCCAAGGGCTATTAGCAGATTCCCTCATCTCTAAAGTAAAATGGATTTCTCCAACCCATACAGATTACACCAATTAGTCACTCTTCTATTCAAGCTTCTCAGGGCACCGGCCAAATTTCAAAGACTGATGGCTCGGATGTTACAGCCCCACAGCACATATGCCACCGCATATTTGGATGGTATAACAATATACAATAATGAACTGCAGCTGCATATGCAGCATGTGAGGTTGGACCTAAAGTTTTTGAGACAGGCCAGACTCACAGAGAACCCAGTGAAGTGTGAGATTGGATTGTTGGAGGTAAGGTATGTGGGCTTCCACTTGGGCCATGAGTAGGTGTGTCCTCAAATTAATAATACTGCTGGGATTGTTGCTATCCCGAGACCCAATACAAAAAGGAGGTAAGACAGTTCCTGGGGCTGGAGGGATATTATCGTCAGTTTGTACCTAGCTATTCGGACCTCACCAGCCCACTGACTGATCTCACTTAACAGGGGCACCAGATCTGGTCAAGTGTTCGAGGCCTTTGTGAGTGTAAAATCAACTCTCTGTTGGGGCTGTCTGCTTCTCTTTCTTTTGTGTTGCAGACTGACACATTGGACAGAGGGGTGGGGGCTGTTCTGTCCCAGGTGGTGGAGGCAGAGGATTACCCAGTGCTGTACATAACCTCAATACTCTCAGTCCATGTACAGCACTGTGGAGATAGTGGGCGGTCCTGACTCCGTGGTAATACTTTTTGGGGTGGCCATTCACCCTCTGTTTGGACCACACACCCCCTGCAGTGGTTCCACCACATGAAGGATGCCAACACATGGATCACTTCTTCGTATCTGCCAATAGAGTCATTCAAGTTCACTGTGGTCCACTGGCCAGCAGTACAGATGATAGTGCCTGACTTTCTCTCCTATTAGGGAATTGGCGGTCAGGATACTGTGGCAGGTGTGGGCATGGTTTAGTTGTAGTCTGCAGTGGGATTGCAGGGGAAGGAGCAAATTATTTTGGCATACTTGCTGGTTACTCTCTTCCAGTTCAGCAAACACTGGTGTGTCTTCAACTGCTGCTCATCTGTTTTTTGGTTATTTAGTTATCTAATTTGTTGTATCATTATTTTATTTTATCATTGTTAGCTTTTTTAACTTACACACTGCCATTAATCAGTTGGAATCTTACTCTGATCAACTATGTGGATGCTTCTCATTATTCAAACTTGATTTTGGACTTTACCCAGACCCTCCAGCCCTAAACCACAGAATTACAGAATTTTACTCTTAATAATTTTACAAGGGTTTTCAGAGCTTGGTAACTGGTCCACATCAATGAGTTTTCACCATATATACTATGCTTACTACTTAACAGCCTACCCCGAGCCTGTGCCGCCTTGTTCCGCCCCATGTTGTCCTGGATACATTCAAGTAAGTTTCCACTTCATTTGTCGTGTTGCTGTGGCATTGTTCTGTCTTAGGTAAGTGGGTTAAACCGTTATTCTGTGTTAAAAGCTGCTCATGGTGTCTTCAAGGCAGCTGGCTATGTTTATAAATCAGCACCTCAGGATATTCAGTTTATCTGGCTCGTAAGATTTGTATCTTGCTGGAAAGTGACTTCCAGCAGCAAGTTAAAGACCACAACTTTTGGATTGTCACATGTGGCATTATGGCCACATTCTACACTGCTGCTCAACTTCTCCATCTGGACTGCAAGGTGCATCTTCCATGAATTGTTTACAAATTTAATGTGGCTCTTGCTACAAACACAGCACCCTCACATCAGAATCAGGAACCATTCGTTATATTTGGAAACTGGATCATTGTCATTTGCATCTACAACTGCCAAAAGCAGACCCCATTTGGTTACATCAATACAGCACATCCTATACCTACCTCACTCTGCAAATGCCAAGCTGACTAATAATCTGCCGTTTATCTCTCACGTAATCTTGGAACACAATTTTGATTTTATATGTCTGAAGGAAACTTGTCAAAATCCTAATAACTTTATTACCCCCACAATATTGGTATCCATATAAACCACACAGTGCTGGTTATTGTGGTGGGTTTGCTGTGTTGTTTCACTTTTGTTATAAGGTCAGATCTGAATACCGAATATCCATGTAACATTTTTTGAGTATCACCTGGTTTTATTAATGACCTATCTGAGCTCCTTACCTCGCTTAGTTCTACATACCCTGCATTGTTGCTTTAAGTAGATTTTAATATTCACCTCGATACAGAGGTATTATAGTGTGGGTTCAGCAGTACTGAAACTGCCCCCATCAAGGTCACAAATGACCTGCTGGTTGCATCAGAATTGGCGTTGCTTTTAATACAGTGCATCATAACATGCTTCTGCATAGATTTGAAAAAATATTTGGGCTTACTGGTACTATCCTCACCTGGTTTAAATAATCTCTCTGACAGACAACAATATGTTTCAATTGACGTCTCACTTGTCTCGCCTCTCCCACGATGTTCCTCAAGGCTCCGTTTTTGACCTGCTGTTATACATCATATATATGCTCCCTCTTGGCAATATCATCAGGCCGCATTCATTGATATGCTGATGATATTCAGATACATACATACCAACCCTTCACAACACTGTTTCCTTCAGCACTAGAGGCAGCGGTAGCTCAGTGGTTAAGACGTTGGAGAGTTTGTGAGTTCAAACCCCAGCACTGCCAAGCTGCCACTGTGGGCCCTTGAGCAAGGCCCTTAACCCTCAACTGCTCAGTTATATAAATATGTTGTATAAATGACATAAATGCAAGTTGCTCTGGATAAGGGTGTCTTCCAAATGCCATAAATGTAAATGTAGTGCATCGTCTGAAAGACTTGGATGAATTCTAATTTTCTGAGCCTTAACAGTAACAAATCTGAGGTCATAATAATTGCATCCCCATCCACATTAAAGAAAGTGAAGCACTACTCATTATCTATCCCAGGTTTTATCACATCCACCTCAGATCATTTTTGAAGCCTTGGTGTCACATTGGACTCCACACTCTCATAATAATCACACATTAAAGACATTACTTTAAGACAGCTTCTCTCACTTTAGGAACATTGCCAGGCTTCATCCCTCCCTTTCCCTCTCTTCAGCAGAGACATTCATCCATGCTTTTGTTATCTCCAGGCTTGACTACTGCAATGCTGTTCTTTACAGACTTAACAAACTACTGTACGTGCAAAACTCAGTTGCTATGAGTAATCACACAAGACCATATGAACACATCACTCCAAAAGTTACACTCCAAAAATTACACCTCCCTGTTCATTTCATGTACAATACAAGATACGTCTTCTGGTCTTTAGGTCTCTGCATGGTCAAAACATATCTAACCTCCTTCTCTCATACACAACTGCATGCATGCTTAGATCCTCTGACCCTCACCTACTTGCTGTCCCATTCTCTTGCCTCCACACCACAGGAATCAGTCCTCATCTTTTCCACCTTGCATTTGCTCACAGCCAGTGACTGTTGCACTGAAACTTATTGTGCTCTTTATTGTTTATTTTTATCATTTTTGATGGCAAAGTTTTATATACACATATGCATTTTCCCCGTTTATAAATTTCTGTATGTGAATGGAGAGCAGCATCTCAGAGAAGAGGTGGGTAATTTCATGAATGTGCATACACCTGTATGTGATGTTCTTGTTATACCATTTAACTTTTGCAGTAGAGGAGAGTTTTTGCAGAGCAGAAAGAGTTGATGGTACAGAGTGGAGCAGCCTGATTTGGCAGCATTTGTGTGTGAGTTTGCATCTGTGCGTGTGAATGTGGCAGTTTTTTTTCTTTTTAAATATTGACATTTCAAAACTATTAGAGAATGTGCCTTAACAGATGATCTTACCTCAGTGTCTCCAGTTTACAGTGAGGATTCTCCAGTACAGCAGAGAGACGCTTCACTCCTGAGTCTCTGAGTTTATTCACAGACAGATCCAGTTCTCTCAGGTGTGAGGGGTTTGATCTCAGAGCTGAAGTCAGAGCAGCACAGCCTTCATCTGAGACATCACAATCACGCAACCTGCAGAGAGACAATGACACACTCTTCACTCTCTCAGTTCAGGACACAATGATCAGTTCAGTAGGAACTTTTTCATCAAACAGTCAATCTTAGTCACTATGAAATACAGAATATTACTAATGAATAATATAATAATATGAATAATATAAGAACAATAACTAAAAAAGCAGAATGCAAAGAGTTTAATTAAGAGTGAGTTTGGGATTGTGAACAAAGGTATTGTCAAGAATTATTTTAAGAGACTGGAAGTTTTCCAAAATACCTGATAAATAATAAAATCTAGATTTATTGATCAAACGTATGTTGGCTAAAATATCTGGCCAGCGGGGAACAGATAATGTATGGCAAAATCTACAATATCAAGTTACACTGGATTTATAGAGTAACCCTGCTAATTGTTATAGAGTAACTCTACCCTGCATTCCTTGTCACATGAATTTGTACATATTAATATGTATATGCATGTCAATTTTATTTTATAACTTGCTGTCTAGTCTGAAGTGTGGAAATAAAAAATTTGAGTAAAAAAATTAAATGTAATATGAGGCTATAACGGCAACCATTTTGTATATTTCACTCACTGAGCAGGAGTTCTCTGCTGCTTTTATTTTTAAGGCTTATACATTGATGTTGTTACAAAACACAGGGGGGAGCTGGATGCAAGTGCTGGGGAAAAGTCAGTTTATTAGGATCAACCAAAATTATATGGACAGGGGAAAAACACAAAGAACCAAAAGTATATGGACAGGGAGACAAGGAACACAAAGGCAGGGTCAAAGAATAAACAATAATCCACAAAAGAACGAGGCATAAATCCACAAAAGTACAAGGCATTAATCCACAAAAGAATGAGGCAAAAGTCCGAGGTCCAGGAAACACGAGGGCAGTGAAAAAACAACGAACATACATACACTTAGTTCAATCTAATTCAATTCAATACTCTGAAAGAAATGAAGGCGTTTATATAGATGTGAAAAACAAGACCAAATACAAAACAGCTGAAACTAATAATGAAACAATGAACGGAAAACCAATGAACAAACATGGGCGGAGACATGACGTAAACCAAAACCAAAGGACCAATAAGCAAACGGGGGCAGGGACGTGACGTAACCAAAAACAAAAGAGCACATGGTGAAGTAAACAAAACTAGAGTCTATGAATGAGCTGAGGGGAATGTGGAAGTGCACTACTTACTAGCCTTCGCAAGTAGCGTAGCGAGAGGGAGACTCTAACAGATGTGCTTTTATGAAAGGTGTCTGTGTTTTGTATACGCTCTATTATATTAAAAAAAAATTTTTAGTGAAACTATCAGTGTTTTAGGTTTTGTGTTTTTATTCTGCTCTTGTTGCCACCATCATTTAAAGTTATGTGTTTCTGCATTCAGTCTGTTGTTTCTGCTCACCTTCTAGGTATAAATCTGTGAAATCTGCCAATCTGTTGTTGTTTTTTTGTGTTCAGTGAAACAGCATTTACAGCATTGGATCTACAAGCAGATTTGATTTGATGCTGAATCTAAAACCTCTGCTTCAGTCTCACTATTAGAGAATGTGTCCTACTGAGGAGCAGGTCGTGTGACTCCAAGAGAGATGATCTTACCCCATTGTCTCCAGTTTACAGTCAGCATTCTCCAGTACAGAAGAGAGACACTTCACTCCTGAGTCTCTGAGTTTATTCCCAGACAGATCCAGTTCTCTCAGGTGTGAGGGGTTTGATCCCAGAGCTGAAGTCAGAGCAGCACAGCCTTCATCTGAGACACCACAATCACTCAACCTGCAGAGAGACAATGACAGACTCTTCACTCTCTCAGTTCAGGACACACAGATCAGTTCAGTAGGAACCTTTACATCAAAGTGTCACAGCAGTCTTTAATCACTATAAAATACAGCACCTTACTTATTAATTACAGTGTATTAGAGCAATAACTAAAAAATGTATCATTCATTCAATCCTCTTTTTCGTTTGAATGAAAAAAACAAACAAAAACAAAACAAAACCCACACACCCCTGTTGAACTTGTAGTTTTTTATTATATTAAAACAAAATCAAAAACATAAATCGTCATCTTTTTCCACCTTTAATGTGCTACAGCATCCAACAAAATTCAAATTAAAAAATGAAGAAGCAAACACTTTATGAAAAAAAGAAAAAGAAAAAAAAGTGAAATAACCTGGTTCAATAAGTGTGCACACCCTTTTATAAATATTGCTAGGACGAGTGTTTTGTACATAGGCAGGGGGGCCTGGTGTGTACCTGAGTCCACATGTACTAACATGATTCTCTAAGTGTAGTTAGTGTCATTAGACCCCTCTGACATTCCCACTAGCAGTTGGGAGATGAACTGTTCCAATGCCACCTTCTCGATGACCTTCTCCAAATGCACATGGTTTTGTATCAACCAGTCCCTGGGCATAGGTGAAGAGCTAATCCCCTTCCTTAAACGGTATGGACCAGAATTACCAATAATGTTCTGCCAGTATCAGCTCAACCCACTTGAGCACAGTTTGCTCAATCCAAGATGTCGGTGTGGCAGTAGCACGCAGCGGCCTCTCCAAAATGATGCCAGTGGAGGGGACGTCGTAAGCGGTGTGCGAGTGAGCAGAAGTGCGGCAAAATGGCAGGTATCCATGCTAGACAAATCCTAGCCAGCCAGCTCTCCTGTCCATCCTGCTCTCCAATGTCTGCTCCCTGGACAATAAATTGGACTACATCCGACTCCAGCAGGCAATGCGGCATGAATTTAGAAGCTGCTGCGTCTTTGTTTTCAGTGACGTGGCTCAGTGACAGAGATCCGGACGCCGCCATTCAGCTAGACTCGCCTCGTTTCGTGCTGACAGAAACGCAGCTCTGTGTGGTAAGGCATGCGGTGGTGAATTGTGTGTTTACATCAACACTGAATGGTGCAAGAACTTGGTGCTAGTTTCTAGTTACTGCTCATCGCTGTTGGAGTTTGTGACTGTTAGATGCAGACCATTTTATTTACCAGGGGAATTCACCACCGTTCTTATAATCGGCGTATACAGGTGCATCTCAATAAATTAGAATGTCGTGGAAAAGTTCATTTATTTCAGTAATTCAACTCAAATTGTGAAACTCGTGTATTAAATAAATTCAATGCACACAGACTGAAGTAGTTTAAGTCTTTGGTTCTTTTAATAGTGATGATTTTGGCTCACATTTAACAAAAACCCACCAATTCACTATCTCAACAAATTAGAATATGGTGACATGCCAATCAGCTAATCAACTCAAAACACCTGCAAAGGTTTCCTGAGCCTTCAAAATGGTCTCTCAGTTTGGTTCACTAGGTAAGCCACAAACATTCATTGCCAAAGAAGCTGGCTGTTCACAGAGTGCTGTATCCAAGCATGTTAACAGAAAGTTGAGTGGAAGGAAAAAGTGTGGAAGAAAAAGATGCACAACCAACCGAGAGAACCGCAGCCTTATGAGGATTGTCAAGCAAAATCGATTCAAGAATTTGAGTGAACTTCACAAGGAATGGACTGAGGCTGGGGTCAAGGCATCAAGAGCCACCACACACAGACGTGTCAAGGTATTTGGCTACAGTTGTCGTATTCCTCTTGTTAAGCCACTCCTGAACCACAGACAACGTCAGAGGCGTCTTACCTGGGCTAAGGAGAAGAAGAACTGGACTGTTGCCCAGTGGTCCAAAGTCCTCTTTTCAGATGAGAGCAAGTTTTGTATTTCATTTGGAAACCAAGGTCCTAGAGTCTGGAGGAAGGGTGGAGAAGCTCATAGCACAAGTTGCTTGAAGTCCAGTGTTAAGTTTCCACAGTCTGTGATGATTTGGGGTGCAATGTCATCTGCTGGTGTTGGTCCATTGTGTTTTTTGAAAACCAAAGTCACTGCACCTGTTTACCAAGAAATTTTGGAGCACTTCATGCTTCCTTCTGCTGACCAGCTTTTTGAAGATGCTGATTTCATTTCCCAGCAGGATTTGGCACCTGCCCACACTGCCAAAAGCACCAAAAGTTGGTTAAATGACCATGGTGTTGGTGTGCTTGACTGGCCAGCAAACTCACCACACCTGAACCCCATAGAGAATCTATGGGGTATTGTCAAGAGGAAAATGAGAAACAAGAGACCAAGAAATGCAGATGAGCTGAAGGCCACTGTCAAAGAAACCTGGGCTTCCATACCACCTCAGCAGTGCCACAAACTGATCACCTCCATGCCACGCCGAATTGAGGCAGTAATTAAAGCAAAAGGAGCCCCTACCAAGTATTGAGTACATGTACAGTAAATGAACATACTTTCCAGAAGGCCAACAATTCACTAAAAATGTTTTTTTTTATTGGTCTTATGAAGTATTCTAATTTGTTGAGATAGTGAATTGGTGGGTTTTTGTTAAATGTGAGCCAAAATCATCACAATTAAAAGAACCAAAGACTTAAACTACTTCAGTCTGTGTGCATTGAATTTATTTAATACACAAGTTTCACAATTTGAGTTGAATTACTGAAATACATGAACTTTTCCACGACATTCTAATTTATTGAGATGCACCTGTACATTCCCCCCAGTGCTAATGCAAAGGAGGCGCTCTGAGAACTGTATGGGGCTATTAGTGAACTGCAGAACACACACCCCAATGGACTGTTTATCATTGCTGGAGATTTCAACCATGCGAATCTCAAATCAGTGCTCCCTCAATTACATCAACATTTCAACTTTGCAACGAGAGGTGCGAACATGCTGGATCTTGATTAGACACAAACATCCCTGGAGCATATTGGGCGGAGCCCCGCCCCCACCTCAGGTACTCAGACCACATCTCTGTTATGCTAATCCCAGCATACAGACCGCTCGTCAGACACTCACATCCATCATCATGAAGTGCTTCAAGATGCTCATCATGAGGCACATGCCTTGTCTGGATCCCCTGCAATTCGCATATTGTCCCAACTGCTCAACAGATGATGCCTTCTCCACCAACCTACATCTGGCCCTCAGATGTAGAACTGCTGTTCACTCTGCTGATTCATGACTGTGCAGCAACACACAGCTCCAATCACATCATCAAGTTCGCCTATGACACAACTGTGGTGGGTCTCATGAGCAAGAACAATGAGTCAGCATACAGAGAGGAGGTGCAGTGGCTAACGGACTGGTGCAGAGCCAACAACCTGTCTCTGAACATGGACAAAACAAAAGAGATGGTTGTTGACTTCAGGAGAGTACTTATTTTTGCACTACCTGTTATATCTGACACTTTCACACTAGAACTGTGTACTGGTCAGTGCTACACTGTCACTTACTGTGCCCATGGTCCTGTTTTAGGAGTTACTGTACTGTCTTGTGTTGTTTGCATGTGCACTTTATGTAGAATGAGTAGATCTTATTTAGTTCTGTGTCGTCTCATGTGGTTAGTGTGTTGTTTTATGTAGCACCATGGTCCTGGTGGAACGTTGTTTCATTTCACTGTGTACTGTGACACAGTACCCAGCTGTTTATGGTTGAAATGACAATAAAAGCCACTTGAACTTCAACTATCCTCACTGCTCCGTAATCCATCTGGCTCTTGGTTGGCAGACTAAAGGCTGCCAACTGATCTTCTGCTGTCTGAAGGGACTTAAATGCACAGCCCCCACTCTCCCATTCCCATACCAAGATGGTACCCTTGACCATCTTGGCATCATCCTGGGCGTCATTCTTGCTTAGTCTGTAGATTTCTTGTTCACAAATCTGGAAAGGATTTCTAATGCTGTTTCTCCTGCATCCATATTAAATACTGTACAATCTGGGTGTCCGTATCCATGCAACATTTGTTCTCCAATCTGTTCCCCCAGGCTCTGGCACCAGTGCAACAAATGAGAAGCTTAGGCTAAGCCTATTTTATGCTTTCATGTGACCCTTCCAAAATGGCGTTGTGGTAGCATGCAGTGTCCAATTCTGGTCCACAAATATGGTGCATGATATGTTTAGTCTGTGCCAATTTCGCAACGTTTTAAAGATGTACAACAAAAGCACTGGTTAACATGTCTATCATCACCAACTTTTGCTGAACACTGGAGAACAAAACTCAGGAGGAATAAACGATAGAGTGCAGGAAGAAGTACGCGACCTACGAAGTATGCGAAGTACTACGTGAACCAGATTGCCAGTGATGCTGCTGGTGGGAGAGAGGGTGCTGGAAATGGCATGCAAGGCAGCAGAAGTGTGGTAAGCCAGCCGGGATCCATGCTAGGCTGAAGGCTAACCCTAGCTGTCCGACTCTACCATCCATCCTCCTCTTCAATGTTCACTCTCTCGACAATAAACTGGATTTACTTGGACTACAGCTAACTACCCAACGACAACATTCTGGATACAGCCATTCAGCTAGCCGGGCTAACCACACATTGTGCTGACAGGGTAGCAGCACTATCTGGTAAGACTCGCCATGGTGGTCTGTGTGTTTACATAAACAATGAATCATGCAGGAATGCTGTTATGGTCTCAAGCTACTGCTTGTTACTGGTGGAGTTTATGACTGTGAAATGCTGGCCATATTACCTGCCCAGAGAATTTACCACCGTGTTCATTGTTACAGTGTACATTCCACCTGGAGCTAACACAAGGGAAGCGCTAAGTAAACTCTACAGGGCTATAAGACAGTGCACCCAGATGGATTTTTCATTATCAGTGTTTCATTGGAGACTATAACCACACAAATCTGAAATTATTGCTGCCAAATTTCCACCAGCATGTTTACTTCGTGACCCATGGTACAAACACTTTACAACTCATTTACACAAACATTCACTGTGCTCACAAGGCCAAAAAAAGACCACTATGTAAGGATGCTGTTCAGTGACTTCAGTTCAGGATTCAGCACAATCATCCCACAACAACTGACAACAAAGCTGAACATGCTAGGTCTGACCACCTCCCTCTGCAAAGTCCAGTTCAAATCAAATCATCAAGTTTGCTAATGATGACACTACAGTGGTGGGCCTCATCAACAACAATCGTACAGGGAGGAGGTGAACTAGCTCGCAGAATGGTATAGAGAAAACAATCTATCTCTTAATGTTGAGAAGACTAAAGAGAAGATTGTTGACTTCAGGAGGACCCAAGTGGACCACTCACCACTGCCCATCAATGGGACAACTATGGAGAGTGTCAAAAGCTCAGAGTTTCTGGGCATGCACATGACCTCTCCTGGACTCTCAACACCACGTACCTAGCCAAGAAGGCCCAGCAGCACCTCCACTTCCTACAGAAACTCCCCCCTCCCAACCTCACCTCCTTCTACAGAGGGACGATTGAGAGCGTCCTGACCAGCTGTCTCACAGTGTGGTACAGGAACTGCACAGCCTCTGACCGCAATACTACTGTATTTATTGTCCTGCGTATTTATTGTCCTGTGTATTTATTGTCCTGTGTATTTATTGTCTTGTGTATTTATTGTCCTGCTCTGTGTATTTACTGTCTTACACTTGTTTCACACTTTATGTAGTCCTGCGTATTGTTCTGTGTTGCACCATGGTCCTGAATTAACAACATTTTATTCCAATGTATGCAAGCTATATAGAGAAATGACAATAAAAATCCACATGGCTTGTCTTTTATTTTAGCTCATAGCACATTATTAAAAGTGAAAACATAAAACAGGGGAAACTGAAGCTTGGCTGCATTCTAACAACTACATGTTTTCAGTTCAGTTTGTTATATTCATGCACACAGGCTCAGCTCAATAAGAACAAGAGAGAAAAAAAATCGTCTAAATTTTCTCTATCCCTTTTTTCCCAGGGAGACCAAGAGAGCTGAAACAGGGTACAAGCAGGTCTGTTGGGGCTGCAGAGAAGCCCTCTGAAACTTCCAAGCTCTCCCCCAATCCAACATACCGAGCCAACAGACCAAGTGCCAGCGAGAACTCAAGGTGTTATACAGTACATCAGGCCTTGGTGAATTTAGGCAGCCTGCAGCCCTTGATCCAGCAAAGGCTGAATCAAAATGAGGGTTTGGAAAGGTGTTGGTATGGGAGGGCTCCACACCTCCTTTCATGGCCAGGATTCCCCTCTGGGATTTCCCCTTGGAGCAGTCGCATGACGAGACCCTAAGGCACGCCTTCATGTTGGCAGGTAAAGGTACAGTGTATTCATAGGGATGTGCACACATAGCGCCTCTTACTACTTTATATAAGGGACAACAACATAAAATAAAAGTGGCAGTTATTCCCCACTTTTCCATTCAGTAATTTAAGGGTCCAGTTGTACAGGGCTTTAGTCACAAAGCTAGGACTGGCTATGTCCTGGGAGTTATGATGGTGTGAGCTCTGTGCTGCCTTTGCTGCAAACATGCTTCTGGGTACCTCGGGTGGATAAAAAATAAGGCTGTATAATGGCTCATTTTTACATGCTGGGCATTCGTGAGATCTCTGTTGAAGAGCATTACTGGGGCACTTGTTTGAATAATCTCCCACGTTGGGATACCAAAGGATATCCTAACTGATCAAGCATTAATGTTATCCCCTCTAGCAATTATCATCCAAAAACTGATGGGTCAGTGGAGCAGAAGATGATTCAGCACAATGTTAGCAGGCAGAAAGGGGGGGCTGGATGCATGCGCAGGGGAAAAAGACACTTTATTAGAAATAACCAAAAGTAACGGAACATCCACAAAAATAGGAACAGGGGAAAAACGTGATACAAGGGGCAAGGTCAAAAACAACAATAATCCACAAAATGGCAAGGCAGTAATCCAAAGGGCTAGAGCAATAATCCAAAGTCAAGGTTTCAAAAAGCAAGGGTCAAAAGCCAGATAAACAGTCCATAAAACAGAGCTTGGTATGTTTAATCCCTAGGTGAGCGTACAAATACTTTGCCCCAAGGCGAAGAAACGAAAAGCTTAAATAACATGAATTAAACTAGGGTTAACGTAAAACACTTGAAACTCATAATGAAACATAAAGCAGCGAACCAATGAACAAACGGGGTGGAGACATAACATAAACCAAAACAAAGAAACACATGGCGAAGTAAACAAAGTGAGAGTCTGTGAATGCGGAAATGTGCTCCTCACTAGCCTCAGTGAGCAGCGCGGAGGGGGAAACCCTAACACACAAGGATAGCCAAAATTGTGATATGTGATAGGAAGCCCTATTATTTGCAGTTTGGGAGATGCAAAGGCCTCCCATTTGAAAGATTATACAGGCAGAAGCCTTATGTTGTGTTGGAAATAATGAATGAAAACTGGGAGGGTGTTACGGCCAGAAAAAATGAGGTTCAATACATTCTGGACCTGCGAGCAAAACTCCACTCATTGGGTCATTTATCACCGAAGAATTTGCTTCAGGCTGAGGACAGGCAACAGTGACTCTACATAAGTCCTCATAGGAAGCTGAAGCTTGGGCATCATTGGATCTTCCAACAGGACAATGATCCCAAGCATACCTCAAATTCCACCAAGGTGTGATTGCAGAAGAAGTCCTGGAAGATTCTACAGTGGCCATCAGTCCCAACAGAACTGGCTGCGAGGCGGGGCGACAAAAACACACATGACTGGCAGACGCTCTTCACCCTCCTGCAGAAGAATGGTGGATATAAAGGGCACAGCCAGCACAAAGGAGCGAGCTCATTCTCCATGCAGACACCTAATTTTGCATGACTCTCTCTCTCTTTTTTCAGATGTGGAAGCAAACAACGAACAGGAGGAACGAGAATCAGCTCCCTGGCAGCACTGTCTCCCTCGCTGGCACCCTTACCCTGCTTGAGGCTTCCTGGGTCCCGCCTCACGACTGCTCCAGCTTCCCCGTCGCCGTCCACCTCATAGTCTCACCTCCACACCTGCACTTAAAGATTAATAAACACCCCTTTTTTTCCTCACCATCTCTGCCTCACATGTGTCTGTGATCTGTCTGCCCTGGCCCTGAAAGGCCACACTGGTGGTAAATGTGGGCATAAGAACACAGACCTGTTCCCCCACCAAAAGATGGATCCCAAGCTATGGGGATGAATCCCCTCCCCATTATAGGTGCCCCCTTCGAAAGAATGGGCATGGATTTGGTAGGGCCGCTCCCAAAGTCTGCACGGGGTCATGAATACATCCTGGTGATCATTGATTACGACACCAAGTACCCCAAAGCAGTCCCACTGTGAAAAGCAACCTCCCAGAACATCGCTAGAGAACTGGTGCACCTGTTCAGCCATGTGGGAATACTCAAAGACATCTTGAAAGACCAAGGTATGCCCTTTGCGTGCAGACACTTTCTGCCTTCTTAGCTGTCCCCTCAGAACCAGATGAGCGTGTCTGACCCACCTGGACCTGCATGAGATAAAAACACCACCGGGAATGGTGATCAGACAGCAGCCCTACCATGTCACGGAGGCCCGCCATCATGCTATTGAGGAGGTAGTCAGCCAGATGCTATTAGACAGGATCATCGAGGAGTCCGCCAGTCCCTGGTCCAGCCCCATTGTGGTACACAGGTATGCATCTTATTGGGGCTAGCAGTCTATTACAGGAGATTTGTCCTTAACTTCTCCTCTCTAGCTTCCCCTCTCTCAGACCTGACCAAGAAGATTCAACCGGACTGGGTGCGATGGACCAAAGAAGCAGAACAGGCGTTCCAGGCCCTCAAACAGGTCCTCACCAGCTCGCTGGTCCTCAGGAACCCTTACTTCTCTCTTCCCTTCACCGTACACACAGATGCATCTGAGACAGGTCTAGGGGCCATCCTGTCCCAGAGCACCCGGTCCTCTACATCAGCAGGAAACTGACCCCCGCCGAACGAAAGTACACCTGTGGAGCGAGAAGCTCTTGCCATAAAATGGGCCATAGAGGAACTGTGGTACTACCTGGCAGGCCGTCACTTCACCCTGATCACCAACCATGCCCCCCTGCAGAGGATGGCCAGAGCCAAAGATATGCGGTGACCCGCTGGTACCTGTCACTACAAGACTTCTCATTCCAGGTCCAACACCGAGCAGGAGCCCAGCACTGAAACACCGATGGCCTCTATAGAAGGTATGTCCTCTGGTCCCAGCTTATACCGGAGCAGGCTCGGAGCTGAGGGGGGGATATTGTGACAGCAGGCCCACAGCCCACATACATAACACACATCGCGCTCCTCGCGCAGCTGCCTGTGGGGTGCTGAACGTCAGCACCCACTTTGTTTTGGACAGCAATAGAGTGTGTGGCTGCGAGGCAGGGCGACAGAAACACACACGGCTGGCAGAAGATTGGAGCAGCTGCTCTTCACCCTCCTGCAGAAGAACGGCGGATATAAAAGGGCACAGCCAGCACAGAGGACCGAGCTCGTTCTCCATGCAGACACCTAATTTTGCATGTCTCTCTCTCTCTCTCTCTCTCTCTCTCTCTCTCTTTTCAGACATGGAAGCAGATGACAACAAAGAGGAGGAACGAGAATCAGCTCCAGCTCCTCCGTCGTGCCCCTGAATCACGAAGGCAGCGACCCTCACGCCTACTCACCTCACCGTCTCACCTCCACACCTGCACTTAAAGATTAAAGAGATGGTGAGATTTTTTTCTCACCATCTCTGCCTCACGTGTGTCTGTGTTCTGTCTGCCCTGTCCCTGAACGACCATAGCAGCATTTAATATAAAATGCTCCCCTGCCTTAGACGACTTGGATCGCACAATTTTTTCCTTTACATCTACATCTGATGGTGACTGAGGTTATGTTGGGCATAAAAGGTAACATTGGCATAAACAGCAAACTGAAGAAATCATTGTCATTGACTCTGGGTATTCTGCTAAAGCTAGCGGCGTCGCATTATGTGCATTTGACGTCATGTGCCATCGACTGGGAAAAATCCATTTGAGATGATACTACCCTTCTAAAATTCATACACTAGATGGTAGAGTACATAGTGCACAGTGTAAGTGTATAATACGTCATTTGGAACACAACTTTGGTCTGTACCCTCCAATGCGTGTTTTGGGAACAGAAGCAAAGCTTTGAGTAAATGTACCACGTGTCGTGTGCAGATCAGCTAATCGATAATGAGATTCGTTGATAACAATTTTAATAATCGATTATTAACGATTTTATCGATTAGTTGTTGCAGCTCTAGCTTGATGTATCCTGCATTGCTGCTTTCAGTAGATTTGAATATTCACATCGATACAGAGGTATTATTGTCTGGGTTTAGCCCAAACTACAGTACTCAAACTGCCCTCATCGAGGTCACAAATGAACTGCTAGTTGCATCAAAATGCGCGTTGCTTTTGATACAGTGTGTTATAACATGCTTCTGCACAGGTTTGAAAAAATGGTTGGGCTTACTGGTACTATCCTCTCCTGGTTTAAATAATCTCTCTGACAGACAACAATATGTTTTAATTGATGTCTCACTTGTCTCGCCTCTCCCATGATGTACCTCAAGGCTCAATTCTTGGCCTGCTGTTAGTCATCATATACAGTTGCAATCAAAATGATTCAACCCCCATTGCAAATTCAATTCAATTCAAGTCTGTTTTATTTGTATAGTGCTTTTAACAATGGACATAGTCACAAAGCAGATTTTTGGATCTAAATTTTAAATTGATAAATTTATCCCCAATGAGCAAGCTGGTGGCAAGGAAAATCTCCGAGATGATATGAGGAAGAAACGTTGAGAGGAACCAGACTCAAAAGGGAACGTATCCTCATCTGGGTGACACCGGATAGTGTAATTATAAGTAATTCCCTTCTATGACTGTGTGCTACATGATAAAACAAAAGTGCAACTGTGTAAACAGGAAATTCCCCACAGTCTCAGAAGTCTATTCTGTCATGAACTGTCCACCGATGGAGACCCGAGCGCAAATTCTGTTTGTGCATTTGTTTGTGGCAATTTCAGTTCCAAAACCGTCACTTCAACCGCAGTCCCATGACAGCTCGCCAAAACTGCCTGCATCAGGTTTATTGTCAGAATTGACAGACTTTCAGCTGTTTGCAATGAACAAATCAAACAAAAGCAATTAAAGTAGTTCAACACAACAAATGCTTCAAGTGGTTTCCCCAAATTCAACTGAAAATGCAACTTCTCCAGTCTCAAAGTTATTCAACCCCCTGAATAGAATCCCTCACAACAGCACAAATATGCTAAACAGGAGTTGTCTCAAGCACCCCTGATGCAACTAATCAAGGGCTACATTAATTGCACCAGGAATGTTTGAGTTGGAACACATGAAATACCTGAACTGGCTAGGGGTTTGTTGAGTGTCATGTTTGACTCCATGTTAGAAATATGGATAAGTCAAAAGAAACCTAGAGAAACTGTTGGAAACATAGTTCACAAGTTCAAAGTTAAGGGAAGAGTGGTTACACTACCTGGATGGGGCAGAAAAAAGAAGCCATCAATGGCTGAAACCAGATTTCTGAGAAGGCAGGTTGTTAAAAACCCTCCAGTGAGTGCAAAAGACTTGCAGCAAGACTTGATGGCAACAGGCACTGAGGTTTCTGTGAGCACAGTATGGTGCGTACTAAACGCAGAAGGTTTCCATGTCAGAACTCCAAGACATACACCACTACTGACCCAAAAGCACAAGAAAAGTCGGCCCAAAATCATACAAATAAGCCACAGAAGTTTTGGGATTCTGTTCTGTGGAGCGATGGAACAAAACTGGAACTTTTCTGCACAATGGATCACAATGGTCAAGCATGGTGGTGGCTCAGTGACCCTCTGGGGCTGCTTTGTGTCCTCTGGCACTGGAAACCTGCAGTGTGTGGAAGGCAATATAGATTCATTGAAGTATCAGGAAATCCTACGAGAAAACTTCATGCCGTCTGTGAGGAAGCTGAAGCTTGGGCATCATTGGACCTTCCAACAGGACAGTGATCCCAAGCATACCTCAATTTCCACCAAGCCTTGGTTTTAGAAGAAGTCCTGGAAGATTCTACAGGGCCATCACAGTCACCTGACTTGAACCCCATAGAAAATCTCTGGTAGGATTTGAAGAAGGTGGTTGCAGCACACAAACCCAAGAATATTACTGAACTGGAGGCCATGAGGAATGGGCTAAGATTCCTCAGGAACACTGCCAGAAGCTGGTGTCTGGCTATGCATCTTGTTTGCAGCAGGTCATAACAGCAAAATGGTGCTCTACTAAGTAAGGGGTTGAATAATTTTGAGACTGGAGAAGTCATTATGAGTCACATTTTCAGTTGAACTTGGGGAAATGCCCTACAGTTTCATTGATATGCTGATGATACTCAGATTTACATACATACCGTGAATCGTCTGACAGACTTAAAGACTTGGATAAATTCTAATTTTCTTAACAGTAACAAATGTGAGGTCATCCTAATTACATCCCCATCCACATTAAAGAAAATGAAGCACTACTCATTATCTATCCCAGGTTTTATCACATCCACCTCAGATCATTTTCATTCCCACATTCTCATAACAATCACACATTAAATATATTACATTACTACAGCTTCTTTCACCTTAGAAACATTGCCAGGCTTCTTCCCCCCTTTCCCTCTCTTCAGTAGACACACTCATCCATGCTTTTGTAATCTCCAGGCTTGATTACTGCAGTGCTGTTCTTTACAGACTCCCATGCATTTCCTATACTCCTATGCATTTTCAACACTTTTATTTTCATTTTTATCCCTCTTTGTTTACATTTATTATTATTTTTTTTTATTTAAATATGTGAATGGAGAGCAGCATCTTGGAGAAGAGGTGGGTAATTTCATAAATGAGCATACAGTGAGGGAAAAAAGTATTTGATCCCCTGCTGATTTTGTATGTTTGCCCACTGACAAAGAAATGATCAGTCTATAATTTTAATGGTAGGTGTATTTTAACAGTGAGAGACAGAATAACAACAAAAAAATCCAGAAAAACGCATTTCAAAAAAGTTATAAATTGATTTGCATTTTAATGAGGGAAATAAGTATTTGACCCCTTCGACTTAGTACTTGGTGGCAAAACCCTTGTTGGCAATCACAGAGGTCAGATGTTTCTTGTAGTTGGCCACCAGGTTTGCACACATCTCAGGAGGGATTTTGTCCCACTCCTCTTTGCAGATCCTCTTCAAGTCATTAAGGTCTCGAGGCTGACGTTTGGCAACTCGAACCTTCAGGTCCCTCCACAGATTTTCTATGGGATTAAGATCTGGAGACTGGCTAGGCCACTCCAGGACCTTAATGTGCTTCTTTCTTGAGCCACCCCTTTGTTGCCTTGGCTGTGTGTTTTGGGTCATTGTCATGCTGGAATATCCATCCACGACCCATTTTTAATGCCCTGGCTGAGGGAAGGAAGTTCTCACCCAAGATTTGATGGTACATGGCCCCGTCCATCGTCCCTTTGATGCGGTGCAGTTGTCCTGTCCCCTTAGCAGAAAAACACCCCCAAAGCATAATGTTTCCACCTCCATGTTTGACGGTGGGGATGGTGTTCTTGGGGTCATAGGCAGCATTCCTCCTCCTCCAAACATGGCGAGTTGAGTTGATGCCAAAGAGCTCGATTTCGGTCTCATCTGACCACAACACATTCACCCAGTTCTCCTCTGAATCATTCAGGCAAACTTCAGACGGGCCTGTACATGTGCTTTCTTGAGCAGGGGGACCTTGCGGCCGCTGCAGGATTTCAGTCCTTCACGGCGTAATGTGTTACCAATTGTTTGCTTGGTGATTATGGTCCCAGCTGCCTTGAGATCATTAACGAGATCCTCCCGCGTAGTTCTGGGCTGATTCCTCACCGTTCTCATGATCATTGAAACTCCATGAGTTGAGATCTTGCATGGAGCCCCAGACTGAGGGAGACTGACAGTTATTTTGTGTTTCTTCCATTTGTGAATAATCGCACCAACTGTTGTCACCTTCTCACCAAGCTGCTTGGCGATGGTCTTTGTAGCCCATTCCAGCCTTGTGTAGGTCTACAATCTTGTTTCTGACATCCTTGGACAGCTCTTTGGTCTTGGCCATGGTGGAGAGTTTGGAATCTGACTGATTGATTGCTTCTGTGGACAGGTGTCTTTTATACAGGTAACAAGCTGAGATTAGGAGCACCTCCCTTTAAGAGAGTGCTCCTAATATCAGCTCATTACCTGTGTAAAAGACACCTGGGAGCCAGAAATTTTGCTGATTGATAGGGGATCAAATACTTATTTCACTCATTAAAATGCAAATCAATTTATAACTTTTTTGAAATGCATTTTTCTGGATTTTTTTTGCTGTTATTCTGTCTCTCACTGTTAAAATACACCTACCATTAAAATTATAGACTGATCATTTCTTTGTCAGTGGGCAAACGTACAAAATCAGCAGGGGATCAAATACTTTTTTCCCTCACTGTACACCTGTATGTGATTAACAATGTTCTTGTTATACCATTCATTGTGTGTGAGCTTGTGTTTGTACATGTGAACATGGCAGTTTTGTTTCTTTTTAAATATTGACATTTCAAAACTGTACATTTCGAATTGTTAGAGAATGCACCTTAAGAGATGATCTTACCTCAGTGTCTCCAGTTTACAGTGAGGATTCTCCAGTACAGCAGAGAGACGTGTCACTCCTGAGTCTCCAAGTTTATTCCAAGACAGATCCAGTTCTTTAAGGTGTGAGGGGTTTGATCTCAGAGCTGAAGTCAGAGCAGCACAGCCTTCATCTGAGATATCACAAACACGCAAACTGCAGAGAGACAATGACACACTCTTCACTCTCTCAGTTCAGGACACACAGATCAGTTCAGCAGTAACTTTTACATCAAACAGTCTCCGCAGTCTATAATCACTACGAAATCTTAAGCATCTTACTCAGGCATTATATAAGAACAATAACTAAAAAATCAGCACCATTCTCCCCATAAAGATTGCAGTGACACTGTTGGGTGCATAACCAATATGCTGTTTGTAAAGTGAGGCTATTGCAAGTATAAGGTCATTTGTACACTAGTTTAAAATCTATGTTTAAACTGTAGGTGATTGTTTTGAAGTAATTGATTCCCTGGTTTAGGGAGTGGTTTTATTGGTTAAGTGATCTGCGATATGCCATTTGACAAAGTTTGAAAACCCCTGATTTAAATAAAATGGAGTGACCATATAAACAAAAAATCATTCATTTTTATTGATTAATAAGATCAAGCATGGTATTTTTAGAATTATTCATATTCATGCAGCTTTCAGTTGAATTAAATTTGTTTTATGTAATTGTATGCACTAACAAAGCTAAACCAAAGTTGAATATTTTTTTTCTCATGATGTAAATACGATATTAGGTAATGCCAGTGGACAAATTATATTAGTAGGGTGTGGCAGCGGGGGTGTGGTTGAGCCTCAGGTGTGGACCGAGAAGAGGAGGCTTTGAACCAGCAGGTAACGCATGATGATTCTCACCTTTGTGTGATCACAGCAAGTTTATTTACGTATGATTTATTTATGCTTTTAGAGCATGGCGTGAGCCAGAGACACATAGCGACAGAGCTAGCAGAGCCTATGTCATACACACACACCTATACAGTATACACCCATACATGGAGCGTGAACTTGTATGTGGTGAATATCACAAATGGTGCCTTTTTCAACTGTATTTATTTTTGTTTTGTGGTGACTGAACATTCACGGAAAAGTGCTCTGTCTTCTAATAAATGTGAGCTGAGGCTCTGTTAAAATCCACCTGCCTCCCGAGTCTTCCTCCACACCCACACACCAGGTGCTACAAAAGGGATTTTAATCTGGACAAAAGCAGCTATTAAGGACCATTACACCCCAGAGATAGGGCCATAATCCATATGTTAAAAGAGGATTTGGTGTTGACCGATATTTGGAGACAAAACTGAGCAGAAGAGAATAATACCTTCTTCTCTCTTCTCATAAATCATACTCAAGAATTTATTATTGTCAATAACTAATTTCATGACTGACAGAGTAATAGACTGTAAATTTTTTTGCTATACTTCTGACATACCATGCACAGGTCCAGTGGGACAAAGAAGAGATTTTGTACTGGGAGCACAAAGGTTGATGGCAAATGACTCAGAAAAATAATGTAACATAGCCTTTTATAGTCAATGTGGGCGTGTGCACTACTGCAATATTTCTTAAACTGTCATGAAGGGAGGGTCCATAGTGGCGGATGTAAATGCAGAACTTCTTTATTGACACAGACACAGGGAAACAGGCACATGGAAACAGGCTCAGGGGAATAGGTGCAAGGAAAGAAACACTAGAAAAACACAATAGGACCCAACATATCCAGAAACTAAGAAAAACTAGAAAAATAAACCCTAAAGAAAAAAAAAGGTACTAAATAATCAAAACAGAAGAAACAACAATTACAAAAGAACCAAACACAAACATAACCTGACTTGACTTAATGCTCCAGCAACAAAGGACAAAACACAAGGACCTTAAATAGAGCACTAATCAGGGAAAATGAAACACATATGGGTATGATTAAACCAGGGAATAAAGGGAAACAACAGAAGAAGAAGTTCTACACGGGGGACAAGGGTGCCCTCTAGTGGTCCATGAAAGAATAACCCCTGGGGGCCATGACATAAATGGGGTATTCAGTGTGTTGGGAAATCGGTCATCCTGTTTTTTTGTGTTCAATGAGACTACATTTACAGCACTGCTGAACCTAAAACCTCTGCTTCTTTCTCACTATTAGAGAATGTGTCTTACTGAGGAGCAGGTCATGTGACTCTCAGAGAGATGATCTTACCCCAGTATCTCCAGGTTAGAGTGAGGATTCTCCAGTACAGCAGAGAGACACTTCACTCCTGAGTCTCTAAGTTTATTCACAGACAGATCCAGTTCTCTCAGGTGTGAGGGGTTTGATCTCAGAGCTGAAGTCAGAGCAGCACAGCCTTCATCGGAGACACCACAACCCTTCAACCTGCAGAGAGACAATGACACACTCTTCACTCTCTCAGTTCAGGACACACAGATCAGAACTTCCTCAACAGTAACTGAATCGTTAATCATTCTGATTCTGATGACTATCAAACAATTCCCTGAAACTTTCAGGTGTCAAAAATTTTGGGCTCAGGATGAAAAAGGGAAAATAAAAATCAATCACATAAAATCAACATTCAAACCAATCACCGTTTTTCCAGATGACCTCAGTAAAGTGTGATTTCTACCTTTTTATCTACTAAGACTGTATAAGACTATTCACATTCTGAAAAATTATTCACTTTCACTTTATACTTTGGAGAATACAGACTCATGGACCTGTGTTATACACATGACATCATAATGAAACAAAAACAGGCATGTAAATGGGGTGGGGCTAGTGGTACACTAGTTGTAATTTATAAGAGATCATTTATGTAGAAGGTCTCCGGTCATGTGACTCTCAGAGAGATGATCTTACTTCAGTGTCTCCAGTTTACAGTGAGGATTCTGCAGTCCAGCAGAGATACACTTCACTCCTGAGACTGCAAATTTATTCCAAGATAGATACAGTTCTTTCAGACTTGAGGATCCAGAACTGAACACTGAGGCCAGAGCTGCACAACCTTTCTCTGTCAGGCCACAGTCATTAAACCTGAATGCAAATACAGAATACAGGGTTCAGTAACATTGGTGTACATTGTCGAACAAGTTATTAAATCTTCCCATAATACAAATATCAAATATAACATTAGTCTAAGTAGCTCGTATTGTAACATGCTGCATACTGCATTGTGTAATGTTTGTGTATTAAATGTAATAAAAACATACAGTGTACATCAAACATACTGTATATCCAGTTTCATCAGATTTAAGAATCTTCTGAGATCCATCAGTGTCTGATAAAGTTCTAATGAAGTTCTTTCAGCTTCTCTCCAGCTAACATTAGCAGTGTAACAGTTATATTCAGCATTACTTACTCAGCTTTTCTGGATGCTGCAACCACAGGCAGGAGCTTCAGAAGAACCTCCTCTGAAGTACAGTGCTTGTTGGTATATTTATTAAGGACAAACACATCCTGTTCCTGTGCTGATGTCAGTAACACAAACACCACAGCTGACCAATGAGAAGAAGAAAGTTTGCTTTTATGTAAATTTCCAGATTGCAGGAAGTGTTGGATTTCCTCAACTAGAGAATGATCTTCTAGTTCATTCAGACAGTGGAACAGATTGATGGATTTCTCTGTTGAGGGATTCTCTCTGATCTTCTCCTTGATGTAATGAACTGTTTCCTGTGTGCTGTGAGAGCTACTTCCTGTCTGTGTCACTATGGTTTGTAAGAAGATCTGATTGGACTCCAGTGAGAGACCCAGAAGAAAGCTAAGGAACAGATCCAGATGTCCATTTTCACTCTGCAAAGCCTGATCTACAGCACTCTTGTGAACATCTAACATTGTTATTTCTCTGGGCAGGCAAGAAGACATTTTAGAAAACTGACTCTGCTGAAGAACATTCTTCTTTTCGTTCATAAAGGCCAGGTACACATACAGAGCTGCGAGGTGCTCCTGAATGCTCAGATGAACAAAGCAGTACACTTTACTCTGATGAAGCCCAAACTCCTCTCTGAAGATCTGTGTACACACACCTGAATACACTGATGCTTCTGTCACATCAATGCCACACTCCATCAGGTCTTCCTCATAGAAGATCAGGTTGCCTTTCATCAGCTGCTGAAAAGCCAGTTTACCCAGTTTCAGAACCATTTCTTTATCTGCATCTTGGTTCTTTGTGTACTTTTTCTTTATGATGTTTATCTGAATGATGAGGAAGTGTGAGTACATTTGAGTCAGAGTCTTGGGGATCTCTCCACTCTCTGCTTCACCCAACATTCTCTCTAGAACAGTGGCTGAAATCCAGCAGAAGACTGGGATGTGGCACATGATGTAGAGGTTTCTTAATGACTTCAGGTGTGTGATGATTCTGTTGCTCAGGCTCTGATCACTGATCCTCTTCCTGAAATATTCCTCCTTCTGTGGGTCATTGAACCCTCGTACCTCTGTGACTCGATGGACACACTCAGAGGGGATTTGATCAGCTGCTGCTGGTCGGGAGGTGATCCAGATGAGAGCAGAGGGAAGCAGATTCCCTTTGATCAGGTTTATCAGCAGCACATGCACTGATGCTGATTCAGTTACATCACACAACCTCACTGTGTTCTGGAAATCCAGAGGGAAACGACACTCGTCCAAACCATCAAAAATGAACAGAACTTTGTCCAAGCTGGAAATGTTTGTTTCTTTTATTTCCTTAAAAAAGAAATGAAGGAGCTCCATCAGACTCAGTTCTTGATCCTTCATCAAATTGAGCTCTCTGAAAGGAAGTGGAAATATGAGATGAACATCCTGATTTGTTTTCCCTTCAGCCCAGTCTAGAATGAATTTCTGCACAGAGATGGTTTTTCCAATGCCAGCGACTCCCTTTGTCAGAACGCTCCTGATGGGTTTGTCTTCTTCAGATAAAGGCTTAAAGATGTCACTGCATTTGATTGGTGTTTCCTCTGTTGCTGCTCTCCTGGATGCTGCCTCGATCTGTCTCACCTCATGTTCATTATTGACTTTTCCACTGTTTCCTTCTGTGATGTAGATCTCATTGAGAAGTGTTGGGTTTCCCAGGTTTGTTATCACCTCATTTACATGCTGAAACTTCTTTATCAGATTTGATTTGTATTTCTCCTGGAGATGAGGTTCAGTGGTTCCAGACTTACACCTGTAAAATGGTAATAGACATGTGGTGAGATATCCCTCTTATTTTTTTTAAGGAAATTATTAACATTTTGCAGATTCTGCAAAGGGTGTCTAAATTTATGAGCACAACTGTATAATTCTTGAGTACTTTACCTTTATACAGTAATAGGAAGCCACTGTGTATTTGAAAATCATCTAAAATACATTTTATACATTACATATAGTTGAGGGCAAAAGTTCACAGTCCAACTCAAGTCTTCACAACTCCACAGATTTCATGTTACAATATTTGAAATAATATAAGAGGCAGATTTATTTCAGCTTTTATTTACTATATCTGATTTTCAGTGGGTCAAAATGTTACCTACACTTTGATAGCATTTGGTGGCATTGTTTTTTGAACTCGAATCAAACGCCTGGGGTAGCCTTCTATAAGTTCTCACAATACTTTGCTGGAATTTTTTGCCCCTTCCTCCTGACAGTACTGGTTTATCTTAGTCAGGTTTGTGTGCCTCCTTGCTGAAACTCATTTCAGGGCTTTGCAAAGAACCAAATAACATCCAAGTTTGAACTTTCTGGCTGATGACTTGAGGTTTTGCTTTAGTGTTTCTATATAATCCTTCTTCCTCATGATTCCATCTATTTTTTTTAAAAAATGCACCAGTCCCTTTTCCAGCAAAACACCCCACATCATAATGCTGCCACCCCCATGCTTCACAGTTGGGGTGATATTCTTTTGATTATAATTCTTACCCCTTTTATACATACACAGTTCTGATCGTTATGACCAAACAGTTGAATTTTTGTTTAATCTGACCAAAGAACACTCTTCCAAAAGCCTGCTGATCACCTGCACACTTCAGTCTGGCTTTTTTATGCCGGTCTCGGAGTAGCGGCTTCTTCCTTCTGCGACAGCCTCTCAATTTTCTTAACGATGGACGTAGATATTTTTTACCTGATCCCTCA
This sequence comes from Cranoglanis bouderius, assembly GCA_023630585.1. Taxonomy (NCBI): domain Eukaryota; kingdom Metazoa; phylum Chordata; class Actinopteri; order Siluriformes; family Cranoglanididae; genus Cranoglanis; species Cranoglanis bouderius. The sequence goes on along the minus strand of CM042551.1, from coordinate 1,635,889 downwards.
AACTTCAGTTGAACATTTTAGCAAAGTTAATTTGTCCTTGAGAATTAATTTGTGCCTCTTTCCTGAGTATCTGTTTGCTTAAGATTTTTATATTTGCATATAGTTGTTTTTACAGATGCTCCTGGTACCTTCAGCTGTTCAAAAAGAGGAACTGGAATTTGGAGGTCCATAATTTTTTATCCAACTTGGTGTGTGTAAACAACTGACCCACTGGAATTCTGATATAGTGAATGAAAGCTGAAATAAATCTGTCTCTTATCAGTTGTTTAGTAAATGCCCTAATTGTCTTACCAAAAGAAATGTATTGCAATATGAAATGTGTGTAAATAATATGAGTTGTGAAAAACTGAGAATGAATATGTTTAGCCCAGGTGTTTGTAAACTTTTGTCCTGTATCGTATATAGGTACAACATAGACTACTCAAATTCATCAAAATGAAAATCATTAACAAACTGCTACAGTATTAGTTTATACTAGATACATGCAAATGTGTGTTACCCGTGTCTGGATTAGGGTTGCAACCCTATGAGATTATGAGCCATTTCCATCCATGTATTTTTATGTGAATTTTGGGATATTTAATAAAAGAACGCTGGATGGAGACACCAGATGCGAATAAAACCTCCAAAATGTGCATAAAAAAAACTGTTTTTTTTTTTTTTTTATTGAGGTGGATAATTTTTTTTTAATCAATAAGTAGAAATGTGCATCATTGAAATAAAATCACTGAAAAGCAAAAGAAATAGTGCCAGAAAATAAAGAGCCCCTTTTGAGTTGTTTGAAGTAGTAAGTAACATTGATACAGTACGCAGCAGTGTTTCACTAAACCTTAACAACATTTCTTTTGTTGTTTAATTTGATCTACGTTTAAACCATGTTACACTGAATGATAAAGAATTACGGTATGTGCTTTTACTCAATACTGTAGTACTTTTGCAAAATCTGTGATCTGTTATCTGTAACACAAATTAGTATTTTGAATATTCAGTGTCATTTAGGGTTATTATTTTATAGTCAAATGAAGGTGGTAGTTTTACCAAGCGGCTTTGATGTTGGATAATTATTACTATCAATATTAACTAGTAAAAGAATGAACTATGAGGAGACATTACCTGTGTGTAGATGAGAGGTCTTCATTTTGTAATCCTGGTGGAGGATCTGTACACACATCACTGTTCATGGAGACACTGCTGGGTTCTGCACAGTCTGATATCTTTCCCTGGGTTTCACTATTCAACAACATACACATTTTACTATTAATAAACTATATACAGCCTTTAGATTCTCATTAACATGCACAGATAGTCAGTAGATTAATAGGTTAGAGTAGTGCAGTAATAGTCTGTTTAAAAAGATTTGTGGGGAAAATGAAAGGGGTGAAAATCTTGAGATGTGAAAAAGAAAATTATCCAGTTAAGATCCCCCCCCCCCACTTTCCCTCCTTATGGACACACATCACTCTTCATTAACACACAACTTGGTACTAGAATGTTCTCATTAAATGTCTCAGATACAGTAACAGAAGCTTTACCTCATTTTTAATTGTGGAGATCCATCAGGTTGGACAGGATTAGAGTGATCCATCTTTCACCATTAGTAAAGAAACGTTATTGGTCATGGACAGACAGCTGTGTACGACCAGGTCTGATCTCTGCTACTGCAATGGGTTACAGTCCAGATAGATACATAAACATAAATAAATGAAAGAAAGAAGGGAGGAATAAATAAATAAATAAACAAAAATAACTTCACCAGCTAATTAATTTAGAATTCATTACTAAATCAATCAGTTAATTGATTAATGTACACAGTGAGACATGACAAGTTGGTGGGTGGATAATGTATTTAATGCGGCATTGGTATAACAGTCATTTAATCAATACACTGGGAAAAAACAACACTTTCAGTTATCTTGTGATTGAATATTAAAATACATGGATATTGTATAGCTCTAGTTATTCACAGTAGATCTTCACAGAAGATGCTCAGATCATTTTTGCTGATATTAGCATACCTGTATTCTACCCATCCCACAGGATTCCTGTTAGATTTCTGTACAAATCCCAGAGGTAATGACTACTGAAAATATCAAACTATAATTTAATATATTTGTTCAATTGTTAATTGTTCACACGCTAATGTATAATAGTAAAAAAAACATGTAGGAATGTACATGTTTGTCATTTGGGAAACTCATTTGGAGACTGAAGTGGCTCTGCCCTGACCTACACATCTCTCTCAGAGTTTTCTCCACATTCTCCACAGTTCGTTTTTTGGAACAAGATATATGTGTGGTACAACATTTTTTCATTCCCCCCCTCTCACAACTTTAGTTTCTACCTGCAATTACTTTTCATTTTATCCTGTCACATACGACCTCTCAGTTAAACACGTCATTAAATGTACAGAGACATTCTGAAGAAAAATAAACCTCGGAAGAAAAAAAACAGAGATCGTTGTTGTCTCTGCAGATCGCTTCCTTGGCTTGGCTCGCATAAAATATATAAGGCATTACTCAACATAAAACTGAACACAAGATATCAAACCTGTAAAAAAAAAAGTTAGATTAAACGTTAACTTACCTCAGGAGTTGTTGACTCTCGACCTGCAGTCTGAGGTAAATTTCAGTTGGTCTTCTGTTTCCGTTAGTGCAGTAGAGCGCTCGTGCAGATTTTTAAATTTGATTGACAGGACAATCAGTGCCCAGAAAACACAGAACCTTCCCCTAACGTTGGCATATGGTTCCCGTTTGATTATCTCTTTGGGAACCAAATAATAACATTCTAGCAATGTTCTCTGTAAGTTCTTGTTTTGTTACCAAAAACTAACCTTCCCAGAACGTTGCAGGGAGGTTTTTTGCAACACCCTAAAGAGAACCTATGCAGAATGTTCTCTGTTGGTTATTTTTTAGGTCAATAGAGATTTAACATTTCCTTCACGCACTGGGAGATCCAGGGGTGGGGCCAGCATGGCTGCATAGACATAAATAAACGCCGCATTGGCCACTGGATTGTATGTCAACATCACCGCCATATTGGTCCGGGCAACATTAATAAGTCTTAGCTTATATTATAGTTTAGCAGCTCAACTAGGATCTCTCAAAAACCACACAAACAGACCTGCAGCCCAAAAGTTCAGGATTTGAAAAAGACATACATATATATATATATATATATATATATATATATATATATATATATATATATATATATATATATATATATAATTTGTTTTTTTTTTTACATGCCCCACCTTCCAAAAATAATAATAAAACGACAACAGCGGACCTGCTTTTACCCGCAAAATTATTACATTATGGTGTAAAAACGCCGCGACTCTGGCAACCCTGATTACACACATTCTGTAACATCATGACGCCACACCTTGGCTTGTACTGAAATGTCGCACTACAACAAAATACAGTTTAAAATATATGTGTGGCTGTCATTAGTTTGCTCTCAGTGATACAAGTTATGTTACAACTGATTTAGTTTGTGGAAATCAAAGAGAGAAACTGTAATAATCAGTGAATGTCCACAATAAAACAACTTCACCACAGAAGAGTAAACACTCAGTTCACACAGTGCAGTTTTCCTACTTTTGTTTTTACACATGGTTTATGAAATATATAATACATTTCCACACCTGAAATTAAAATAGAGAAATCTTTTACCTTTAGTCAATGATCCTTGTTGCGTTGGCATTAATCTCACTGTTTCTAGAGCCTTGTGTTTGTATATCTGTGGTTGTTGAACCTCTGAAAAACAGGAGAAATTCTTTCCCTTTAATAGATGTCGAACAAGTTTCTCATAGAACACAGAAGTAAACAGGTTTAGGCAGCGTGACATGAACATTCCAGACATAACCAATGTTTTAACCTTTGTGTTTATTAGTTTACATGATACACATTACAAGGTCCAAACAAATTAAACTGATGTTTAATAGATACTAAATCATTATACCTGTGTTAACCTGTACCTGGACCTGGAGGTTGGTAAATATTCTCATCTTTATATTAATCTCCCAGAATCAGTTCTACTGCAATAAACACACTTTCTACACATTAATCTGCAGTTCATAACCAGATGTTAGGCTTTCGGTCACTAGATGGAAACATTCTGTCATTGAGTCCAGCCTAGTCTGTTGATGGGGTTTAGTAGAGCTTGGGCTTGGGCTGGAGTTAGGGAGTCCTGGGAGATCAGGGCTGAGTTAGAGGGTACTGGGCCTGTTGGGTGATGTGTGTATACGACCCCTGGTAAAAATTATGGAATCACCACACTTAGAGGATTTTCACCTGGCTTTTTATTTTTATTTTTTACTTTGTAGCAAATAAACAAATCACAGATATGACACAAAACAATTTGTTTAATAGCTGAACATTCTGGCTTATTTTTTCCAGATCAAGTAGAGGAAAAAAAAAATGGACTCATCAACAAAAAAATAAAATCACAATTAGTACTTTGTTGCTCCTCCTCAGGCCTGAATTCTTTGAGGCATGGACTTCACTAATGAAAAACAATATTCTCCATCAAGCTGGTTCCAACAAATAGCAGTTGACAGATCAGCTTTGCAGGATGGAGCCTTTCATGGACCAATTTTTAAAATTTCCACCATAGACTTTAAATGGGATTGAGATCCGGACTGTTTGCTGGCCGTGTCACTGAGTTGATTTGCCTTTCCTGAAGAAAAGCTTTAACACTTTTTGCTCTGTGGCAAGATGCGTTATCATCCTGAAAAATGACTTCATCACTAAACCTGTTTTCTATCGATGGAATGAGAAAAGTATCCAAAATTTTGATGTACACCTGTGCACTGACTGTTGAGGTCTGCCCTGGTCCTTTACCTGACATGCAGCCCCATATCATAAGTGAGTGGAGATTTGATTGTTTTCTTCTGACAGTCATCTTTATATGTTTCATTAGAACGGCACCAGACAAAAGTTCCAGCATCGTCTCCTTGGCCAAAGCAGATTTCAATTCAATTCAATTTGTATAGCGCTTTTAACAATAGACATCATCACAAAGCAGCTTTACAGAGATACATAATTTTTGGATCTAAATTTTAAATCGATAAATTTATCCCCAATGAGCAGCCAATGGCGACGATGGCAAGGAAAAACTCCCTGAGACGACATGAGGAAGAAACCTTGAGAGGAACCAGACTCAAAAGGGAACCCATCCTCATCTGGGTGACACTGGATAGTGTAATTAGAAGTAAATCTCTTCTATAACTGTATGATACATGATATAAATGGCAACTGTGTAGTCAGGAGAGTCAACACGTCTCAACATGAAGTCTATTTTGCTGAAATCATGAACTGTCCACTGATGGAGACCCGAGCGCAAAGTCTATTTGTTAACTGTTTGTGGAGGGTGTCCATATAGGCCCATCCTCAGCAACAGTGAGTGACCCCCAGCGATGAGAACCCCAGAAGCAGGGCACCAGGATGGGCCAGGTCGTTTCAGAGAGAAGAATGGGTCGTGCCCATTGTCACTCCAGGAGCAACACGTGTAGAACTTGTGATGTGACGATTTGATGTTGGTATCGTCCAAAATCTTCGCAGGCGTTGGCATCATCTAGAATCTTCTTAGAGGCTGGTTCTGAACTGGAGTCGGCACGTTCACTGATTCTTGAAGGAGTTTTATAATCCTTTCCAGTGTTTCAATTGACAACTCTCTTGTCGGGGCCATGTTTCCTTTAAAAAAGTCCAAGGTTAAGGTTTGTAAGCACTCTCTTTTACTTGCAGACTAATTTGCATTTTTAGACTTGTGCTGGTATTTGTTTTACAAAAGCAAATTACAAGGTGATTCCATCATTTTTCCTCAACATTGAGTGATTCCATAATTTTTTCTTCTACTTCATCTGGAAAAAATATGACATTAATTAAAATAATTTAATTTAACATGTTTGAGGTATGTTTCATGAAGGCTGAGTGTTCAGCTATTAAACAAAAAATGTTTTGTGTCATAAGTGATTTGTTTATTTGCTACGAAGTAAAAAAAAGCCGGGTGAACATCCTCCAAGTGTGGTGATTCCATAATTTTTGCCAGGGGTTGCAGAACCCACACATGTTGCAAGATCTGGGACAGCAGCTGCTCTTGTCTTCGCATTGTGGCCCCTTGATTGGCCACTGCAACATGAAGCCAGTCGAGGGCAGTGGCTCTGGGGAATTCTGCTCTGCTGGGTCCATCTTGATGGCTGGTGACCCTGGACAGCAATTGTGTTTGTGGTGGTGACGAGCAACTTAACCACTGCTCAAGAGGCTAAGCCCAAAGCTAAAGGTAAATAAAAAAAAAAGTAATAAGGCAAAATCCACAAATATCCAGAGACCCAAAAAACAAAAGTTTTCAAAAAGGCAAAACAAACAATCCCAAAAAGCAAAAAGGCAGGCAGCAAAAGGCAACACACCTGGTAGCAAAGGCAGTTGCTAGGTACTCAAATGAGAAACACGATGACTCAGCAATGAACAAAGAAAAGGGAGGGTTTAAAGAGTCTAGCAATTCAGAGGCAGGTGAAAACAATAATGAAGGTTAACAGGGAAGTGGGGAAAAGAAAACACAAGGGCAGAATGTCTCCATCTAGTGACCAGAGCCTATAGTCCAAAAACCTAAAACATAAGAACATTTGCTAGTACATGGACCAACTGATCACTTAAACTTTTCTACTCAATTATCCAATATAGATCTCATCAGTGTTCAGCAACTCAGTCTCAGGCGCAGGACCACAGACATCACCTCTTATTTTTTCATGTTCTCAAAATGAAATAACATTAATTGTGTTTATCGTGACGAGGTCAGCGCTCTTTCATTGATTTTGAAATGTGTGTATTTTATGTTTTATGATTCATGGAATTAGATGTTATCATGAAATTTGTGCTTAGAGGTGGAGGTTTTTTCAGTAAAATTAAAAAATTAAACATTGTTCAAGCCCCTTGTCAAAAAATCCTATTGGAATTTCAGTTTATTCTGTAGGATCTTATTTGATTCTTAGAATCTTATTGGACATTAAGACTCCTCCTTGCCCGACTTTAAATTGTTACACTGGTGCCGAAACCCGGGAAGGAGGAGGGACGCACCAGTGTAACAATTTAAAGGTCGGGCAAGGAGGAGGCAGGAACCGGCTGAACATAAACAGTTTCATAAAAAAGAGTTTTATAATAAACAAAACTGAAACAGAATAAAAACACACAAACTGAACACAAAATGCACGTGCATCTCTCTCCCTCTCTCCGGTGCTTCCGGCCGCTCCTTTATCTCTCTCTCCCACTGATTTGTCTAATCAGTGCCAGGTGTGCGTCCTCACAGCCTGGCCACGCCCTCCTCCTCACCACAATCTGATAACTGGAAAAAAATGCAACCTGCTGTATGAAGTGAACTGAAAGAACAAATTTTAAGTCAATAATAAGAACCATCATTGGGAAAAACACAATTAAATAATGACTATTCATTACAAACACACACACACACACACACACACACACACACACACACACACACACACAGCTATAGATCTCTTGTTAGTCCTGTAGTTATTTCTATATAGACATAGTGTTAGAAATTAATGGAAGGATATTTACACCACTGTGATTTTGACTTTTTTTTTAAATTTTATTTTCAAAATATGAAGATAAAACAAGACAATCTGAATGTAAATAAACTCAAACCAAATTTAATATCATCAGATTCTTGAATGGTGATTGGCACAATGTTAGAGCTGTCGCCAATCGCTGCTCCGGGAAGGAACAGCATGTCTACGTGCTTTCTAGCGCTATTATTAAAAGGAACTCTCCGCTGGACAATCCTATTACAAAGACTCTGGTTTTGTTTACGTTGCCATGTGCTCCTTTGTTTTTGTTTACGTCATGTCTCTTCCCCAGCTTCCTTATTGGTCCTTTGGGTTGATGTCACGTTATGTTTCCTCCCATATTTTGTCATTGGTTCAACTGTTATTTTCTAATCATTATTTCCAGGTGTCGTGTGTTTCTTCTCGTTTGCGCTTAATTTCCTTTGGTACTAAAACCCCTAATTTTGTCCACGTCTTTGCGGAGTATTGAATTAGACTGAAGTGAATTGAAGTATATTGAATAATGGTGATGAGTTAGAATAACTGAAAGGGACTCGTTATAGGTAAACTTAACGATATGTTCCTAATGATAATGATCGGTAGTGAGGAAGCTCAAGCTTCGTAGTTTTTTCCTAGGGTTTTGTTTACCAGGTGTTCCCTGGTCCTTGCGCTAGTTTTGAAGTTTTTGTTTACCCGGCGCTCCCGGGTTCCTCGCTCCTTCCTGGATTTTTGCCCTGTTATCCTTTGGAGTAATGTTTCCTGTCTCTCTGGTTTTTTGCCCTGTAAACCTTTGAATGAATGTTTCATGACTTTCTGGAATTTTGTCCTATAAGTGTTCTCTTCAGTGGCTAATCCCTTTTTGGAAAAGTGATATGCTTTCCTCTTTATTTATTATGTTGATGTCCCGTCACTTTTGAATGTGCCCGGTGTTTTGTTCCTAATAAACTGACCACTTTCCCCTGCGAGTGCATCCTATCTAACTCTTCACCCCAGTAACGTAACACACAAATGGCTGATCTTACGTTTTTTTTTTCATAATTTGTATAATACATATGATTACATTAAAATAAAACATTATGAAATTCAATTTGAAAAAGTAAAAGTTATTTACAAATCCTGAATCCTCATGGCACAGATATCACTCCAGATCGGGTTTGTAAATGTTATATGATGTTTTGTGATATAGTGTTAATTGTTTTGTACCCTTTTCTTGCTTTATAAAACTCAGTCACTCATTTGTTGTCTGGTTACATGTGTGTAGTAGAGCTGTACAAAATAAATATTTTAATAGTTGTTTACTCGTGAATGAATCGACAAATATTCAGTATTTTTGTTTGTTTTTTTCAGAAATGTGAAACAAAACTGTGAGGAACATTTAATAAGACTGTACCATTATTTCAGGAGTTTGCTAGTGTTTTTCTTTTTTATCCTTTGTGCATCGATGTGCTGTTTGTAAAATTCATCTCTGTTTTTGCACAGACTGCATTATACAATACTTTTACTGTTCTGTAAAAAACAACCAGTATTTTGAGTTTCCTTTTCCTCCGATCTTGTCTTGATGAAAATCATTTTATAAAAAAAACTCACCTTAGTTATATACACTCTGTAAGTTTCTCAGATTGGTGTCAGTTTTTTCTCCGTGTTTTATGTTTGCGTCACATCCAGCGATATGATCTTATCATTGTACAGTGGATTTATTTACAGAAAATCTCTTTGTAGTATTTTTTAAATAATCTACATGATTGATTATTCAGACTAATCACTGTAGCCATATTAATGAATACTTCTTTATGATATATATGACTCTTAGTTTTTTATTTTTTTTATTTTGATAAAACATTATATTTCTTGTATATAGTGTTATACATACAGTATATGTCCCACTTCTATTAGCTAAAACTTACCATAAAAATGCTAAATGATTCTGAACATTTGAAAAACTCATCTGGAACCTTAACCAGAACTTGAGTCCTGCTATGAGGTCTGGATCCTGTAGGGTGTCACTGTGTTGTATAGTCACTTCGTTAATAATAATAATAATAATAACAATTAATTCATACTCAGTAAGTGTTTAGTCCTGATATCAGTGATGAACACCGCTCTCTTAAACACAGATGAAAAAATCTCTGCAAAATGTCCAAAATGTTCTTCTTTCTCTAATGTTAAAGACATGGAAATGCCTCTGTGAATTGAGTGCATTTAATAAAAAATATCTTCACTGGAGCCTGCATCTGATGAACTTCTTTACACCCTAAAAATAAAAGAAAATAAGGTTTATATTTAAGCTGACAGGTTGAGCATTAACATTAAACATCAGTGTAATTTTGAATACAAATTTCAATCGAATAGTAAAAAAAATATCCAGTGACTCAGAAATGAATCTGAACCTGTTTACAGTCAATAGCTCTTTATGGAAATAGGACCAGGTTACTTAGACTTCTCTTCTAAAAACATACTAAAACTTATTAAACAATGCAAACAGGTCTAAATATTTGTGTTTCTCACATCTATCTGAAATGTTTATAACGAACCTCAAGTCCTTGATTTTATCATCTTTAAGACTGAAGAGCAGCTTCTTTCCAGAGTCTCCTACATTATTCCAAAACAGATCCAGTTCTCTCAGGTGTGAGGGGTTTGATCTCAGAGCCGAAGTCAGAGCAGCACAGCCTTCATCTGAGATTTCACAATCACACAACCTGCAGAGAGACAATGACACACTCTTCACTCTCTCGGTTCAGGACACACAATAATGAACTTCAACACAGTCACTAGAGTCTTAAATCATTGTGTATTAATGTGAATCATGTTTCTGAAATTGGACAAAACAATAATTCAACACAGACAGACCAGCCAGCCTGCCACATCCCGCCTACAGCTCTCCCTAATGATTCTTGACCAATTCCCACTACTTCACAATAATTTCTCTGAGTCTCAAGAAGCCATCCAACTGCTGGTCGCTTCGAATTGCTGCATCAGAGGGTTGCTTAACAAAAAGTAAAGATTTAGTTTAACAATACTGCTGTTGTCAGTCCTTCACTTCCATCATCCATCACGTATCCTCCCAAGTTACTCCCCTTTACTCCTAGACATCTTAAGGGGAATGTAACAGTGCTCTTAGTTCCTGACCTAGTGAACTGGCATGAGGATGTGTTTTTGGTAGAGACTAAGCTCTTCTATAAGTCGCTCTGGATAAGGGAATCTGCTAAATGCTGTAATTTAGTAAAACCTAGCAGTTTAACCTCCACAGTATATTCCAGATGTAAAAGTACAGTAATCCATGCAGATGATATGATTTGAAGTCAGACAAGTAGAAGTTTATATTAGTTAGTCTTCTCATGCATGAATTTACACACACTCAGGAACACGAGGAGGAAACGAATGGAATTTTTTCTGAATTCACAGGATTTTCATGAATAACATTTTTTTTTGTGTAAATGCTCTGTTCACATCCAGCTTGATAAATGAGGCCCACTGAACACACTCTCAGGTTCAGCTCCTAAAGGAAAAAATAATATCAGTAAACACCATGCTGGAATTAATCTGTGTTACGGTGAAATAAAATGATTTTCCTCCTTAGGATATTTGATGCTGAACCTAAAACCTCTGCTTCAGTCTCACTATTAGAGAATGTATCTTACTGAGGAGCAGGTCATGTGACTCCCAGAGAGATGATCTTACCTCAGTGTCTCCAGTTTACAGTGAGGATTCTCCAGTACAGCAGAGAGACTCTTCACTCCTGAGTCTCTGAGTTCATTCCCAGACAGATCCAGTTCTCTCAGGTGTGAGGGGTTTGCTCTCAGAGCTGAAGTCAGAGCAGCACAGCCTTCATCTGAGATATCACAACCCTTCAACCTGCACAGAGACAATGACACACTCTTCACTCTCTCAGTTCAGGACACACAGATCAGATCGTACTCAACAGTACTCAACTAACAGATTAACAAATCGTTAATCATTCTGATTCTGATGACTATCAAACAGTTACCTGAAACTTTACAGGTATAGAAGATTTTTGGCTCAGGATGAAAAGGACAAAATAAAAATCAATCATATAAAAATCAACGTACAAAACCAATCTGTTTTTCCAGATGACCTCAGTAAAGTGTGATTTCTACATTTTTATCTATTAAGACTGTATAAGACTGTTCACATTCTGAAAAGTTATTCACTTTCACTTTACACTTTGGAGAATACAGAATCACAATGACACACTCTTCACTCTCTCAGTTCAGGAAACACAGATCATTTCAGCAGGAACTTTGACATCAAAGCATCACTGCAGTCTTTAATCACTATGAAATACAGCATCTTACTTACTTAATTTTAAATTACTTACTTACTTTTATTAGAGCAATACCTAAAAAAAGGATCATTAATTCAATCAATCTTTAGTAAATGCTTTAACCTGGTCAAGGTCAGGGTTTCTCTATGAGTGACTTTAGACCATTTAGACCACCTTTTTTAACAAACAAACAAAAAACAAACAAACATACACACCCCTGTTAAAATTGTAGATTTGTGTTATGTTAACACAAAACCCAAAAAAACCAAAACCAGTCTCTGGGCATAGGTGAAGAGCCAATCCCCTTCCTTCAACAGTGTGGACCAGATCTACCAATGATGTTCTTCCAGCATCAGCTCAACCCCCTCGAGCATAGCTTTCCTCACTGCTCCATCTGGCTCTTTGTTGGCAGAATAAAGGCTGCCAGCTACTCTTCTCCAGTCAGAAGGATTTAAATGCACAGCCCCCACTCTCCCATTCCCATGCCAAGGTGGTACCCTTGACCATCTTGGCATCACCCTGGGGTGTTATTCTGGATCAGTCTGTAGATTCTTTGTTCACAAGGATTTCTACTACCGCTGCATCCAAGATAGATATTACATAATCTGGGTGTCCGTATCGATGCGACATTTGTTCTCTGATCTGTTCTCCCAGGCTCTGGCACCAGTGCAAGAAATGAGAATCTTATTTTAAGCTTTCATGTGAGCTTTCATTTTAGCTCATAGCACATTATTAAAAGGGAAAACATAAAACAGGGGGAAATTTATGCTGCGAACCAACAATTGAACCAATAATTTTGAGGGCTCCACCCCTCCACTCTTGGCCAGAATTCCCCTCTGGGATTTCCCCTTGGAGCAGTTGCATGAGGAGACCCTAAGGCACGTCTTCGACCAAGTGAGAGTAATCGACGGTCAGCGAATCAAGCCCAGTGTTGCACTATCCCATCCCTATTTTGCAATTATTAAGGATAGGATTTACCAAGTGATGCAGGACACAAACACCCAATTGTTGGTCCCAACACACACACACACACACACACACACACACACACACACACACACACACACACACACACACACACAGCTGTAGATCTCTTGTTAGTCCTGTAGTTATTTCGATATAGACATAGTGTTAGAAATTAATGGAAGGATATTTACACCACTGTGATTTTGATGGTTTTTTTTTTATTTTTTTTATTTTTTATTTATTTTAGGATCAAAATGTGAAGATAAAACAAGACAATTTGAATGTAAATAAACTCAAACCAAATTTAATAACATCTTGATTCTTGAACGGTGATTGGCACAATTGGCTGATCTTATCAGATCATCTGTCTTTTCCATAATTTGTATAATACATATGATTTCATTTAAATAAAGCATTACGAAATTCAAGCACTCACTCGCCGTCAGGACGAGGCTTTATGTAAAATGGAAATACTGGTGTGAATCACAGTGATGTCACAGACCCAACTAATCAATAATGAAATTCGTTCTCGATTATTTTAATTATCGATTATTATCGATTTTATTGATTAGTTGTTGCAGCCCTACTTCTTTCATTATTCAAACTTGGATTACACTTTGATTTTGGAGTTTTCCCAGATCCTTCAGCCCTAAACCACAGAATCGCATAAGAATTTTGCTCTCAATGATTTTACAAGGGTTTTCAGAGCTTGGTAACTGGTCCACGGCACTAAGTTTTCACCATATATACTATGCTTACTACTTAACAGCCTACCCCGAGCCTGTGGTGCCTTGTTCCACCCCGTGTTGGCCTGGATACATTCAATTCTTTGTCCTGTTGCGGTGGGATTGTTCTGTCTTAGATAAGACAGAACAATGCCTCTATCCTGTGTTAAATGTAGCTCATGGTGTCTTCAAGATGGCTGGCTAAAGGGGTATACATCTGGTTAGGTTTATAAATCAGCATCTCAGGTTATTCAGTTTATCTGGCTCTTACCATTTGTATCATGCTGGAAAGTGACTTCTAGCAGCAATTTCAAGACCACAACTTTTGGATTGTCACATATTTCTGTGGCATTATGGCCACATTCTACACTGCTGCTCAACAAACTGTTTACAAAATTAATGTGGCTCTCGCTACAAACACAGCACCCTCACATTAGAATCAGGAAGCATTCCTTATATTTGGAAACTGGATTATTGTCATTTGCATCTACAACTGCCAAAAGCAGACCCTGTTTGGTTACATCAGTACAGCACATCCTATACCTACCTCACTCTGCAAATGCCAAGTTGACTAATAATCTGCTGTTTATCTCTGACGTAATCCTGGACCACAATATTGATTTTACATATCTGACTGAAACTTGTCAAAATCCTAACAACTTCATTGCATTAAAACAAGCCACACCCCATCAATATTGGTATCCATATAAACCACACATTACTGGTCATTGTGGTGGGTTTGCTGTGTTGTTTCACTCTTGTTATAAGGTCAGATCTGAATACTGAATATCCATGTAACATTTTTTGAGTATCTTGCTTTGAATGTCACTGGGCCTGAACCTTTGTTGGTTATTTTAGTTTACCACCCACCAAAAATATCACCTGGTTTTATTAATGACCTATCTGAGCTCCGTACCTCGCTTAGTTCTACGTACCCTGCGTTACTGCTTTCAGTAGATTCCAATATTCACATTGATACAGAGGTATTACTGTCTGGGTTTAGCCCAAACCACAGTACTGAAACTGCCCTCATCAAGGTCACAAATGACCTACTGGTTGAATCAGTATGGGGATTGCTTTTGATACAGTGTGTCATAACATGCTTCTGCAAAGATTTGAATCTCTCCTGGTTTAAATAATTTCTCTGACAGATAACAATATGTTTTAATTGACGTCTCACTTGTCTCACGTCTCCCATGATGTACCTCAAGAATCAATTCTTTTCCTGCTGTTATTCATCATATATATGCACCATCTTCATCGGCAGCATTCACTGATGTGCTGATGATACTCAGATTTCTATACATACTGACCCTTCACAACACTGCTTCCTTCAGCACTAGTGGATTGTCTGACAGATTTGAAGACTTGGTTGAATTCCAACTTTCTGAGGCTAACAGTCATAAATCTGAAGTCATACTAATTGCATCTTCATCCACATGACAGAAAATGAAGCACTACTCATTATCTATCCCAGGTTTTATCACATCCACCTCAGATCATTTTTGAAGCCTTGGTGTTGCATTGGACTCCACATTCTCATAACAATCCCACATTAAAGACATTACATTAATACAGCTTTCTTTCACCTTAGGAACATTGCCAGGCTTCACCACCTTCCCTTTCCCTCTCTTCAGCAGAGGCACTCATCCACACTCCAGGTTTGACTACTGCAGTGCTGTTCTTTACAAACTACTGTATGTGCAAAACTGTTGCTAGGAGTAATCACACAAGACCATATGAACACATGATACCCATACTCCAAAAGTTACACTCCAAAAATTACTCTCTGTTCCTTTCATGTACAATACAAGATACTTTTTCTGGTCTTTAGGTTTCTGCATGGTCTTGGCCCTGAATACTTATCTAGCTTCCTTCTCCCATACACATCTGCGCACATGCTTAGATCCTCTGACCCTCATCTGCTTGCTGTCCCTCTTGCCTCAACACCACAGGAAACAGGGCTCATCTGTTCCGCCTTGCATTAGCTCACTCCCAGTGACTTTTACGCTCTTACTGTTTATTTTGATCATTTTTGATGGCAAAGTTTTCCCCCTCTTATAAATTTAAATATGTGAATGGAGAGCAGCATCTTGGAGAAGAGGTGGGTAATTTCATGAATGAGCATACACCTGTATGTGATTAACAATGTTCTTGTTATACCATTTAACTTTTGCAGTAGAGGAGAGTTTTTGCAGAGCAGAAAGAGTCGGTGGTACAGAGTGGAGCAGCCTGATTTGGCAGCGTTTGTGTGTGAGCTTGTGTCTGTGCATGTGAAAGTGGCAGTTTTGTTTCTTTTTAAATACTGACATTTCAAAACTCTACATTTCCAACTATTAGAGAATGTGCCTTACCTCAGTGTCTCCAGTTTACAGTGAGGATTCTCCAGTACAGCAGAGAGACACTTCACTCCTGAGTCTCTGAGTTTATTCACAGACAGATCCAGTTCTCTCAGGTGTGAGGGGTTTGATCTCAGAGCTGAAGTCAGAGCAGCACAGCCTTCATCTGAGATATCACAATCACGCAAACTGCAGAGAGACAATGACACACTCTTCACTCTCTCAGTTCAGGACACACAGATCAGTTCATCAGGAACTTTTTCATCAAACAGTCACTGCAGTCTTTAATCACTAAGAAATACAGAATCTTGAATAATATAATAATATGAATAATATAAGAACAATAATTTAAAAAGCAGAATGTGAAGAGTTTAACTAAGAGTGAGTTTGGGATTGTCAACAAAGGTATTGTCAAAAATTATTTTAAGACACTGGAAGTTTTCCAAAATTCCTGATATAAAATAACATATGTTTAATGTTGTTAATAACATATGTTTATGTTTATGTTGTTAATAACATATGTTTATGTTTAGCCAACATATTTGTTATGTTGGCTAAACACAGTGCCCTCCACTAATGATTGCATCATTGGTAAATCAAAGTCGGCTGTGAAAAATTGTCTTTATTATTTAATCTTTTGATCTTTTGTTAAAACAAAAATACTCTGCTCTCATGGATATCAAACAACTGCAAACAAAACACAGGTTTATCAAAAAAAAAAAAAAACAATTATTGGCACCCTTTTAGTCAATACTTTGTGCTACTTCCCTTTGCCAAGATAACAGCTCTGAGTCTTCTCCTATAATGCCTGATGAGGTTGGAGAATACATGGCATGGGATCTGAGACCATTCCTCCATATAGAATCTCTCCAGATCCTTCACATTTCGAGGTCCATGCTGGTGGACACTCCTCTTCATTTCACCCCACAGGTTGTGATCCTTGGAGATTTTTTGGCCACTTGAATCATCCTCTTGACAGTTGAGACAATATAGACACATGTCCAATTCCAGGTTGATTCATAATATTTGCTATTGACTAGAACTTCTTAATTATTGTCCTGATGGTGGAAATGGGCATTTTCAATGCTTGTGCTATTTTCTTATAGCCACTTCCCATTTTGTGAAGCTCAACAACCTTTTGCCACACATCACAGCTATATTCCTTGGTCTTACCCAATGTTATGAATGACTAAGGGAATTTGGCCTATGTGTTACCTCATATTTATACCCCTGTGAAACAGGAAGTCATGGTTGAACAATTTACTGTTCCTAGTCATCCAGGTGTACTAAAAAAAATAAAAATATCAATGGGAATATACTAACCCTATTTCCATAAAAGTTGAGATTTTTTCTAAAATGCAATTAAAACAAAAATCTGTGATTTGTCAAGTCTCTTGAAACTTTAATTAACTGACAAAAGTACAAAGAAAATATATTCAATGTTTTCACTGACCAATTTAATTGTATTTTGTAAATATAAACAAATTTAGAATTCGATACCTTCAACACACTCAAAAAAAGTTGGGACAGAGGCATGTTTACCGCTGTGTTACATCACCCTTCCTTTTAATTACACTTTTTAATGGTTTGGGAACTGAGGATACTAATTGTTGCAGTTTTGCAAGTGGAATTTTTGCCCATTCTTGCTTGATACAAGACTTCAGCTGTTTAACAGTCCTTGGTCGCCATTGTCTGATTTATGAAGAGGAGATGCACCACAGGAGACAGATCTGGACAGATCTGGGTGATGTCGCAAGCAGTGTGCGAGGAAGCGGAAACGGGGCAAAAGGGCGGGGGTCCGTGCTAGGCTAAAAACAAACCCTAGCCGGCCGGCTCTCCCGTCCATCCTGCTCTCCAATGTCTGCTCCCTGGACAATAAATTGAACTACATCCGACTCCAGCAGGCAACGCGGCGTGAGTTTAGAGACTGCTGAGTCTTTGTTTTCACGGAGATGTGGCTCAGTGACGCTCAGCAACGGAGTTCCAGACGCCACCATTCAGCTAGATGGGCTCGCCTCATTTCGTGCCGACAGAAATGCAGCTCTGTGCGGTAAGGCTCACAGTGGTTGCTTATGTGTTTACATCAACACTGAATGGTGCAAGAACTCGGTGCTAGTTTCTAGTTACTGCTCATCGCTGTTGGAGTTTGTGACTGTTAGATGCAGACCTTTTTATTTACCATGGGAATTCACCACTGTCCTTATAATCGGAGTGTACATTCCCCCTAGCGCTAATGCTAAGGAAGCGCTCTGTGAACTGTATGGGGCTATTAGCGAACTGCAGAACACACACCCTGATGGACTGCTTATTATTGCCAGAGATTTCAACCATGCGAATCTCAAATCAGTGCTCCCTAAATTCCACCAACATGTGAACTTTGCAACGAGAGGGGTGAACACGCTGGATCTTGTTTACACAAACATCCCCGGCGCATACCAGGCAGAGCCCCCCTCCCCACCTCGGCTACTCAGACCACATCTCTGTTATGCTAATCCCAGCATACAGACCGCTTGTCAGATGCTCCAAACCGGTTTTGAAGCAGGTGAAAACCTGGCCAGCAAGAGCCATCTCTGCTCTTCAGGACTGTTTTGAGCACACTGACTGGCACATGTTCAGGGAGGCTGCAACCGACAGCGACTCCACTAACTTGGAGGAATACACGGCATCAGTGACCAGCTACATCAGCAAGTGCATTGATAACGTCACTGTCTCCAAGACCATCACTACACGCTCCAACCAGAAGCCGTGGATGACTGTGGAGTTGCGTGCACTGCTGAGGACCCGAGAATCTGCCTTCAAACTGTCCAGGGGCCATCAGAGAGGTAAAGCATGCACACGCCCAGAAAAACCACAGGCACTTCAAAGACAGCGGCAACACGCAGCGCATGTGGCAGGGCATCCAGGCCATCAGCAACTACAGGACATCATCACCAGCCTGTGACAGTGATGCCTCCCTTCCAGATGTGCTGAACAACTTCTATGCTCGGTTTGAGGCGCTGAATGATGTGACGGCGAGGAAGACCATCCCTCCTCCTAACGACCAGGCACTGTGTCTAACCACAGCTGATGTGAGGAAAACTCTATGCAGAGTCAACCCACGGAAAGCTGCTGGACCAGACAACATTCCTGAAGGAGTGCTCAGAGGATGTGCAGACCAGCTGGCGGATGTTCTCACTGACATCTTCAACATCTCCCTGAGCAGCGCCATCGTTCCAACGTGCTTCATGGGCACCACCATTTTCCCGGTGCCGAAGTGTCTTCAGTGTCTTGCCTCAATGACTACTGTCCTGTTGCACTCACACCCGTCATCATGAAGTGCTTTGAGAGGCTCGTCCTGAGGCACATCAAGACTGCTACCACCTTCACTGGATCCCCTGCAATTCACATATTGTCCCAACCGCTCAACAGACGATGCCTTCTCCACCACCCTACATCTGGCCCTCACCCACCTGGACAAAAAGGACACCTATGTTCGAATGCTGTTAATAGAATTCAGTTCAGCATTCAACACAATCATTCCTCAGCACCTGATTAGAAAGCTGAACCTGCTGGGCTTGAACACCTCCCTCTGCAACTGGATCCTGGATTTCCTGACTGGGACACCTCAGTCAGTCCAGATCAGGAACAGCATCTCCAGCACCACCACACTGAGCACTGGTGCTCCCCAGGGCTGTGTGCTCATGCCACTGCTGTTCACTCTGCTGACTCATGTCTGTGCAGCAACACACAGCTCGAATCACATCATCAAGTTCACCGATGACACGACCGTGGTGGGTCTCATCAGCAAGAACGACGAGTCAGCGTACAGAGAGGAGGTGCAGCGGCTAACGGACTGGTGCAGAGCCAACAACCTGTCTCTGAACGTTGCCAAAACAAAAGAGATGGTTATTGACTTCAGGAGAGCACAGAGCAACCACTCTCTGCTGAACATCAACGGCTCCTCCGTGGAGATCGTCAAGAGCACCAAATTCCTCGGTGTCCACCTGGCGGAGAACCTCACCTGGTCCCTCAACACCAGCTCCATCACTAAGAAAGCCCAGCAGCATCTGTACTTTCTGAGAAGGCTGAAAAAAGCCCATCTCCCTCCCCCCATCCTCACCACATTCTACAAAGGAACTATTGAGAGCATCCTGAGCAGCTGCATCACTGCCTGGTTCGGAAATTGCACCGTATCGGATTGCAAGACCCTGCAGCGGGTAGTGAGGACAGCTGAGAAGATCATCGGGGTCTCTCTTCCCACCATCACAGACATTTACACTACACGCTGCATTCGCAAAGCCACCAGCATTGTGGATGATCCCACACACCCCTCACACACACCCCTCACACACACCCCTCACACACACTCTTCACCCTCTTGCCGTCTGGAAAAAGGTACCGAAGCATTCGGACCCTCACGACCAGACTGGGTAACTGTGTAGATTCTTCCCGCAAGCCATCAGACTCCTCAATACTCAGAGACTGGACTGACACACACACACACACACACACACACACACACACACACACACACACATACTGAATTGAACACCGTCCCACTCCCCTTGCAATTTTGCACATTTCGTAACGTATGTTTAGTTCTTGTTACTATCATACACTATTACTTGGCTGCTACCGCAATAACTGCCATAGTATGCTATGTTTAGATTCATAGCATCTTTTAATTATATTGTTTTTTAATTATATTGTATCTTTTTGCACTACCTGTTACTACCTGACACTTTCACATTAGAAATGTGTACTGGTTGGCGCAACACTGCTACTTACTGTGTCCATTGTCCTGTTTAGGTGTTACTGGAGGAACGTTGTTTCGTTTCACTGTGTACTGTACCAGCTGTATATGGTTGAAATCACAATAAAACCACTTGAACTTGAACTTGAACTCCCATACCATCACAGATGCTGGCTTTTGCACCTTTCGCTTATAACAGTCTGGTTGTTCTTTTTAATCTTTGGCACGGAGAACTCAACGTCTGTTTTTCCCAAAAACAAGCTGAAGCATGGACTCATCTGACCACAGCACACATTTCCACTGCCTTTCAGTCCATCTGAGATGAGCTTGGGCCCAGAGAACTCGCCAGCATTTCTGCATAGAGTTGATGTGTGGCTTCCTCCTTGCATAATAGATTTTCAGGTTGCATTTCTGGATGCAGCGGCAGACTGTGTTAAGTGACAACGGTTTTACGAAGTACTCACGAGCCCAAGTGTTTATATTTATCACAGTAGCGTGATGATTTCTCAGGCAATGCCGCCTGAGGGCTCGAAGATCATGCACATTCAACAGTGGTTTCCGGCCTTGCCCTGAATCCCTGAATCTTTTCACAATATTATGCACTGTAGATGGTAAAAGACCTAAATTCTTTGCAATCTTGTGTTGAGCAATGTTCTTTTTGAACTGACTGACAATTCTCTCCCGAGGTTTGGCACAAATTGGTGAGCCACGACCCATCCTTGCTTGCAAAGGCTGAGTTTTTGGTGGATGCTCCTTTTATTCCCAATCCTGATCCCCTCCCCTGTTACCAATTAACCTGATCCTCCAAAATGGTGTTACTTGAATATTCTATAAATTTTTCAGTCTGATTTGCCGCTGTCACAATTTTTTTTGAGTGTATTGAAAGCATCAAATTTTAAATTTGTTTATATTTACAAAATACAATTATGCTGGTCAGTGAAAACATTGAATATGTTAGAGTCTCTCTCTCTCGCTACGCAACTAGCGGAGGCTAGCAGAGTAGCATACTTCCGCATTACACTAAGCGCACTCCAGCGCTATTCATGAAAACCCTCCGGACTGTTTCATTCATGAACTTACATTTGTTTTCTTTGCCATGTGCGTTTGTTTTCGTTCACGTGACCTCTTGTTTTTGATTTAATTTCTAGTTCTGTTTTTGATTTAATTTCTAGTTCTGTTTTTGCTTTAATTCTCAGTTCAGTTGCTGATTTAATTGCCAGCTCCATTTCCAGCTCCGTTCCCAGTCAGGTTTTAGATTTTGTTGACGGTGCTGTCTCTAGCCTAGTTTCCAGTTCAGCACACGATTCTGTCTCCTCCTCTGTCTCTTCCTCTGTCTCCTCCTCTGTCTCTAGTTACCTTCCTAGCTCAGCTTCCAGTCCAGTTTCAGATTTTGTCTCCAACCCTGTCTCCAGCCTTGTTTCCAACCTTGTCTCCAATTTAATTTCCAGCTCTGTTTCCAGTCAGGTTTTTGATTTTGTTTATGGTTCTGGGTCTAGCCTAGTTCTCTGTCCAGTTCTCTGTCCAGTTCTCTGTCCTGTCTCGAAGTCTGTCTCGCGATCTGTTTCCAAGCCTGTCGCGCGATCTGTTTCCATGCCTGTCTCCCGATCTGTTTCCAAGCCTGTCTCCAATCCAGGTGCCAAATCTGACTCCAGTCCTGGTTCCCGGCCTAGCTCCAAGTCACGCACCAGATCGAGCACAGCTACAAGCTCCAAGTCACGCACCAGATCGAGCACAGCTACAAGCTCCAAGTCACGCACCAGATCGAGCACAGCTACAAGCTCCAAGTCACGCACCAGATCGAGCATAGCTACAAGCTCCAAGTCATGCACCAGATCGAGCACAGCTACAAGCTCCAAGTCACGCACCATGTCAAGCATCACACCAAGTTCTTGACCAGGTTCTCGACCAAGTTCTCGACCAAGTTCTCGACCAAGTTCTCGACCAGGGCCAAAGGGACGACCCGACACGCTCTGCTCTGGTCTCGGGACACTGGACATCGCCAGCCTCAGGTCCTGGGGCGCAGAGGTTAGGATCCTGCCCAGGGGCCCAGGTCTGCCAAAGCGGCTAGAACTTGCGGCGCTTCGGGAGCCGTGCCTTAGGGGGGGGCTCTGTTAGAGTCTCTCTCTCTCTCTACACAGCTAGCAGAGGCTAGCAGAATAGCGTACTTCCGCATTCCACTAAGCGCACTGCAGCACTATTCATGAAAACTCTCCGGACTGTTTCATTCATGAACTCACGTTTGTTTTCTTTGCCATGTGCGTGTGTTTTCGTTCATGTCATGTCTCCGCCTCCTGTGTATTACCATGTGCTTGTGTTTTGGTTTGTGTCATGTCTCCGCCTCCGTATGTTTATTGGTTCTTTGGTTTGTGTCATGTCTCTGTCCCCATTCGCTTATTGGGTTTCTGTTTATTGATTGATGATTCGTTTCAGGTGTCTCTAATTTGTGTGTGTAGATAAATACCCCCTTTTGTTTCCGCTTCGTTGCGGAGTATTAGTTTAGATTAAGAATGAGTATGTGCGCTAAGCCGATTTCTTTCCTGTGTTCTCTCGCCCCTAGTTCATGGTTCCCAGACCAACTATCTTTGTTCGTAGTTCGTTATCCATAGCTCGTTGTTCATGGTTCCCATACCACCTCCTTGCGTCGTGTGTTTGTTCCCTTTGTTTTGATTTCGTCATTTGGATTACGTTTCTATGGATTACTACTGGTGGTTTGTTTGAAGGATTATCACACTTTGGATTACTGCTTTTCATTCAGTGGATTATGGTTTGTTGTTTTTTTTCTGTTCCTTTAATTTTGAATGACATGTTCCTAATAAACTGAAGGTTCCCCTGCGAATGTATCCTGACTCTCCTTCAGTTTACATAACAGAATATCTTTTCTTTGTACTTTTGCCAGTTAATTAAAGTTTCAAGAGACTTTACAAATCACAGATTTTTTTTTATTGCATTTTAGAAAAAATCCCAACTTTTATGGAAATGGGGTTGAAATTTATTTATCTCATATGAATTCATATTCCAATAATTGCCAATAATTGTTGCACACCTATATTTAACAAATATATTTTTTGTGTTGTGTTTGCAATTGTTTGAAATCCATGAGCAGTGTATTTTTGTGAATTTTTTTAAACAAAAGATAAAAAGATTAAACAATAAAGAAAATTTTCACAGCCTTCTTTGCTTATATTTACCAAGGGTGCCAATATTAGTGGAGGGCACTGTAGCTGGTCAACGGGGAACAGCTAATGTATGGCAAAATCTACAATATCAGTATCTGTTTTCTTTGTCTGTGTTTGTTCAGTGAAACTGCATTTACAGCGTTGGACCTAAAAACAGATTTGATTTGATGATGAACCTAAAACCTCTGCTTCAGTCTCACTATTAGAGAATGTGTCTTACTGAGGAGCAGGTCATGTGACTCTCAGAGAGATGATCTTACCCCAGTGTCTCCAGTTTACAGTGAGGATTCTCCAGTACAGCAGAGAGACACTTCACCCCTGAGTCTCTAAGTTTATTCCCAGCCAGATCCAGTTCTCTCAGATGTGAGGGGTTTGATCTCAGAGCTGAAGTCAGAGCAGCACAGCCTTCATCTGAGAAATCCCAATCACACAACCTGCAGAGAGACAATGACAGACTCTTCAATCTCTCAGTTCAGGACACACAGCTCAGTTCAACAGGAACTTTTACATCAAACAGTCACTGCAGTCTTTAATCACTATAAAATACAGCATCTTACTTAATAATTACAGTATATTAGAGCAATAACTAAAAAATTCATTCAATCCTTTTTTCTTTTTAATGAAAAAAAAACCCAAAACAAAAGAAAACCCACACACCCCTGTTAAACTTGTAGTTTTTTGTTATGTTAAAACAAAACCCAAGATAAATGTGCTATAGCAACCAACAAAATTCAAATAAAAAATTAAGAACTAGAAACACTTTAGGAAAAAAACAAACAAAAAAAAACATACAATAACCTGGTTGCATAGTGTGCACACCCTTTTATAAATATTATTAGGAAGAGTGTTTTGTACATAGGCAGGAGGGCCTGGCATGTACCTGAGTCCACGTGTATTAACATGTGATACTCTGAGTCTAGTTAATGGCATTAGACCACTTTGACGTTACCACTAGCAGTTGGGAGATGAACTGTTCCAATGCCACATTCTCGATGACCTTCTCCAAATGCACATGCTTTTGTATCAATCAGTTCCTGGGCATAGGTGACCCATAGTGACCTATACACTGCTTTACACAAACCAGTATTGACTGATGCCGCTGGTGGGAGAGAGGGTGCTGGAAATACTGTGTGAAGCAGCAGAAGTGTGCTGCACTTTACGTAGTCCTGCATATTGTTCTGTGTTGCACCGTGGTCCTGAAGAAATGACATTTTGCTCCAATGTATACAAGCTATATAGAGAAATGACAATAAAAACCCACTTGACTTGACTTGACTTTTATTTTAGGTCATAGCACATTATTAAAAGTGAAAACATAAAACAGGGGAAAATTAAACTTGGCTACATTTTAGCAGCTCTGACTATGTGTTTTCAGTTCAGGCTGTGATATTCATGCACACAGGCTCAGCTCAATAAGAACAACACAGAGGAAAAATGCATCTAAATTTTCTCTATCCCTTTCTTCCCAGGGAGTCCCAGAGAGCTGAAACAAGGTACGAGCAGGTCTATTGGGGCTGCAGAGAACCAGGACACTTCCAAGCTCTCCCCCAATCCAGAGCCAACATACCAAGTGCCAGCGAGAACTCAAGGTGTTACACAGTACGTCAGACTTTGCTGAATTCAAGCAGCCTGCAGCCCTTGATCCAGCAAAGGCTGAATCAAAATGAGGCTTGGAAAGGTGTTGGCAGGTAAAGGTACGGTGTATTTACAGGAATGTAAATATCTATGTCCATCCATGTCCAGATGAGTTGAGACCGGATTGTCCAAAAATAGCTCATTCCACTTTAATTGTAGTTGGAGGCCATCTCCATCCCAGAGGGCAGCGGTTGGCAATTTGCAATTAAAATTTTTGGATGTGTTTACCCCCTTGATGCAAAAACCTCATACAACACCTCCTGCCAACCTGGTTGTACATAGCCAAGCATATCGTTAACCCAAACACAAAAAAGTAGTCCTGAAAAAATTAGGCAAAATGCTGGAGGTGGGAGAATTACAGGAGATCCAAATTGTCCATTTTGTATGGACTTCTGCAAGGTGAAAACAGTTTCAAAATTTGCTGCCTACCCAATGCTTTGTATTGATGAACTCCTGGATCAGCTAGGAATGGCTCGTCTTTATTCAACCCTGGATCTGAACAAGGGGTATAAGCAGATTCCCTTGTCACTAAAGTAAAACAGATTTCTCCAACCCATCCAGTTTACACCAATTTGTCACTCTTCCATTCAAGCTTCTCAGTGTACTGGCCACGTTTAAAGATTGACAGCTTAGGTGTTACAGCCTCACAGTGTTTATGCCACTGTATATTTGGATGGTATAATAATCTACAGTAATGAATTTCAGTTGCATATGCAGCATGTGAGGTTGAACCTAAAGTCTTTGAGACAGGCCAGCCTCTCAGAGAACCCAGGGAAGTGTGTGATTGGATTGATGGAGGTAAGGTGGGCTTCCATTTTGACCATGAATAGGTGTGTCCTCAAATTAATAATGCTGCTGCAATTGTTGCTATCCCGAGACCCAAGACCAAAAAGGAGGTAAGACAGTTCCTGGGGCTGGAGGGATATTATTGCAGGTTTGTACCTAACTATTCGGACCTCACCAGCCCACTGACTGATCTCACTTAAAAGGGGCACTAGATCTGGTCCAGTGGTCATGGCATTGTGAGTGTAAAATCAGCTCTTTGTTGGGGCCATCTGCTTCACTAACCTAAAATTTCTCTTTCTTTTGGGTTGCAGACTGATGCATTGGACAGAGGGGTAGGGGCTGTTCTGTCCTAGGTGGTGGAGGCAGAGGATTAACAAGTGCTGTAGATCAAATGAATGCTCTCAGTGCTCTCAGTCCATGCAAAGCACTGTGGAGATAGAGGGTGGTCCTGACTCCATAATAATACTTTTCGGTGTGCCCATTCATCCTCTGTTTGGACCACACACTCCACCACATGAAGGATGCCAACACATGGATCAATTCTTGGTATCTGCCAATATAGCCATTCAAGTTCACTGTGGTCCACAGGAAAATGGTACAGATGATAGTGGCTGACTTTCTCTCCTGTTAGGGAGTCAGCAGTCAGGGTAATGTGGCAGGTGTGGGCATGGTTTAGTGGTCGTCTGCAGTGTGAGTATGGGGGAATGAGCAAATTTATCTTGGCATGCTTGCTTGTTACTCCAGTTCAGCAAACGCTGGTGTCTTCAGCTGCTGTTCATCTTTTTTTGGTTATTTAGTTATCTAGTTGGTTGTATCATTATTTTATTATTGTTAGTATTTGTCTTAGCATTTCTTTTTTAACTGCCACACTGCCATTAAGCAGTTCGGATCTTATTCTGATCATCTATGTGAATGCTTCTTTCATTCTTCAAACTTGGATTACACTTTGATTTTGGAGTTCACCCAGACCCTCCAGCCCTGAACCATGGCATCACATAAGGATTTTACTCTCAAGGATTTTACAAGGGTTTTCAGAGCTTAGTAACTGGTCCACATCAATGAGTTTTCACCATATATGCTTTGCTTACTACTTAATAGTCAACCCTGAGCCTATGCTGACTTGTTCCACCCTGTGTTGGCCTGGCTACATTCAAGTAAGTTTCCACTTCCTTATTGTGTTACTGTGGCATTGTTCTGTCTTAGGTAAGTGGGTTCAACCTCTATCCTGTGTTAAACACTGCTCATGGTGTCTTCAAGGTAGTTGGCTAAAGGGGTATTCATCTGGCTAAGTTTGTATATCAGCATATCAGGGTATTCAGTATATCTGGCTCTTACCATTTGTATCTTGCTGGAAATAAGCTGGAAATTTACTGATTTTATGAGAAGTGAAATTTACAGTTGTTTATCTCTGATGTAATCTTGGACCACAATACTGATTTTATATGTCTGACTGAAACTTGTCAAAAGCCCAATGCCTTTATTCCATAAACCTAAGCCACACCCCCCACAATATTGGTATCCATATAAACCACACTGTATTGGTCATGGTGGTGGGTTTGATGTTTTGATATTTGTTGTTCTGTTTCATGGTTACTATCATTAAAGCTGGAGCCATATAACCCTGCAGTTCTCACCTGGGTTCCCACTGAAGCTAAGCAGAGTGGAGCCTGGTCAGTATCTGGATGGGTGACCTCCTGGGGAAACTAAGGTTGCTGCTGGTAGTGATATTAGGGAGGCCAGTAGGTGGTGCTCTCCCTGTAGTCTGTGCGGGTCCTTATGCCCCAGTATAATAATGGGGACACTACTGTAAAAAGAGCACCATCTTTCAGATGAGACATTAAACCAAGGTCCTGACTCTATGTGGTCATTAAAAATCCCAGGGCACTTCTCATAAAGAGTGTGGTATAAACCCAGTGTCCTTGTGAAATTCCCCCATTGGCCTTCTAATAATCTCCATCCCTGAATTGGCTATATCACTCTCCTCTCCACCAATAGTTGGTGGGTGTTCTGGTGCACTATGGCTACCGTCGCATCATCCAGGTGGATGCTACACACTGGTGGTGTTTGAGGAGATTTCCCCCCCATACTATGTAAAGCGCTTTGAGTGTCTAGAAAAGTGCTATATAAAATGTAACAAATTACTATTATTAAGGTCAGATTATCCATGTAACATCTTTTGAGTATCTTGCTTTGAATGTCACTGGGCCTAAACCCTTGTTGGTTGTTTTAGTTTACCACCCACCAAAAAGATCACCTGATTTTATTAATGACCTATCTGAGCTCCTTACCTCGCTTAATTCGATGTATCCTGCACTGTATCCTGCACTTTCAGTAGATTCTAATATTCACGTTGATACAGAGGTATTACTGTCTGGGTTTAGCCCAAACGACAGTACTGAAACTGCCCTCATCAAGGTCACAAATGAGCTGCTGGTTGCATCAGTATGGGGATTGCTTTTGATACAGTGTGTCATAACATGCTTCTGCAAAGATTTGAAGCTCACCTGGTTTAAATAATTTCTCTGACAGATAACAATATGTTTTAATTGACGTCTCACTTGTCTCGCCTCTCCCATGATGTACCTCAAGTATCAGTTCTTTTCCTGCTGTTATTCACCATATATATGCTCCCCTTGGCAATATCATTAGGTAAAATGCCCAGCAGTTACACTGATATGCTGATGAGACTCAGATTTACATACATACCAACCCCACACACCACTGCTTCCTCTAGCACTAGTGGATCGTCTGACAGACTTAAAGACTTGAATTCTAATTTTCTGAGGCTAACAGTAATAAATCTGAAGTCATACTAATTGCATCCCCAACCACATTAAAGAAAATGAAGCATTACTCATTATCTATCCCAGGTTTTATCACATCCACCTCAGATCATTTTCGAATCCTTGGTGTTGCATAGTACTCCACACTCTCATAACAATCCCACATAGAGTAAGATATGACATTACTACAGCTTTCTTTCACTTTAGGAACATTGCCAGGCTTCCACCCTCCCTTACCCTCTCTTCAGCAGAGACATTCATCCACGCTTTTATCATCTCTAGGCTTGACTACTGCAATGCTGACCTTTACAGACTCCCAGTGCAGGGTCTTAACAAACTACAGTATGTGCAAAACTCAGTTGCTAGGGTTATCACCTACACAAGACCATATGAACACATCACACTCATACTTCAAAAATTACACCTCCCTGTTCCTTTCATGTACAATACAAGATAATTCTTCTGGTCTTTAGGTCTGTGCATGGTCTTGGCCCTGAATACTTATCTAGCCTCCTTCTCAGATACAAACCTATACATGCACGCTTAGATCTGCTGACCCTCATCTGCTTGCTGTACCATTCTCTTGCCTCCACACCACAGGAAACTAATTTTTTCTGCCTTGCATTTGCTCACACCCAGTGACTCTTGCACTGAAAGTTATTGTGCCTTTTATTGTTTATTTTGATAATTTTTTATGTCATTGTTTCCATGTTTTATATACACATATGAATTTCCCCCTTTCTTTTAAATTTTTATCCCTCTTTGTTTACATTTATTATTGGCTTTTTTATGTTCTTGTTATACTGTTTAACTTTTGCAGTAGAGGAGACTTTTTGCAGAGCAGAAAGAGTTGGTGGTACAGAGTGGAGCCACCTGATTTGGTAGCATTTGTGTGTGAGCTT
This sequence comes from Cranoglanis bouderius, assembly GCA_023630585.1. Classification (NCBI taxonomy): domain Eukaryota; kingdom Metazoa; phylum Chordata; class Actinopteri; order Siluriformes; family Cranoglanididae; genus Cranoglanis; species Cranoglanis bouderius. Next base: position 1,605,999 of record CM042551.1, on the reverse strand, counting down.
GTGTTTGGGCGTGTGAAAGTGGCAGGTTTTTTTTATTTTTAAATATTGACATTTAGAAACTCTACATTTCAAACTATTAGAGAATGTGCCTTAAGAGATGACCTTACCTCAGTGTCTCCAGTTTACAGTGAGGATTCTCCAGTACAGCAGAGAGACGCTTCACTCCTGAGTCTCTGAGTTTATTCCCAGACAGATCCAGTTCTCTCAGGTGTGAGGGGTTTGATCTCAGAGCTGAAGTCAGAGCAGCACAGCCTTCATCTGAGACATCACAATCACGCAAACTGCAGAGAGACAATGACATACTCTTCACTCCCTCAGTTCAGGACACACAGATCAGTTCATCAGGAACTTTTTCATCAAACAGTCACTGCAGTCCTAAATCACTATGAAATACAACATCTTACTCATGAATAATATGAGAGCAATAACTATAAAAACAACACCATTCTCCCCATAAAGACTGCAGTGATACTGTTGGGTGCATAACTAATATGTTACTCGTAAAGTGAGGCTATTTCAAGTATAAGGTGATTTGTACACTAGTTTGAAATCTATTTTTAAATTGTATTTATTATTCTCAATAACAGCTTTTATGAAAGGTGTCTATGCTTTGTATATGCACTATTATAACATCTGTTTAACTGTTTTGAGTGAAACTATCAGTGTTTTAGGTTTTGCATTTTTATCCTGCTCTGGTTCCCACCATCATTTAAAGTTGTGTGTGTTTCTGCGTTCAGTCTGTCGTTTCTGTTCACCTTGTTATCAAAGCATGAAAAGCCTGTATGTTATGAGTGAAATCTGTTGATGTATTTTTTTGTGTTCAGTGAAACTGCATTTACAGCGTTGGACCTAAAAACAGGTTTGATTTGATGCTGAATTTACAACCTGTGCTTCAGTCTCACTGTTAAAGAATGTGTCTTACTGAGGAGCAGGTCACGTGACTCTCAGAGCGCTGATCTTACCCCAGTGTCTCCAGTTTACAGTGAGGATTCTCCAGTACAGCAGAGAGATGCTTCACTCCTGAGTCTCTGACTTTATTCCCAGACAGATCCAGTTCTCTCAGGTGTGAGGGGTTTGATCTCAGAGCTGAAGTCAGAGCAGCACAGCCTTCATCTGAGATATCACAACCCTTCAACCTGTAGAGAGACACACTCTTCACTCTCTCAGTTCAGGACACACAGATCAGATCGTACTCAACAGTACTCAACTAACAGATTAACAAATCGTTAATCATTCTGATTCTGATGACTATCAAACAGTTACCTGAAACTTTACAGGTATAGAAGATTTTGGGCTCAGGATGAAAAGGACAAACTCTAAATCAATCATATAAAAATCAACGTACAAAACCAATCTGTTTTTCCAGATGACCTCAGTAAAGTGTGATTTCTACATTTTTATCTATTAAGACTGTATAAGACTATTCACATTCTGAAAAGTTATTCACTTTCACTTTACACTTTGGAGAATACAGAATCATGGACCTGTGTTATACACATGTCATCATAATGACAAAAATAGGCATGGAATGGGGTGGGGCTACTGGTACACTAGTTATAAATTATAAGAGAGCTTTTATGTATGTCTCCAGTCATGTGACAGAGAGACGATGTTACCTCAGTGTCTCCAGTTTACAGTGAGGATTCTGCAGTCCAGCAGAGAGATGCTTCACTCCTGAGTCTGCGAATTTATTCCAAGACAGATACAGTTCTCTCAGTCTGGAGGATCCAGAACTGAACACTGAGGCCAGAGCTGCACAACTTTTCTCTTTCAGGCCACAGTCATTAAACCTGAATGCAAATACAGAATACAGGGTTCAGTAACATTGGTGTACATTATCAAACAAGTTATTAAATCTTCCCATAATACAAATATCAAATATAACATTAGTCTAAGTAGCTCGTATTATAACATGCTGCATACTGTATTGTGTAATGTTTGTGTATTAAATGTAATAAAAACATACAGTGTACATAGAACATACTGTATATCCAGTTTCATCAGATTTAAGAATCCTCTGAGATCCATCAGTGTCTGATAAAGTTCTAATAAAGTTCTTTCAGCTTTTCTGCAGCTAACATTAGCAGTGTAACAGTTATATTCAGCATTACTTACTCAGCTTTTCTGGATGCTGCAACCACAGGCAGGAGCTTCAGAAGAACCTCCTCTGATGTACAGTGCTTGTTGGTATATTTATTAAGGACGAACACATCCTGTTCCTGTGCTGATGTCAGTAACACAAACACCACAGCTGACCACTGAGAAGAAGAAAGTTTGCTTTGATGTAAATTTCCAGATTGCAGGAAGTGTTGGATTTCCTCAACTAGAGAATGATCTTCTAGTTCATACAGACAGTGGAACAGATTGATGGATTTCTCTGTTGAGGGATTCTCTCTGATCTTCTCCTTGATGTAATGAACTGTTTCCTGTGTGCTGTGAGAGCTATTTCCTGTCTGTGTCACTATGGTTTGTAAGAGGATCTGATTGGACTCCAGTGAGAGACCCAGAAGAAAGCGAAGGAACAGATCCAGATGTCCATTTTCACTCTTTAAAGCCTGATCTACAGCACTCTTGTGTACATCTAACACTGTAATTTCTTTGAGCAGCATTGACATTTTAGACAGCAGACCCTGCTGAAGAACATTCTTCTTTTCGTTCATAAAGGCCAGGTACACATACAGAGCTGCGAGGTGCTCCTGAATGCTCAGATGAACAAAGCAGTACACTTTACTCTGGTGAAGCCCAAACTCCTCTCTGAAGATCTGTGTACACACGCCTGAATACACTGATGCTTCTGTCACATCAATGCCACACTCCATCAGGTCTTCCTCATAGAAGATCAGGTTGCCTTTCATCAGCTGCTGAAAAGCCAGTTTACCCAGTTTCAGAACCATTTCTTTATCTGCTTCTTGGTTCTTTGTGTACTTTTTCTTTATGATGTTTATCTGAATGATGAGGAAGTGTGTGTACATTTGAGTCAGAGTCTTGGGGATCTCCCCACTCTCTGCTTCACCCAACATTCTCTCTAGAACAGTGGCTGAAATCCAGCAGAAGACTGGGATGTGGCACATGATGTAGAGGCTTCTTAATGACTTCAGGTGTGTGATGATTCTGTTGCTCAGGCTCTGATCACTGATCCTCTTCCTGAAATATTCCTCCTTCTGTGGGTCATTGAACCCTCGTACCTCTGTGACTCGATGGACACACTCAGAGGGGATTTGATCAGCTGCTGCTGGTCGGGAGGTGATCCAGATGAGAGCAGAGGGAAGCAGATCCCCTTTGATCAGGTTTATCAGCAGCACATGCACTGATGCTGATTCAGTTACATCACACAACCTCACTGTGTTCTGGAAATCCAGAGGAAAATGACACTCATCCAAACCATCAAAAATGATCAGAACTTTGTCCAAGCTGGAAATGTTCGTTTCTTTTATTTCCTTTAAACAGAAATGAAGGAGCTCCATCAGACTCAGTTTTTTATTCTTCATCAAATTGAGCTCTCTGAAAGGAAGTGGAAAGATGAGATGAACATCCTGATTTGTTTTCCCTTCAGCCCAGTCTAGAATGAATTTCTGCACAGAGACGGTTTTTCCAATGCCAGCGACTCCCTTTGTCAGAACGCTCCTGATGGGTTTGTCTTCTTCAGATAAAGGCTTAAAGATGTCACTGCATTTGATTGGTGTTTCCTCTGTTGCTGCTCTCCTGGATGCTGCCTCGATCTGTCTCACCTCATGTTCATTATTGACTTTTCCACTGTCTCCTTCTGTGATGTAGAGCTCTGTGTAGATCTCACTGAGAAGTGTTGGGTTTCCCTGGTTTGTTATCACCTCATTTACATGCTGAAACTTCTTTATCAGATTTAATTTGCATTTCTCCTGAAGATGAGGCTCAGTGGTTCCAGACTTACACCTGTAAAATGGTAATAGACATGTGCTGAGATATCAAGGACAATCTCTGTAATTTCACTTGAATCTACTATACATGTACCTGATAATCTAATCAGTCTGTAGAAATACTGAGCAGGAAGTAATTAGAGAGATGTTTATAATACCAGTGTTATAATAATCCACTTTCACTGCTGAGTTTGATCTTACCCTGTATCTGAGATTACGACCTTCTGTCCTGTGTTGTCTCCTGCTCGCTCCAGGTCACTGTAAAAACAAAAGATTTTATATATCACACACCTGTACACCATTATTACACCATTATCTACTTTTAGCCAGTGTGCAGGATCTACAGTTGTGCTCATAAATTTACATACCCCTTGCAGAATCTGCAAAATGTTAATAATTAAAGATACATAAGAGAGCTCTATAGAGAGTGACTATATGATGTTGAGATGTAAACTTTTGAAGATTTTTCTGAAGAACAGTGGGCAGTTTAACTGCTCAGGACAAACAAGGGACTCATGAACAACTATCACAAAACATAAAAACAGTCATTGATCATCCAGGTAACACACACAGTACTAAGAATCAAGCATAATGTAAACTTTTGAACTGGTTCATTTGTGTAAATTCAGTTATTTTTGTGTCTTGTGGACTATATGTAAACATCTGTTATGTGAAATAGTTTATTCAGGGCAGAACTAAATAAAAAACTAAATGTAATTTTTATGATCCCTCTTATTTATTATTATTTTTTAATTATTAATATTTTGCAGATTCTGCAAGGGGTGTGTAAATGTATGAGCATAACTGTATAATTCTTGAGTACTTTACCTTTATACAGTAATAGCAGCCACAATGTATTTGAAAATCATCTAAAATACATTTTATACATTACGTATAGTTGAGGGCAAAAATTCACAGTCAGACTCAAGTTTTCACAACTTCACACATTTCATGTTACAATTTATAGTATTTCCTGTGTTAATTCAATTACTTCTGGCACTTTAAATAATAGATAAGAGACAGATTTATTTCAGCTTTTATTTACTATATCAGATTTTCTGTGGGTCAAAATGTTACCTACACTTTATCAGCATTTGGTGGCATTGTTTTTTTATTTGCTTGAACTCGAATCAAATGCTTGGGGTAGCCTTCTACAAGTTCTCACAATACATTGCTGGAAGTTTTTTTGCCAATTCCTCCTGACAGTACTGGTGTATCTCAGTCAGGTTTGCGGGTCTCCTTGCTGGAATTCAGGTCAGGGCTTTGTGAAGACCCAATTGCAGCCAAGTTTGAACATTCTGGCTGAAGTCTTGAGGTGTTGCTTCAGTGTTTTTAGATAATCCTCCTTCCTCAGGATGCTGTCTATTCTCTGAAGTTCACCAGTCCCATTTCCAGCAAAACATCCAACAACATGATGCTGCCACCCCCATGCTTCACAGTTGGGATGATGTTCTTTGGATTATAAGTTTTTACCTCTTTTTCCTCCATACACAGCATATTATTACAGCATACACAGCATAATATTATTATTGGCAAAACAGTATAATTTTTGTTTCAACTGACCAAAGAACACTTCTGCACTTTCTCATGCAACAGCCACTCAGGTCATGCCAAAATAGGACTTTTGGTACTCCAACATCTTTACCAGCTCCTTTATTGTTGTCTTGGGGTTCAGTTGAACATTTCAGCAAAGTTTGGGAATTAATTTGTGCCTCTTTCCTGAACGATGCAGCGTCTGTGTGTTCCCAAGATTTATAGATTTGCCTACAAATGTTTGTACAGATGCTCCTGGTACCTTCAGCTGAAAATTGCTCCTAAAGAGGAAGCAGACTTGTGGGGGTCCACAATTTTGTTTCTATGGTTTTGGCTGAGTTGCTTAGATTTTCCCATGTTATCAAAGGCAACACGGACTCCATTTCCCAGCATACACAGCGGCCTACAAACATGGCTACCCCAGACTCCACTTCCCACAATACATCCACACTCATCCGCTCACAGACACCGGACTTTTAATAACACACACCAGTTCACAATCACACACTCATCACTGTGCACCTTTATAAACCTCATTTAGTCTCAGTCTCTTCGCGAAGTATTTGCTCATTTTCCTTAGTGTTCTGTCATTACCAAGCCGTTGATTGTGCCCTTTGTTTCCTGGTTTTTGATCTTTTGCCTTTACTTGTTTTGGATTACTGTTTTGCATTTGATATCCTTTTTGCTGATCGCTAGACTCTGGACTGTTTATGATCACGGGTTTGCTTTATGATTCGGATTTGTTTGCTTCTAAATAAAAACTATACACTCTTCTGCACTCGCATCCTGCTTCAACTCTGTATTCTAACAGCTGCAAATGTTGGTCCTTAAATACAGCCACAGGTGCACTCCCATTTAACTCCTGTTTATGCCATTGACCAATCAACAGCTTTGTTTAATTTATTGAAACAACAGTTTGTTTCAATATATAGGCACAAAACATAGATTACTCCATTTCATCAAAATGAAAATCATTAACAATTAGCTATTAGCTTAATCAAGTTACATGGAAATGTTTGTTACCTGTGTATGGGTGAGGACTGTCTGTTCTCTCTAAAATCTATTGGAAAATTCAACATGGAAGACGTCTCACTCTTCATAGACACACAGCTGGGTACTGGTGAGTCTGATCTCTTTATCTGGTTCTCACTGCACAAACACAGACATAATACTAATGGTGTATTGCAGTCAAAATCACGATGAACATATTTACTCATGAGTACAAATAAATCAGTCATAATAAAATATTTTACAAATATAGGCACATACAAAATAAAACTAAATACACATACAGTGGGTATAGAAAAGAATCACCCTCCTTTAAAATAATCAAATTTTGTTGCTTTTCAGCCAGAAATTAAGACAGACACGGTTTTTGTTTTGTCCAGCTGTGTTTACTCGGTGCAACTTATAACATCCAAGTGAAAGATATAACACCAACATGTCAGAAAAAAATAAAAAATAAATAAAAAACAGAATCAATTAGTTGGAAAAAGGGCCACCCCCTTGCTTTAATTTGCCTTATTTTTTTTTAATTACAGCCTTTAGTCTGTTGGGATATGTCTCTACTAACTTTGCACATCTAGACTTTGTAATATTTGCCCACTCTTCTTTGCAGAACTGCTCAAGTTCAGTTAAAATTGATGGTGACCATTTGTGGACTGCAGTCTTCAAGTCATTCCACAGATTTTCAATGGGCTCTGACTAGGCCATGCAAGGACATTCAACTTTTTCTCCTTCAACCACTGTGTGGTCAGTTTTGCTGTGTGCTTTGGGTCATTGTTATGTTGGAAGGTAAACCTTCTTCCCATTGACAACTTTCTGGCAGAGGGCAACAGATTTTCCTCAAGAATTTGACGGTATTTTGCCCCATCCATTTTCCTTCTATCCTGACAAGTGCTCCAGTCCCTGCTGCAGAGAAACACCCCCATAACAGGATATTACCCCCTCCATGCTTTACTGTAGGAATGGTGTTATTTGGATAGTGAGCTGTATTGGATGTCCGCCAGACATATCGTTTGGTGTTGAGGCCAAATAATTAAATTTTAGTCTCATCTGACCATAACACCTTTCTCCATGTGGCCTCTGAATCTTCAGGGTGCATTTTGGCAAAGCTCAGTCATGTTTGGCTTTTTTCTTGCAACCCTCCCATACAAGCCACATTTGTGGAGAACCATGCACACAATGAGCACTCTTTGTTATAAATTCCTGCAACTGCTTCAGAGTTGCTGTAGGCCTCTTGGTAGCCTCTCTGACCAGTTTCCTCCTGGCTCTTTCATCCAGTCTGGAGCGATGTCATGATCCAGGGAGGGTCTGTGTTGCACCAAATACCTTCCACTTCTTATTAATTGTTAGGGTTTCCCCCTCCGTGCTGCTCACTGAGGCTAGCGAGTAGTGCACTTCCACTTTCATAGACTCTTGTTCTGTTTACGTTGCCATGTGTTCAGATGCCATGCCCAGAGTCAGGCTCCATTCCAAGTTCCAGGCCAAGTTCCATTTACATTAATGGAATTTGGCAGACGCCCTTATCCAGAGCGACTTACATTTTATTCATTTCTGAATATAAATCTGAGCACTTGAGGGTTAAGGGCCTTGCTCAAGGGCCCAACAGTGGCAGCTTGGTAGTGCTGGGGGTTTGAACTCACGACCTTCTGATCAGTAGCCCAATGTCTTAACCACTGAACTACCACTGCCCATAGTTCCAAGTCAAGTTCCATTCCAGGTTCCAAGCCAAGTTCCAAGTCAAGCTCCCTTCCAGGTTCCATTCCAGGTTTCATTCCAGGTTCCATGCCAAGTTCCAAGTCAAGCTCCATTCCAGGTTCCATTCCAAGTTCCAAGCCAAGTTCCAAGCTTCGCTCATGCCTGTGACTGATGGGATGGCCAGCCATGCTTCGCTCACGCCTGTGGCCGATGGGACGGCCGGCCATGCTTCGCTCACGCTGGTGGATGAAGAGATGGCCAACCATGCTCCGCTCACACCTGGGAACAATGGACTATGCCTGCCTCGGAACCTGGGGGCAGAGATTATTATCCTGCCCAGGGGCCCAGGTATAGGTAGAGAAGGTAGAGAAACAGGGTAGAGAAGGCTCCTATTTTTTCTTGCAGGAGTGCTTTAAGGGCAGCTGGTGTGGCCACAAGCGGCTCCACAAGCGAGCACACCCAGAGCTCCAGCTGGAGATCCAGCAGATGGTCTCCCCAGCGGAGCTCCAACTGGAGGTCAACCTGGCAACCTCCAGCCCAGAGCTCCAGACGGGGTTCCAGCAGATGGTCTCCCCAGTGGAGCTCTGACTGGAGGTCAACCTGGCAACCTCCAGCCCAGATCTCCAGTCGGAGACCCAGCAGATGGTCTCCTCAGTGGAGCTCCGATCGGGGGTCAACATGGTGACCTCCGTTCCAGCCCTGTTCCAGCTGGAGGTCCACGATGAGACCTCCGCTCAAGCCACGTTCCTGCCGAAGGTCCACGGGATGACCGCTCACGCCACGTTCCTGCTGGAGGTCCACGGGATGACCTCTGCTCAAGCCACATTCCTGCCGGAGGTCCATGGGATGACCTACGCTCATGCCACGTTCCTGCCGGAGGTCCACAGGATGACCTCCTCCCAAGCCACATCCATGCCGGAGGTCCACGGGATGACCTCCTCTCAAGCCACTTCCATGCCGGAGGTCCACGGGGTGACCTCCTCTCCATGTCCAAGACCATGTCCAAGTCCATACCCTAGTCCATGCCCCGGTCCATGCCCCGGTCCATATCTAAGTCCATGCCCCGGCTCATGCCCAAGGTCATGCCCAGGTTCCTGCCCCGGTCCATTCCCTAGTCCATGACCTTGGGAATGAACTTGGGCATGACCTGGGGCATGGACTAGGGCATGCCCAGGGTCATGCCCAAGTTCATGCCCTGGTTCATGTCCAAGTTCATGCCTCAGTTCATGCTCCAGTTCAAGCCCCAGTTCATGTCCAGGGTCATGCCCAAGTTCATTCCCCGGTCCATGCCCCAGTTCATGCCCAGGGCCGACCAGGCGGCCCCCGAAGCCTAGTTCCAGCCCAAGTTCCAGCCCAAGCTCCAGTCCAAGCTCCAGTCCAGATCCCAGTCTTAGTCCCTGTCCAAGTCCCTGTCCAGGTTCCAGTTCATATTCCAGTCCAGGTTCCAGTCAAAGTCCCTGTTCAGGTTCCAGTCCAAGTCCCTGTTCAGGTTCCAGTTCAGATTCCAGTCCAAGTCCAAGTCCCTGTTCAGGTTCCAGTTCAGGTTCCAGTCCAGGTCCCTGTCCAAGTCCCTGTCCAAGTCCCTGTCCAGGTTCCAGTCCAGTTTCCAGTCCAGGTTCCAGTCCAGGTTCCAGTTCAGTACCAGTCCAGGTCCCTGTCCAGGTCCCTGTCCCATTCCCTGTCCATGTCCCAGTCCAGGTCCCAGTTCAAGTTCCTGCCAGGGGCCGACCAGGCGGCCTCCAAAGCCAAGCTTCAAGCCAAGCCCCGCCCAAGGTCCTGTCCAAGTTCCCGTCTGGGGCCGACCAGGTGGCTCCCAAGGCCAAGTTCACGCCAGGGGCTGATGGGATGACTGGCCGCGCTCCGCTCACACCCGAGGCCAACGGGATGACCGGCCGCGCTCCACTCGCGCCTGAGGCCGATGGGACGGCCTGCTGCACTCCGCTCACACCTATGTTTATTGGTTCTGTTCTAATGTGTTATTATGAATTTCAGGTGTTTTGTGTTAAGTATCGTTTCTATTCATGTATTTAAGCCTTTTGTTTCTTTGCCTCGGGGCAAAGTATTTGTACATGCACCTCGTTACTGCAACTACCGAGTGGATTTATATGGACTGTGTATTCTGGCTGTTGAACTTTGCTCATGTTTTGGATTACAGATTTTTGCCTTGCCCACGTTATTACGATTCTGGTTTTTGTACTCTTTGCTCACGCTTTGGATTATTGATTATTGCCTTGCCTCGTTTGGATTACTGCTCTTCAGTTTCTTTTGCCTATCGTTTTTCCCCTGTTCCGTTATTTTTGGTTATGTTTCTAATAAAGTGACTTTTCCCCAGCGTTTGCATCCAGCCCCTCCTTCTCTGTTCTAACACCCTCTTATTTTTTATTTATTTATTAATTATTAATATTTTGCAGATTCTGCAAGGAGTGTTTAAATGTATGAGCATAACTGTATAATTCTTGAGTACTTTACCTTTATACAGTAATAGCAGCCACAATGTATTTGAAAATCATCTAAAATACATTTTATACATTACGTACAGTTGTGGGCAAAAGTTCACAGTCAAACTCAAGTTTTCACAACTTCACACATTTCATGTTACAATATACATTATTTCCTGTGTTAATTCAATTAGTTCTGGCACTTTAAATAATAGATAAAAGACAGATTTATTTCAGCTTTTATTTACTATATCAGATTTTCACAGGGTCAAAATGTTATCTACACTTTGTTCGCATTTGGTGGCATTGTTTTTTATTTACTTGAAATTGAATCAAATGCTTGGGGTAGCCTTCTACAAGTTCTCACAATACATTGCTGGAAGTTTTTTGCCAATTCCTCCTGACAGTACTGGTGTATCTAAGTCAGGGTTGTGGGCCTCCTTGCTAGAATTCAGTCCCTTTTCCAGCAAAACAACCCCACATCATAATGCTCCCACCCCAATGCTTCACAGTTGGGATGATGATCTTTTGATTATAATTCTTACCGCTTTTATACATACACAGTGGTGATCGTTATGACCAAATAGTTACATTTTTGTTTCATCTGACCAAAGAGCACTCTTCCAAATGCCTGCTGATCACCTTCACACTTCAGTCTGGCTTTTTTATGCCGGTCTCAGAGTAGTGGCTTCTTCCTTCTGTGACAGCCTCTCAATTTTCTTAATGATGGATGTAGATATTTTTTACCTGATCCCCCAAATTTCAGTTGAACATTACAGCAAAGTTAATTTGTCCTTGAGAATTAATTTGTGCCTCTTTCCTGAATGTATGTGTGCTCAAAAATGTCTGTGTAGTCCTGAGTATCTGTTTGCTTAAGATTTTTATATTTGCATACAGTTGTCTTTACAGATGCTCCTGGTACCTTCAGCTGTTCAAAAAGAGGAACTGGAATTTGGGGGTCCATAATTTTTTTTCTGACTGTTTAAAGAGACAGCCGACTTGGTGTGTGTAAACAACTGACCCATTGGAATTCTGATATATTGAATAAAAGCTGAAATAAATCATCTCTTATCAGTTGTTTTGTAAATGCCCTAATTGACTTACAAAAAGAAATGTATTACCATATGAAATGTGTGGAAAAAATATGAGTTGTGAAACTGAGAATGAATATTTTTAGCCCAGGTGTTTGTAAACTTTTGTCCTGTATTGTATATAGGTACAACATAGACTACTCAAATTAATCAAAATGAAAATCGTTTACAAACTGCTACAGTATTAGTTTATACTAGTTACATGTAAATGTGTGTTACCCGTGTCTGGATTAGGGTTGCAACGCTATGTGTTACAGTGGTGTACACAAGGGGAGCTGGATGCATGTGCTGGGGAAAACGTCAGTTTATTAGGTATATTCAAAAGAAACGGAACAGTCACAAAACCGAAAGTATATGGACAGGGAACACAAAATCCTGGGAGGCAAAAGGGAAACAAACAATAACCCACTTGGTAATATATCCACAGAAGAGTACAACATAAATCCAAAAGGCAGGGCATTAATCCAAAGTTAGCAAAATAATAATCCAAAGAAAGCGAGGTACAAATCCAAACGAATATCCAGGTAAGGGTCCATGGTTTAGGAAACGTGAGCAGAGAGCAAAAGCACAGAACATAGATACACCAGACACATCAATCTATCACTAGACACATTCAATACTCTGCGTCGAGGCAGAGAAACACAGGGGTTTAAATAAGGAGGGTTAAATGAGGGGAAACACAGCACACCTGAAACTAATAATGACATAAAATGATAAACCAATGAACAAACAGGGGTGGAGACATGACGCAAACAGACGACCAATAAACACACAGGAGGAGGAGACATGACGTGAACCAAAACAAAAGCGCATGGTGAAGAAAACAAAACCAAAGTTATTGAATGAGCAGTCCAGCAGAGTTGGTGAATGAAGCTCGCGCTACTCAGCAGTAGCGTGGAGATCGGAATGCGGAAGTGAGTCGCTTCACAAGTGACTCCGAGTGTGAGGGGTTCTCTAACAGAGCCTCCCCCCCCCAAAGGCGCTTCTCCTGAAGCGCCGAAAGTTCCAACAGCTCTGGCGGACCTGGGCCCCTGGGCAGGATCCTAATGTCTGCCCCCCAGGACCCGAGGCTGGTAATGTCCAGTGTTCCAGAGCCAGAGCGGAGCTTGTCTGGTTGTCTCTTCAGCTCTACGGTCGGGAACTTGGTCGGGAACTTGGCCGGGAACTTGGTCGGGAACTTGGCTTAGAACTTGGCTTGGAGCTTGGCGTGGTGCTTGGCATGGTGCTTGGTATGGAGCTTGGACTGGAACCAGGACTGGAATCAGACTTGGCACCTGTACTGGAGACAGACTTGGAGACAGACTTGGAGACAGTCCTGGTGCTTGGCTTGGTGCTTGGCTTGGTGCTTGCCCTGGTGCTTGACTTGGAGCTTAGAGCTTGGCTTGGCGCTTGGAGCTTGGATTGGCTTGCAGCTTGGCGTGGTGCTTGGCGTGGAGCTTGGAATGGAACCAGGACTGGAATCAGACTTGGCACCTGGACTGGAGACAGACTTGGAGACAGAGCTGGAGACAGAGCTGGAAGCTGAGTTGGAAACAGAATTGGAAACAGAGTTGGAAACTGAACTGGATTCTGGGCTGGATTCTGGACTGAGAAAGGACTCTGGGTCTGAACTGAGGCATGGACTGGAACAGGACCCTGGATTAGGATATGGATCTGGACTGAGACATGGACTAGAAAAGGAGGTCATCCTGTGGACCTCTGACATGGACTTGGCTTCGGAGGAGGTCATCCCGTGGACCTCTAATATGGACTTGACTTGAGAGGAGGTCATCCCGTGGACCTCTGACATGGACTTAGCTTCGGAGGAGGTCATCCTGTGGACCTCTGACATGAACAGGGCTGGAGCAGAGGTCTCCTCGTGGACCCCCGACAGGAACAGGGCTGGAGCGGAGGTCTCCTCGTGGACCCCCGACAGGAACAAGGTTGGAGCGGAGGTCTCCTCGTGGACCCCCGACAGGAACAGGGCTGGAGCGGAGGTCTCCTTGTGGACCCCTGACAGGAACAGGGCTGGAGCGGAGGACCCCTCTTGGGTCTCCGACAGGAACAGGACAGGAACAGAGGTCCCCTCATGGACCTCCGGAGGGCGCTCCACTGGGGAGACCTCCTGCTGGGTCTCTGGCTGGAGCTCGGGGCTGGAGGTTGCCATGTTAACCTCCAGGGGCAGCTCCGCTGAGGAGACCTCCTGCTGGGCCTCTGGCTGGAGCTCGGGGCTGGAGGCTGCCACGTTAACCTCCAGGGGCAGCTCCGCTAAGGAGACCTCCTGCTTGGACTCCGGCTGGAGCTCAGGGCTGGAGGTTGCCACGTTAACCTCCAGGGGCAGCTCCGCTGAGGAGACCTCCTGCTGGGCCTCCGGCTGGAGCTCTGGGGGTGCCCGCCTGTGGAGCAGTTTATGGATTCGCCAGCTGTCCTCGAAACAGTCGTGTGAGCAGAAGTAGTAGCTCTTTGTTCCCTGTTTTCGACAGGTGGGGCACTGTAGACTGGCTTGCCGGGTACAGCCCTCGGTGGTGCACTCCTGGGTCCAGGGCTCACCTGCTCCCTCTCACAGTGTTCCAGGAACAACTGGCCGGGCTGATCGGGCAGGTGAACTTTGTTCAGAAAAGTGTTTATGTCCAGCTCGAATTCCGGGCTCCCATATTCGTGGATCGGAAGATCCACAAAACCCGAAACTGTAGTTAGTTTGGTGTTCCCGCTGGCGAGGTAGATCTCCGCCCACCAGCGGGCTGAGCTGACCAAACGGGATAGGAGGAACTGCGCCCATTGTTCCTCACTGGGTTTGGGGTCCTTCAAACTGAGAAAATATCCCTGGGCCTGCCAAAGAAAATATTGGGGGTAGATAGAAAAGCCATTGTAAGCGGAGGGAGGATGAATGCAGGCCCACTGAGAGAAGGAGACTGAGTCCAGGGGAGGAACAAAAAATGTGGCTCAGCATCCATTTTTTAGGTGGAGTATTCTGTTACAGTGGTGTACACAAGGGGAGCTGGATGCATGCGCTGGGGAAAACATCAGTTTATTAGGTATATACAAAAGAAACGGAACAGTCACAAACCAAAAGTATATGGAAAGGGAACACAAAATCCTGGGAGGCAAAAGGGAAACAAACAATAACCCACTTGGTAATATATCCACAGAAGAGTACAACATAAATCCAAAAGGCAGGACATTAATCCAAAGTTAGCAAAATAATAATCCAAAGAAAGCAAGGTACAAATCCAAACGAATATCCAGGTAAGGGTCCATGGTTTAGGAAACGTGAGCAGAGAACAAAAGCACAGAACGTAGATACACCAGACACATCAATCTATCACTAGACACATTCAATACTCTGTGTCGAGGCAGAGAAACACAGGGGGTTAAATAAGGAGGGTTAAACGAGGGGAAACACAGCACACCTGAAACTAATAATGACATAAAATGATAAACCAATGAACAAACAGGGGTGGAGACATGACGCAAACAGAGGACCAATAAACACACAAGACCTGGAGACATGACGTGAACCAAAACAAAAGCACATGGTGAAGAAAACAAAACCAAAGTCATTGAATGAGCAGTCCAGCGGAGTTGGGGAATGAAGCTCACGCTACTCGGCAGTAGCGTGGAGATCGGAATGCGGAAGTGAGTCGCTTCGCGAGAGACTCCGAGTGCGAGGGGTTCTCTAACACTATGAGATTGTGAGCCGTTTCCATCCATGTATTTTTATGTGAATTTTGGGATATTCCATAAAAAACGCTGGATGGAGACACCAGATGCGAATAAAATCTCCAAAATGTGCATAAAAAAACTTTTTAAAAAAATTCAATTAAGGTGGATAAATGCGCATAAAAACGATGGAATCACATTTACTATATAAAGTCCTTGATGCACATCAAAAAATCGTAATGCCTCAACAAATCAAGTGATTGGATAATTGGCTGATGCGATCAGATATTCAGTGTGTACAGCCAGCTTATACTGCGCAATGTGTTCTTCTGTCGGAACTGGGGCGCGGTGGGTCGCATCACTGAAATAAAATCACTGGACAGTGAAAGAAACAGTGCCAGAAAATAAAGAGCCCCTTTTGAGTTATCTGAAGCCTGCCTCCCGTCTCCTCATTTCCGGTTTAACCCGTGAAGTGTCACAATAATAAAATATTTTACAAATATAGGCACATACAACACATAAAATTAAACACACCTACATTAAAGGCTTAATAACAACAACAACAACAACAACAACAATAATAATAATAATAATAATAATAATAATAATAATAATAATAATAATACATTTCACAAGTGTTTACACTGGATTATGGTGTTGTTGCTGGAAGAAGCTGTAATATATCACAGCACTGTATTAACTGTAGGGAGTTGTTACCTGTATCCAGGTGAGGATTCTCTCTGCTCTTTAATCAGTGGTGGTAAATTCATAGACTTCTCACTCTTCATGGACACACAGCTGGGTACTGGTGAGTCTGATCTCTTTATATGGGTTTCACTACGTGGACACACACACACACACACACACACACACACACACACACACACACACACACACATACCACAAGAAACATTGCTACAGTTTGCAGTGTTTCACTAAACTTTAACAAATTTTCTATAATGATAAAGAATTACGGTATGTGCTTTTACTCAATACTGTAGTACTTTTGCTAAATCTGTAAATCTGTAATCTGTAAATCTGTAACACTAATTAGTATTTTTAATATTCAGTGTCATTTAGAAATAGCTGTGAGCTGTATTTTAACTGCACCATAATTTCCACAAGGATATTATTTTATAGTCAAATGAAGGTGGTAGTTTTACCAAGAGGCTTTGATGATGCAGTATAATTATTACTATCAATATTAACTAGTAAAAGAATGAACTATGAGGAGACATTACCTGTGTGTAGATGAGAGGTCTTCATTTTGTAATCCTGGTGGAGGATCTGTACACACATCACTGTTCATGGAGACACTGCTGGGTTCTGCACAGTCTGATATCTTTCCCTGGGTTTTACTATTCAACAACATACACATTTTACTATTAATAAATTATTTACAGCCTTTAGATTCTCATTAACATGCACAGATAGTCAGTAGATTAATAGGTTAGAGTAGTGCAGTAATAGTCTGTTTAAAAAGATTTTTGGGGAAAATGAAAGGGGTGAAAATCTTGATGTGAAAAAGAAAATTATCCACTTAAGATTTTATTTTTCCCCCTTTCCCTCCTTATGGACACACATCACTCTTCATTAACACACAACTTGGTACTAGAATGCTCTCATTAAATGTTCATGTCTCAGATACAGTAGCAGAAGCTTTACCTCATTTTTAATTGTGGAGATCCATCAGGTTGGACAGGATTAGAGTGATCCATCTTTCACCATTAGTAAAGAAACGTTATTGGTCATGGACAGACAGCTGTGTACGACCAGGTCTGATCTCTGCTACTGCAATGGGTTACAGTCCAGATAGATACATAAACATAAATAAATGAAAGAAAGAAGGAGGAATAAATAAATAAATAAATAAATAAACAGATAGATAGGTAAATAGATAAAAATAACTTCAGGCTCATACGTATGTATTTTGATAGAAAGAAAGGTAATACTTTTTTGGTAATAACATATTTATAATATTTACAGAATTAATCAATAAATCAATCAGTTAATTGATTAATGTACACAGTGAGACATGACAAGTTGGCTTCCAAATTAGATTATTGGGTGGATAATGTATTTAATGCGGCATTGGTATAACAGTCATTTAATCAATACACTGGGAAAAAACAACACTTTCAGTTATCTTGTGATTAAATATCAGAATACATAGATATTGTGTAGCTCTAGTTATTCATAGTTTCAATTAATTCAACAAATTCAATTAATATATTTATACTTATTTTTAACAGATATAAAATACTGTAACACACTTAAATGATGGGCAAGGAGGAGACGGGAACCAGCTGAACATAAACATATAGTTTAAGCAGAACTCAGACATAACATACTGTAAAACACACAAATGAAACACAAAGCACACGTATGACTCTCTCTTCCTCTGGTGCTTCTAGCTGATCCTTTATCACTATTTCCCAATGATTAGACAACTCACAGCCTGGCCCCTCCCTCCTCCTCGTCCAAAATACATACTTATTTTATGTACATGCTCGATGTAACAGTCCAGTGTACCATAGATCCATATTGTGTGTGTGTGTGTGTGTGTGTGTGTGTGTGTGTGTGTGTGTGTGTGTGTGTGTGTGTGTGTGTGTGTGTGTGTGTGTGTGTGTGTGTGTGTGTGTGTGTGTGTGTAGGACTAAAACCGTAAACAGTGCCAAGTTTAATTTAGCATAGTAGCCTGCTATAGGAACAGGTCTGAATCAGTGTTATGTATGTTTTCATTTTAGTTTCTAAGTCTGTTGGCATATTATAACTGTTTAACTGTGTGATTGTCATTTCCTATAATGCCATCTACAGGAAAATGCATAAGTTGTCCATCTAATTGAACATTTGCAGGGGGTAAAGTGAAACCTTTGAACGAACTTCCCGTGTTTTTACTGCCATCAATAGTATTGTATTTTACTGCCACGATGGTATTGTGCGCGTGCACGTGAAAGGGGGGTAGGCTCCAGCCGGGCAGTCGGAATTAGGCACAGCACTGGAAAATTCCAATAAACACTCTCAAATAAGAAAACATTTTGGTGATTGATTATTTAAAAATAGCAATTATGCATTTATATGTATTATTATTATTATAATAATTATTGGTTCCAAGGTTGTCATGGCCGAGGGGTGGCAATGGGGACAAGCTCCCATTGTCTACAAAATGCCCCTCATGGCGCGCGTCTCCAACAGCCAATGACAACTAAGTCCAGCTCCTATCCTGCTCATGTGGCTTAGATATAAGCCCGGCGGAACTGCTACTACTGATAGGAAAAGGGGCGAAGGCGGGTTACATGGCGCCTGAAAACCAGTGCTTTGGGTAGATGGGGCTCATTAGTCTGGGAAGACAGCTCATCTAGGAGAAGGAAAACTCTGATTTCAAACCTCCGCTGCCTTGCGACTATACCCACTCATAGGAAAGGCTTCGGGAGTCAACCGAGGGAGTCTGAGGCTGTATACAGCAACACTCTGGCAACTCCTGCGACAGCACTGGAACCATGTGTATCGGCACTTGCCTTTCCAATGGACCATTCCAGCAACGTGGAGGGGGGGGTCTGCTGCATGGGTAACAGCTTACCCTCCATACTTACTTACCCAGGCTTTGTGCTCTGGAGAGGTCACTCCAGCTTCGCTTTGCAGCATCGACAAAACACGGGAAGTAGCAGTCTACCGGTTATAAGTCAGACGCCAGGGGCTGCTTCCGACGGTGGGAGAGGTCATCGCATCCCACTGGGCAGCTACCGCCTGCCTTAAGCTGGGCAGTCCCCAGCCAGTAAGGTGCTGCCCTGCCACGGTCCGTTAGCCCCACTGGGTGCATGGGGTTTAGGGTGAAAACCGACAAGCGGATCAACAACTGTGGACCAAGCAATAGAAAAATGAAAACTCCTGCCCTGAAATTGGGCACATGGAACGTAAGGACAATGACACCAGGCTTTTCTGACGACCTGCAGGAAGTAAATGATGCTCGCAAGACAGCCGCCATCGACAGAGAACTGAGCAGACTGCAGATGGACATCGTCACCCTTCAAGAAACCAGGCTCCCAGAAACAGGATCTGTGAGGGAGAGAGACTTCACCCTATTCTGGCAGGGCAAACCATCAGACGAGGTCAGAGAACACGGCGTGGGATTCGCGGTTAGAAATAGATTATTATTGTCCATAACCCCACCAGCAGAAGGAACAGAGTGAATCCTGTCTCTCCGACTCCAAACATCCTCAGGACCAGTCAGCCTAATTAGTGCCTACGCACCAACTTTGGCATCCACAGCAGAAGCAAAAGACAAGTTTTATGACGACCTCAGTGCTGCTATGAGGAGAATTCCTGACAGAGAGCTACTGTTCATCACCGGCGATTTCAATGCCAGAGTAGGTGTCAATCACAACTCCTGGCCCACCTGCTTGGGTCAGTTCGGCACTGGGAAAGTAAACGAGAATGGCCAGCGCCTGCTAGAGCTCTGCTGCCATCATGGGTTGTGTGTCAGTAACACCTTCTTCAACACGAAGCCTCAACATCGAGTCTCCTGGAGACACCCGCGATCCAAACACTGGCATCAGCTCGACCTGATCCTCACCAGACGTGTCAACCTTTCCAGCATCAAGATCACTCACAGCTACCAGAGCACCGATTGTGACACTGACCACTCTTTGGTGTGCAGCAATGTGAAGCTCTGCGCGAAGAGACTGCACCATTCGAGAAAGGAGGGCCGACCTCGCATCGACACCAGCAAAACACACGATCAAAGAAAAGTGGAGGAGTTTGCGCGTGTGCTGGAGGATTCTCTCCCTGGCCCACCCACTGCAAATGCCCAAGACCGATGGGAACACCTCAGAGATGCTGTATACAACGCTGCCATATCCACCTTTGGCAAAAAGACCAGCAAGTCAGCTGATTGGTTCGCAGCCCACTCAGAAGAAATGACACCAGTCATTGAGGCCAAGAGAAACGCCTTGACAACATACAAAACCAATCCCAGTGAGCAGAACCTCCAGGTTCTCCGTGATGCTCGCAGCAAAGTCCAGCAGTGTGCCGGGCAATGCGCCAACGACTATTGGCTTCAGCTCTGCTCCCAGATTCAGATCGTAGCTGATACAGGCAACATCAAGGAGATGTATGATGGCATCAAGCAGGCATTGGGCCCAACGCAAAAGAAAACTGCCCCTTTGAAATCAGCTATAGGGGAGGTGATTCAAGACAGAGAACAACAGATGGAGCACTGGGTAGAACACTACACTGAGCTATATGCAAGGGAAAATGTAGTCACAGAAGACGCCCTGAATGCCATAGAGTGCCTACCAGAGCTGGAAGAGCTTGACAGAGAACCAACCATAGATAACTCAGCGAAGCCCTGGACTCTCTTGCCTCTGGCAAGGCACCAGGGAAAGACGGTATTCCTGCTGAAGTACTGAAGTGCTGCAAAGGGACACTCATCACCGAGTTGCATGAAATCCTCTGCCTCTGTTGGAGTGAAGACGAAGTGCCACAAGACATGAGGGATGCTAACGTCGTCACACTGTACAAAAA
Source organism: Cranoglanis bouderius (assembly GCA_023630585.1). NCBI lineage: Eukaryota > Metazoa > Chordata > Actinopteri > Siluriformes > Cranoglanididae > Cranoglanis > Cranoglanis bouderius. Next base: position 1,585,182 of record CM042551.1, on the reverse strand, counting down.
CAAAGGTGACAGAAGCGACTGCAATAATTATCGCGGCATATACCTCCTCAGTATCGTTGGGAAAGTCTTTGCATGAGTAGTACTGAAGAGGCTCCAAGTACTTGCAGAGCAAGTCTACCCTGAATCGCAGGGTGGTTTCCGTGCCAACAGATCCACTATAGACATGATCTTCTCCCTCAAACAACTTCAGGAGAAATGTATGGAGCAAAGGCAGCCACTCTTTGTTGCCTTCATAGACCTCACAAAGGCTTTTGATCTGGTCAGTAGGGATAGCCTCTTCAAGATCCTTCCCAAGATCAGATGTCCACCCAAACTTCTCAGCATCATCAGATCCTTCCACGAAAACATGAAAGGCACTGTCATCTTTGACGGCTCAACATCAGCTGCCTTCAACATATGGAGCGGAGTGAAACAGGGTTGCGTCCTGGTTCCCACCCTGTTTGGAATCTTCTTTGCTGTGATGCTGAAACACACATTTGGTACTGCAGCTGAAGGTATATACCTCCAAACCAGGACAGACGGAAAGCTCTTCAACCTCTCCAGACTAAGAGCCAAGACTAAAGTCCAGCTGAGGTGCCTGTGTGACTTCCTCTTTGCAGACGACGCAGCAGTAACCGCCCACTCAGCCGAGGACCTACAGCAGCTCATGACTCGCTTCAGCGGTGCCTGCCAAGACTTCGGGCTTACCATTAGCTTGAAGAAAACACAGGTCATGGGACAGGATGTTGACTCTCCCCCAGCCATCAGCATCAATGACCATGAACTGGATGTCGTCCATGACTTCGTTTATCTGGGCTCAACTATCTCAGACACCCTCTCTCAACAAGCGCATCGGCATGGCAGCTACCACCATGACCAGACTGACAAAGAAAGCATGGAACAACAGCAAGCTGACTGAGCACACAAAGATCCAGATCTACAGAGCCTGCATCATGAGTACCCTCCTGTATGGCAGTGAGTCCTGGACTTTGCATGCCTGACAAGAGCAAAAGCTCAATGCTTTTCACATGTGTAGCCTCCGACACATTCTGAACATCACCTGGCAGGACAAGGTCCCAAACAACACTATCCTGGAAAGAGCTGGATGCATCAGCATGTACACGCTGCTGAAACAGAGACGTATGCACTGGCTCGGCCATGTCGTGCGCACGGACGATGGACGGATCCCTAAAGACCTCCTCTATGGAGAACTTGTGCAGGGAAAACGTCCCATAGGCAGACCACAGCTGTGATTCAAAGACGTGTGCAAGAGGGACCTAAAAGTTTATTATTATTTAATCAAAGCTTGGTAAAGCCATTATCCACTCCATAATCTATTTTCCCATCTTTATAATACTGAAATGGTCCTGTACATCATAAACAGACTGTCTGCACTTACAGACTTTGTATAAACTAATGTCCCCAACACACCCCACCGTCCAAAAACCCCCAAAAACAAACAAAAACAAACAAACAAAAAAAACCTGCCAACAGTGGACCTGCTTTTCCACCAACAAAATGACTAAAATATGCTGTAAAAAAAAAACTTGGTTAAACACCCTCTGTATCATCACAATCGCAGCGCCACACCTTGGCTTGTGCTGAAATGCCAGAGCTCAGCAAAAAAATAAATAAATAAATAAAAAATGTATGCCTGTCATTAGTTTGCTCTCAGTGATAAAAGTTATGTTACATCTGACTTAGTTTGTAGAAATCAAAGAGAGAAACTGAAAAAAATCAGTGAATGTCCACAATAAAACAACTTCACCACAGAAGAAGAAACACTCAGTTCACACAGTGCAGTTTTCCTACTGTCATATTTACACACAGTTTTATGAAATATATCATCATTTTCCACACCTGAAATTAAAATAGAGAAATATTTTACCTTTAGTCAATGATCCTTGTTGCGTTGACATTAATCTCACTGTTTCTAGAACTTTGTTGTTGTCCAGACGAACTTCTGAAAAGGTTTCCAAACGTGGGAAACTCTTTCACTTTAATAGACGTAGAACAGGTTTACAAACAGAAAAGTAAAACAGGTTTAGGCAGTGTCACATGAACATTCCAGACATACACAAGATTTTATCCAGTCCAGTCTTCTTATTTTACAGTTTTACCCCCTCAGTTGCTATTAGACAATTCTCCAAAACAGTGTCACTGCTTATCAAATGCAATTACACATTTCTCTAAAACTATATACGCACATTTTGTGACATTTAAAAAAAAAAAAATCTGTTTGTATTAAGAGTAAAATGGCTTCAAAATCATCCTCAAAATGAAAGTAGTACAACCAAATACCACACACACTTGCATAGAAATACAAGGAACTCTTTGTGTTTGTTTTGCACTTGCACTTAAAAATAAAACTGCAAATGGGCACGAAATATGTATCAAAATAAGAACGTATAAACACATTTCTGTAACTTAAACAGGAACTAAAACATTAGGTTAGCATAGCATACAGAAACTAAAACTGGTCCATTCATAAAGAAAATAATTATACAGGATCTTTACCCTGATATCTACTGTATATTTAGCTAAAGGATTTTGTCCATGTGCAGAAATCCTTTCTTCTACTCGTCCACCTCCAACTCAGTTATCGTTCTCTCTTCATTCTTCTCCTCTGTTTGGTCCCACCTTCCCCACTACAGAACAGGATTATATTATAAAAGCTTATGTATGTACCTGTGGTTATACTTCTCAGTGGAGGGCTGTCAGGGTGGTTTCCTTATGAACTAGTGGACTTTTTCCCATTAGCTTGTTTCCTCACTGAGTGCTAACATCAAAAGTGCTGATACTGTTCTTTATTGAGGATAAGAATCATTCACGTTCTGATCATTTTCTCTACTGAGGGTCAAAATGACCCAATGTGCTGATATTGTACATTTCTGAGGATAAGATTAAGATTTAATATTGTATTCTACTTGAGAGTGAGGATGACTGACGCAGGCGACATTCAGTCTATAAAATCTGGTGAAGTTAGACGGTGAAACCAGGCTTTGACCAGGAGATGGCCATAGTGAGTGTCAAATGGCATTTTGATGGAAAAAGCACCTCTTGACCTGCATTGAAGCATGCTTGACCACTTTTGTTACCCAGTGGGCTAACCTGTTTTTATACAGTGGAACCTCTTCATGTTGAGCCATAAAACACACAACAGCTTAGCACTTGAGCGAGTTATAGAGACTTGAGAGAGTTATATAACTTGAGACAGTTATAAAGAGTTTGGAAAACTGGAATGTTTTCATGCTGCCACCCTCCAAATCTCACATGATCAAAATGCTTAATGTCCAAGGATGCTCTTATGCCTGTGTTATATTCTGGCTCTCCCTTGTAATGCTGTCAAACCCAAAACAGCTCATGGCCAAGACTCACCAGTGCTTTAGTGGGTGAATTCACTTGGATAATGTAGACAGGTAAATTAGTTTTTGTTTTCATTCTGCACTCAGATTGTAGCATTACAATATTTCATTTGCCACACAAGAATAATTATTAGTAAAAGAAAACCTACACAGTATCTGGTGAAAAAAAAATAAAAAAAATCATTTAAAATGTCATGAAATCTGTTGTCATTGAGGTACTCTGTTGAACTATAAATGGAATGAATATTAATGTCTACTAAATGTAAATGATTAAAATGAAGTTTTATAAGATTATTTGGTAACTGGGGAAAAAAAAGAAACTTGCTGTATGAAGGTGATGAAGTGGACGGGGACACACGGGGACACACACGGGGACACACACACACACACACACACACACACACACACACGGGGAGACACACACACACACACACACACACACGGGGAGACACACACACACACACACACACACACGGGGAGACACACACACACACACACGGGGAGACACACACACACACACACGGGGAGACACACACACACCCACACACACACACACACGGGGAGACCCCCACACCCACACACACACACACACACACACCCACACACACACACCCACACACACACACACCCACACACACACACACGGGGAGACACACACACACACACACACACACACACACACACACGGCGAGACACACACACACACACGGGGAGACACACACACACACACACGGGGAGACACACACACACACACACACACGGGGAGACACACACACACACACACACACGGGGAGACACACACACACACACACACACACACACGGGGAGACACACACACACACACACACACACACACGGGGAGACACACACACACGGGGAGACACACACACACACACACACACACACACACGGGGAGACACACACACACACACGGGGAGAGACACACACACACACACACACACGGGGAGAGACACACACACACACACGGGGAGAGACACACACACACACGGGGAGAGACACACACACACACACGGGGAGAGACACACACACACACGGGGAGAGACACACACACACGGAGAGACACACACACACACGGAGAGACACACACACACACACGGGGAGACACACACACACACACACGGGGAGACACACACACACACACACGGGGAGACACACACACACACACACGGGGAGACACACACACACACACACGGGGAGACACACACACACACACACGGGGAGAGACACACACACACACACACACGGGGAGAGACACACACACACACACACGGGGAGAGACACACACACACACACACGGGGAGAGACACACACACACACACACGGGGAGAGACACACACACACACACACACACACACGGGGAGAGACACACACACACACACACACACACGGGGAGAGACACACACACACACACACACACACACACACACACACACACACACACACACACACTATTTCAGTATAGACATGGTCTATAGACATTTGAACCACTAATATTTGGATTTTATTTTAGGAGTGCACATAAAATTTTGAAAATGAACCAAAATAAATTGAATTAAAATGCAATATAATCAGATTCTTGAATGCTAATTGGCTGCATTTATTTATGTTTTCAGAGTGCCTTGATAATTTTGGCTTGAATTCTGTACACATGATTATAAAACCTTATTGACCAGATCTGATATTCAATTTGAAATAATTCTATTATAAAGTTCTATACGATTAAAAAAAAAAAAATCAGATTTACAAAAAGAAGCTTGTATGTTTCAAGTGAAATCAGTCTGTTTTTTTTTTTTTTTTTTTGGGTGTGTGTTCTTTAAGAGTTTATTAATAGGGTTGGGTCTGAAAAGAGTGCTATATGATGCAGTAGTAACAGTGCTGCTGCTGCCCCTAGTGGCTTCACCATGGTATTACACTCTACACAGTAATAAGAGACCTGTGAGCTCTTACATTATAACCTGTTTCTGTTATCGAATATAAAATGACTGTAAATAATTTTCCATAATTAACATGATCATATGTTTATACTGATTCTTTCACCCCAATTATTGTATACTTCTTTATATGTTGGATTTACTGTGATTTTATATAATTTAAAATTTAATGATTTACACTTTACACTTACTGTTCCATGTATTCACTCTACATACACTTCCACTTAAATTAGATAAAACTTACCACACAAAACTGATAAATGTTTCTGAACAAAAATGACAAGCCACTGCAAAATACTTAAGAAAACAAATTTACAACATTTTACAAAAACAAAAAGCATGTTTTACTAGAAAAGTAAGACTTCAATGGAGATTCATAAATAAGGAGAGTGGCGAGAACATGTTGAATAAAACCCAAGGCATGTGCATTTGAAGAACACACCTGGAACCTGCTATGAGGTCTGGATCCTGTAGGGTGTAACTGTGGAAGTGTTTGATAATAATAATAATGATAATAATAATAATAATAATAATAATAATAATAATAATAATAATGATAATAATAATAACAATTCATTCATTTTCAGTAAGTGTTTAGTTTCGTTTGTAATGGTGCAACACCGCTCTCTTAAACACACATGAATCACACCAAGCAAGCACAGGTACACATCTCTGCAAAAAGACCAAAATCTTCTTCTTTCCCCCCCATGCTAAAAAATATCCAGGAAATGTCTGTGAATGAAGCACGTTTAATAAAAAATGGCTTCACTGGAGTCTGCATCAGATGAAATACTTTACACCCTAAAAATAAAAGAAAATAAGGTTTATATTTAAGCTGACAGGTTGAGCATTAACATTAAACATCAGTGTAATTTTGAATACAAATTTCAGTCAAGTAGAAAAAATACCCAATGACTCAGAACTCACTGAACCTGAACCTGTTTACAATCAGTAGTGCTTTATGGGAATAGGACCAGGTTACTTAGACTTTTTTCACTAAAAACATATTTAAAACAATGTTAATAGGTCTAAATAGTTGTAATGTTTTTGTAAATGTTAATCTGAAATGCTTATAAATCACCTCAAGTTCTGGAGTTTGTAACGTTTATCATCTTTAAGACTGAAGAGCAGCTTCTTTCCTGAATCTCCTAGATTATTCCAATAAAGATCCAGTTCTCTCAGGTGTGAGGGGTTTGATCTCAGAGCTGAAGTCAGAGCAGCACAGCCTTCAACTGAGACACCACAATACCACAACCTGCAGAGAGACAATGACATACTCTTCACTCTCTCAGTTCAGGACACAGCCTCAAATCACTGTGTATTACTGTGAATTGTGTTTCTTACATTTGAAAGGGCAACATCTAAAAACATAAATTACAATAAAACTTATTATATTATTTGTTTATTGTGTGTGATCTGAAAAGTAATAATAATAATAATAATAATAATAATAATATGTTACATTTATATAGCGCTTTTCTAGGCACACAAAGCGCTTTACATAGTATAAAGGAAGCATACATGATTCACAGAACTGAATTTCTCAAACCACAATGAAAAAGTGCACTAGAAAATCGCAGTAACTCAAACTCTTAGAACTGTATTTTCAAATTTATTTTACTACTAGTCTTTTGAAATTATTACAAGTGGAATTAAAATGTGTTTTTTTTTAAAAATCTGAAACAAATATTTCATGTACTAAACTAAAATCCTTTGAGAAATAGGTCTAATGATAAATGAGTTGTAATGGGGGGGGGGGGGGGAATAATAATAATGTAACAAATGCTAAATTAACTCATAAAGAAAATAAAATCAGTTAACATAATTTTTGTGATAAGATTAGGCACCAGGTTAGACTTAAACTTACTGAGGAGCAGGTCATGTGACTCTCAGAGAGATGATCTTACCTCAGTGTCTCCAGTTTACAGTGAGGATTCTCCAGTACAACAGAGAGACTCTTCACTCCTGAGTCTCTGACTTTATTCCAAGACAGGTTCAGTTCTCTCAGGTGTGAGGGGTTTGATCTCAGAGCTGAAGCCAGAGCACCACAACCTTCATCTGAGATACCACAACTACACAACCTGCAGAGAGACGATGACACACTCTCTCAGTTCAGGACACACAGATCAGTTCAGCAGGAACTTTTACATCAAAGAGTCACTGCAGTCTATAATCACTATGAAATACAGCAATTTAGTCAACACCAATAAGCCAAAACGCTGAATAATGTTTAGAGTTGATTATTTCACAACAATGGTGCATGTCAAGGTCTGGGATATGTTAGATAGTAAGCGGACAGTCGTTATTGTAGTCGATGTGCTGGATGCCGGAGAAATGGGCAGTCGTGAAGACCCGAGCTACTTTGACATGGGCCAAATCGGTATGACCACACGACTGGGTCGGAACATCTACGAAAAGGCGAGGCTTGTGGGGTGCTCTGGGTCAGCAGTGGTGAGTATCTACCGACAGTGGTCCAAAGAGGGACAAACCACAAACTGTCAACAGGGTGCTGGGTGCCCAAGGCTCATTGATATGCTAAGGCAATGAAGGCCATCCCACCTGATCCAAACCGACTGAAGGGCTACTGCTGTCACAGAAAAATTTAGTGACAGTAACAGGAGGAATGTGTCGGCACAACACATAGTGCATCGCACCCTACTGTATGTGGGTCCGTCTAGCCTCCGAACAGTCAGAGTACCCATGCTAACCTCTGTCCACCGCCAAAAGAGCCTACAATGGGCATGCAAGCATCAGAAATGGACCTATGAGCAATACAAGAAGGTTTCCTGGCCCAATGAGTTCCATTTTCTTTTACATTGAGGAGGTATTGGGACCAGGATGCACTGTGGGAAGAAAACAAGCTGATGGAGGCAATGTGATTATCTGGGCAATGTTCTGCTGGGAAACCCTGGGTCCGCCTATTCATGTGGATGTCAATTTGACATGGGCCACATACCTTAACATCATTATGGACCAGGTATACTCTTCCATGGCAATGGTATTGCCTGATGGAAGTGACCTGTTTCAGCAGGATAATGTACCTTGCCACATTGTACACACTGTTCGGGAATGGTTTGAGGAACATGACGAAGAATTCAAGGTGCCCTATCCTCCAAATTCCCCAGATCTAAATTCCACCAAGCATCTGTGGGAAGTGTTGGAACAAGTACGATCTGTGGCAGCTCCACCTAGCAACTTACAGGACTTAATGGATCTGCTGTTAACTTCTTATTGCCAGATACCACAGGACACTTTCAAAGGTCCATGCCTTGGCAGGTCAGAGCTGTTTTGTTGGCTCACAGAGGACCAACAGCATATTAGGCAGGTCATTAAAATGTTTTGGTTCATTGGTGCGTATGTGAGCAAACTGAAAAATAAATTCTATTTATGGTGTTGGCATGGGCGTTTCTAGAGTTGGATCACTACTGGAGCACAGGCCCCTCAGGAATTTGACAAAACTACTTCAAAATTTATAGGGGTAGTGAAATTAAATTCTGCAGTGAAATGTAGATTATTCATCTACAGGCAAGGCGAGGCAAGACCAATCAGACAGGGTTTACAGGATATAGTCGTGTCTCATTGGCTGACCGATCTCAATTCTGCCAAATGCTAGCTCACACAGTCAGTGTGAGGGAAAAATGGATATACGCCGATTTATTACCAGTAAAGGGGTTGAAACTGAAACACCAACTTACTCTCATGCACAGCAAGGAGGGCAAGGCCAAGACTGAAGAGGATGTGCAGGATATTTTCCTGTAAACCCTGTCTGATTGGTCTTGCCTCCATTCCCGGAGAATAAAAGAAGATAAAATACACTGCATTCTTCTTTTACTGACGTTCAGTTACGTAGTAACAAGCCAATGGTTTATCAGGAAACATTTTACTGGGACACAGAAATTTTACTAGGGCTCGTGCCCCAGTAAAAAGAGTCTAGCGATGCCCCTGGGTGTTTGTGTGTCTGTCTATTTATGTATGTGACATGAAAAGGTAAAGGTAAGAGTTGGCTGTAGGTGTAGTAAATTTCCTCAGTCCTTAGAACCTAGAACTTCACCTATTTATGAGATTTTTTTTGCATTACTTATTACTGAAAGTGCAAATATAAGCATATATAACCATAATATAACCATGCCATTGTAAAAAAATAAATAAATAAAAATCTGCATGAGAAAATTGTCCTGATTATTTTTAACACTATGAGTAACATGAGTAACATTGAACTGACTGATTCAGAAACAAAGCTCATTTCTGAATGCCAAAGTCCAAGTAGACGGAGATTTATGAAGGTAAATAATGTAAAAACTATCATTTTATAACATGCAATAAGAGGCAGGTTGCAAGTGTGTATACTTATTGTTGTGTTTACTGGGGCAATCTTGTAATCAAAGTCATAGTCCATCACAAAGGCAAGGCAGGGACAAAATAAAAGACATCAAATGTTTGAACAAATCCAAAAGGGCTACACAAAGACAGACGAGGCAAGACAAGGCAGCATCATTCACAGGTAAGCAATCCAACAATGCAAAGATTTACAGGATGAACTGTAAAGCTCTGCATAAAGCCTAAATCCATGTGCTTTTTATAACCAACAAACAGGAAATTAACATAACAAAAGCAGTCTAGAAGAGAATTATCTACTGCCCTCCTGGTCCCCTAGGAGACGTTCTTGAAGAAATGGACATGCTCCTCAGTCTTTTCCCTACCGACAGCACCCCTCTCACTGTCCTCGGAGACTTCAACCTCCTCTCTGACAAGCTCCATTCCTCTTACCTTCTTAGTCTTCTGCATTCTATTCCCCTGACTTTCAACAGCTGTTCTCCCACACACAAGGAAGGAAATGTCCTGGACCCGGTCTTCAGTCACCCCTCTCTAGCTACAGACATCAATGCTACACCACTCTTCACATCTCCACATCTCCACTCATCACTTGGTATCCTTCATCATCACCCTCCCTATCCTGCTTAAAATTAGCTATCAGTATTTCTCTCCCACTCACCGAAAGCTCCACTCTATCTCCCCTTCCTTGGAGTCTTGGTATTTGTGGCACAGAATGGCAGTGGTTTGCTTCCTAGCTGGAGGGTGGGTCATATCAGGTGACATAGAGGGGATCCACATCTGCTCCTTGCAGTATCTCCACTGGTATTCCACAAGGCTCAGTACTTGGTCCTCTTCTGTTCTCCCTCTATACTCAATCTCTTCGTGAAGTCATATCCTCACATGGGTTTTCATACCACTGCTATGCAGATGACACTTAATTCTCCTTCCCACCCTCAGGCACTCATGTTTCTGTTCAGATCTCATCATGTCTGGCAGACATCTCATTATGGATGGCAGCTCATCAGCTGAAATTAATCCCAGCAAAACTAAACTGCTGTTCATCCCAGGTGGTTCATCCCCATGTCAGGATCTTGTCATCTCCCTGGAAAACTTTCATATCTCACCTTCGGTCACTGCATGCAACCTTGGGGTAACCATGGACAATCAACTGTCCATTTTTGTCTCACACTGCTAATAATCTGACATGCTCATGCCAATTTATTCTTCAACATCTGAAGGATTCATCCATTTCTAGCCACACAAGCCCCTCTGGTGCTTGTTCAGTCCCGTGTCTTTTCGAGACTGGAGTACTGAAACTCCTGGCATGTCTGTCTCTGCACCCCATTGCTATGTTCCCTCCACTGGCTTCCTGTAGCTGCCTGCATTAGATTTAAAACACTGATGCTTGCCTACAAAACCAAAAATGGACCAGCACCCACCTTGAAGCACTTTTCACACCCTGCACTGTACCCCTCTCCCCCCTATCCTCTAGCACTGCTCAATTGGTCCCACCATCTCTTACCCTGGATGTCTGAACAGCTGAGTCACTGGCAGTCTTCAAATGAGGACTAAAGACCTACCTCTTCATAAAGTACTTAAATTAGCACTTTATTTTAAAAAAATCTTCTTTCTTTTACTTCTACAGTATCTTACCTCCCCAACAGAATTCTTTAGACTCATGGTATTCTTAGTCTGTGATATAGTGAACCAGTATCAGGATGTAGTTATTGCTAGAGACTTCAAAGCACTTCTGTAAATCACTCTGGATAAGGTCATCTGCCAAATCCCATAAATGTAAATGTAATCGTCTTGATTCATTTAATGAAACAAAATGCATGATAAGACTTCACAACTATGTGAAGACACAACAAGCCTTAAATAGACAAAATAATCAAGGCAGAAGAACATTGGAGAACATACCGATCACAGGACAGGGGTGGAGACAAGACTCAAAATTAAAACTAAATGCACACTTACTGACACAATCACATGACAAACAAAACCACATGACACACACACACGTACGTGTGTGTGTGTGTGTGTGTGTGTGTGTGTGTGTGTGTGTGTGTGTGTGTGTGTGTGTGTGTGTGTGTGTGTGTGTGTGCGTGCGCACGCAACGCCTTACCAACATCACCCTGCTGTGTAAGTTCTGAACCTTTAGGTCATGTATGACCTGTTTTTTTTTTGTTTTGTTTTTTTTTTTTCCCCCCACCCTTGTCATATTTCTGGATTACTCTTTATATTTGCCCTTCTTGTTCCTGTGTTTTGGAACTACTGTTTTTGGATTTTGGATATTGGACTGTGGACTGTGTTTGTTTTATAAACCTCTTGGGAATGGATCCTCACATCTCCCAAGATCTGTTCACTCTGTGTGTGTGTGTGTGTGTGATAAAATGATTTTCCTCCTCAGGATATTTGATGCTGAACCTAAAACCTCTGCTTCAGTCTCACTATTAGAGAATGTGTCTTACTGAGGAGCAGGTCATGTGACTCTCAGAGAGATGACCTTACCTCAGTGTCTCCAGTTTACAGTGAGGATTCTCCAGTACAGCAGAGAGACTCTTCACTCCTGAGTCTCTGAGTTTATTCACAGACAAATTTAGTTCTCTCAGGTGTGAGGGGTTTGATCTCAGAGCTGAAGTCAGAGCAGCACAGCCTTCATCTGAGACACTACAAAGCTTCAACCTGCAGAGAGACAAATCACACTCTTTATAAGTCTCTTTATAAGGACTAAATGTATTCATCTTTTCAGGAATATCTAGCACATTTACCTTGTGCTCTAACATGTACCTATTGTAGCCATGTCGGAGCCAAGTTACTGCAAGGTTACAGCAAGACTAAAATATACTGTAATACATTCCCGCTCAATCAAAATTACCCAGAATGCAATGTAAACTAAGGTATTTTACTGTATTGTTGAAATGTGGTATTGTACTTTACAGTTCTGTGCAGCTAAATCTACAGTGACATCTAACAGTGTAAAATGACTCCTCAAGTTGTTTGATGCTGAATCTAAAACCTCTGCTTCAGTCACAGTATTAGAGAATGTGTCTTACTCAGAGATGATCTTACCTCAGTGTCTCCAGTTTACAGTGAGGATTCTCCAGTACAGCAGAGAGACGCTTCACTCCTGAGTCTCTGAGTTTATTCTCAGACAGATCCAGTTCTCTCAGGTGTGAGGGGTTTGATCTCAGAGCTGAAGTCAGAGCAGCACAGCCTTCATCCGAGACACCACAATCACACAACCTGCAGAGAGACGATGACATACACATCACTTTCTCTGTTCAGGATAGTTCAGGAGATTTTCCATCAAAGTCACTGCAGTCTTTAATCACTATGAAATACAGCATCTTAGTTATGAATTGTATGAGAGTAATAGAAAAAAAATCTAAGTAACTAAAATAAATTACATTTATTGTGTTTGTAATTGGATTTATGTCTGTGTGTGTGTGTGTGTGTGTGTTAAAGGTTGAAGCCCCAGGCATGACTTGAAGAGTTTTAAAAAACTCTTTGGTACTAAAGATTTGTAAGGTTCATGAAATATACATTCCTAACTACAATTAAATTATAACTAAAAACTATAAAACTATGTGGATGTGTCAGATGACATAATGATTGACAGCAGTGTCTTTCCAGCAACATAAACAACTTGAGAATTGGGCTAGAAAAGAGCTGAGGAATGACAACGTGGCCACCTCATGTGGTGTGTTGTAAATAATTCTAGCAGTGAAAGCAGCTAAATGACAGTTTTTATCCACAGAGCATGGCACTGCAATGTGTAGAAGCAGCACACATATTACATCTGGATTAATAAAATAGATTCAAATGAGCTTTACTGACCTCTCATTTAACTGCCTACTATCTGTCACATGTCAGGTAGAGACGGAGTCGAAGGCGGATGCAAGCGCAGATTTTGGTTTTAATAAAAAGTGAAAACAAAATACAAAACAGGGTCTCGGAACATACAAGGCTTGAAAATAAACATAAACCAATGACCATGACAAGAAACAAACTGTGGTAAGGAAAGACAAATGAAATACAATGTGAGCAGTGCAAAGTGTGACTATATATACACACACAAGTACTAATCATCCCAAACGTGAATCAGGTGCAGATAATCATGTGACCTGGTCAGGTGAGGTGCAGTGGCTGATGGGAATTGTAGTCTCTAGTCCTTTACCGGTATTTACATGACAAAGCCCCCCTTCCTTAATCTGCGGCTCCCGACGCGCACAACAAGTTTAGGAGGGGGTCCCGAACACCCAGACCAGATGTCCTTATGAATCTCTGAGTTCCATTGGGGATGTGGAGTGGTGTCCTCCGTAATGCAGCGAGATGCAGCGATATCCCCGGCCTGGCTTGGACGTGGAGCGGCGGCTACCGCGCAGTCAGCGGGGGGAACGAAGCTGAAGGCAGAACCCAAGGGGGGAGTGCCGCCAGCCACTGAGCAAAAGGGGGGAGCGATGCTCTCCACGAGGTCAGAGGGAGGAGCAAAGTTGTCCTCAAGGCCAGAGGGGGGAGCGACGCTCTACGCGAAGCATGCGGGCGGAGTGATGTCCGACGTGGAGCAAATAGGGGGAGCGACATGCGGCACGGAGCAAATAGGGGGAGCGACATGCGGCACGTAGCAGAGAAAAAGAGCGACGTCCTCAGCCGAGCAGGATGGCTGAGCGACGTCCTCAGCCGAGCAGGATGGCTGAGCAACGTCCTCAGCCGAGCAGGATGGCTGAGCAACGTCCTCAGCCGAGCAGGATGGCTGAGCAACGTCCTCAGCCAAGCAGGATGGCTGAGCGACGTCCTCAGCCGAGCAGGATGGCTGAGCGATGTCCTCAGTGGAGTGAGAAGGTGGAGCGACATCCATAGCGGAGCCTGGTGTAGTGATGTCCAAGGTGGAGCAGGAAGGTGAAGCAGAACTCTTGTCCGCACCAGGGCGATGGAGCAATGTCCTCAGCTGAACAGGGAGACTGAGCAGCGTCCTCAGCTGAACAGGGAGACTGAGCAGCATCCTCAATTGAGCAGGGAGGCTGAGCGGCATTCTCCATTGGAACGGCAGGCAGTGTGAGTTCTGCAGTAGGGAAGGGAGGGTGGGGAAAGATCTTACGCATGGCTTCTAGCCATACTTCTGTGGACCTGATCCATGACTCCCTCCCCCGTGGCTCCTTCTTCAGGGCTTCCAGGATCTTGTCCTTCTTAGCGTAAAAATCTGCTGCATCCATTTTAAGGTCTTTCATTCTGTCACATGTCAGGTAGAGACGGAGTCGAAGGCGGATACAAGAGCAGATTTTGGTTTTAATAAAAAGTGAAAGCAAAATACAAAACAGGAACTTGAAACATACAAGGCTTGAAAATAAACATAAACCAATGACCATGACAAGAAACATAAACTGTGGTAAGGAAAGACAATGTGAGCAGTGCAAAGTGTGACTATATATACACAAGTGCTAATCATCCCAAACGTGAATCAGGTGCAGATAGTCATGTGACCTGGTCAGGTGAGGTGCAGTGGCTGATGGGAATTGTAGTCTCTAGTCCTTTACCGGTATTTACATGACACTATCACACAGCAGTGAGGGGATTTTTAATCATTTACGTTTGTGAGTTTTTCCGGCAAGATCGAATCAACTTTGTCTTCACTTGACATTTACGACATTATGAGATTTCATCTTAGAAACTGGCAAAACAGAAACTGTAGTCTCGGATTTGTATCAGTGCACCCATACTATGTAAAATAATGAGTATAAAATGTGTTCATTAAATAAAAGCATAGCTTGCCTACTGTTTTACATGACTAGGTGTAGATCATGATTATCTCAATCCTAGTGTAGCCACTTTACTAATTCTCATTCCTTTCACTGTTTAAAAAATTTGAAAGTTAGAACCATTCACCATTACCACACATACACTACTCCACTAAAATGGGGTATATAAAATCGAACATTTGTAACCAGATTCAAGGATTCAAGGAAGTTTACTGTCATTCCAAAACATGGGCTACATGAAAGGAATGAAACTAAGTACTGAGAGGTAACTAAGTACTGAGGTAACAACAGCAAAGAATAAAAACACAAAATATATAAAATAAGTGGAGCAATAAAATTTAGCGAAGCAACAAATAGGTTCTATGAATAACAATAAAATAATACAACCATAGAATTCTCGATTAAACAAAGAGTAATCTTTCTGATTAATGTTATTGCGCATGAAATTAGTGTTATTGCACATGAAAGGGTCTGATGTATGGGTGTGATTGCACACTCTGGTGTGTGTGTTATTGCACATTAGAAAATTCATGCAGTTCTGCTCAAGAAAGAAGTGTAAGCAGATTACTTACTCTCATTAGTACTTTAGCAGCATTTACAGGTATGTGTGTGTGGGTGTTCAAATAAGTAACACAATCCAAACAATCTCAACAAACTAGACTGATAAACTTATGTTGTGATCAGATAGTTAGCAATCAGATTAATCAAATGTTACAGAGAAATCAAATGATTTTCCTCCTCAGGATATTTGATGCTGAACCTAAAACCTCTGCTTCAGTCTCACTATTAGAGAATGTGTCTTACTGAGGAGCAGGTCATGTGACTCTCAGAGAGATGATCTTACCTCAGTGTCTCCAGTTTACAGTGAGGATTCTCCAGTACAGCAAAGAGACACTTGACTCCTGAGTCTCTGAGTTTATTCTTAGACAGATCCAGTTCTCTCAGCTGTGAGGGGTTTGATCTCAGAGATGAAGTCAGAGCAGTAGATCCTTCATCTGAGACACCACAATTACACAACCTGCAGAAAGACAATGACACACTCTTCACTCTCTCAGTTCAGGACACACAGATCAGCTCAGCAGGGACTTTTACATCAAACAGTCACTGCAGTCTTTAATCACTATGAAATACAGAATCTTACTAATGAATTATATGAGAGTATTAACTAAAAAATAAAGCAACAGTAAAATAAATGACACGTGTATGTAAGGGATGTGTGTATGTGTGTGTGTGTGTGTGTGTGTGTGTGTGTGTGTGTGTGTGTGTGTGTGTGTGTGTGTGTGTGCGTGTGTGAGAGAGAGAGAGACAGAGTAACGCTTCCACATCACTTTTATATACTGTATCCCATGGAGAAAGTTGAATTGCATTTTTTGTCACTCCCCTGCTACTTCCCCCTCCACTACACTGATGTACAGAGCATGGCACTGAAATGTACAGAAGGATCACACATATCAAATCTTGTTTCATAACATAGAATAAAATAAGATTTACTGTCCTCTTATTTAACTGCCTACTATCACACAGATGTGAACAGATTATTAATCAAATCAAACATTCTTTTTTGTTTTGTATTTCCATTTGTAACATTGTGAGATTTCATCCTACAAACAGGACAAACATTTTCAGAAACTGTAGTCTTGGCTTTTCAAAGTGTCCATATATAAGTAATAAGCATAAAAATGTGTTCATTAAATAAAAATACAGCTTGCCTACTGTTTTAAAGGACTAGGTGTAGCTAATGATGATCTCAATCCTAGTGCAGCCACTCTACTAATCCTCAATCCTTTGTCTGTTTAAAAAAATGTGATGTAGCACTACTTACCATTACTACACACTACTCCACTAAAACACTGTATATAAAATGCAAAAAATGTTCACTAGGTGCAGTTTTACTCACGCTCAGGTACAAAGAAACATAAGCAGATGGCCAATTCTGATTAGTACATTAGCATGTATGATTTTCCTCCTCAGGATATTTGATGCTGAACCTAAAACCTCTGCTTCAGTCTCACTATTAGAGAATGTGTCTTACTGAGGAGCAGGTCATGTGACTCTCAGAGAGATGATCTTACCTCAGTGTCTCCAGTTTACAGTGAGGATTCTCCAGTACAGCAGAGAGATGCTTTACTCCTGAGTCTCTGAGTTTATTCTTAGACAGATCCAGTTCTCTCAGGTGTGAGGGGTTTGATCTCAGAGCTGAAGTCAGAGCAGCACAGCCTTCATCTGAGACATCACAATCACGCAAACTGCAGAAAGACAATAACACACTCTTCACTCTCTTAGGCCCCATTCACACCTGGCATTAACATACTTTCTGGGTGATTGGATCATAAGTGGTCAGCATTAAGTGCAGATGAACATGGTGAAATGTGTCTCAAGGACGCATTGTGATCCGATCATTCAAACCACATTCTGAGGTGGTCTGAAATCCAATCACAAGTGGCCGCTGAAGATGCATTCATATTGCCAGGTGTGAACATCTATTCATCTCGACTGTCCAGTTGTAAACTGATCACCCAGTTCAAGTTCAGTTTATTTGTATAGCGCTTTTAACAATGGTCATTGTCCCAAAGCAGCTTTACAGAAATATATAAATTCAGGATATAGATGTTAAATGTATAAATTTATCCCCAATGAGCAGCCAGAGGCGACGGTGGTGAGGAAAAACTCCCCGAGACGATATGAGGAAGAAACCTTGAGAGGAACCAGACTCAAAAGGAAACCCATCCTCATCTGGGTGACACCGGATAGTGCGATTATAAATAAATAAATCCCTTCTATAAATGTGCTAATGCTACATGGTCAAATAGTGCAGTTGTGTAACCAGGAAAATTCATTACAGTTTTTATATGAAGTCTGTTTTGTTGAACTTCTCCACCCAGGACACATTAATGCCAGGTGTGAATGTGGCCCTATTTCAGGACATACAGATCAGTTCAGAAGGAACTTTTTTCATCAAAATGTACTCTTGAATCATTATGAAATACAGCATCTTAATCATGAATTATATCAGGGATTTGTGTGTGTGTGTGTGTGTGTGTGTGTGTGTGTGTGTGTGTGTGTGTGTGTGTGTGTGAAAATAAGCCTCTGGCATGGTTTAAAGTAGTTAAAAACACTTCATGATACAGATTTATGAAATATTTATCCCTACAATTTAATTATAAATGAAAGATAAATTATAAATAAAATGCGTGATCAGAATTGTGAGCATGTTAGATCACATAATATTTGACAGTGGTGTCTCCGCGGCAATGGAAACATCTCAGGAATTACTAGGGCTGGAAAAGAGCTTAGAAATGACAGAGAGAGGCTTCCACCTTGCTTTTTTTTCACACAAGTTGTGAGTCATTGTGTGGTGTTTTTGTACATAATTCTAGTGGAGAAAGCAGCAAATTTGCAGTTTTTTTCGATTAACTGCTATTTCCTACAGCTACTGCTACTAGTCCTTGGTGTGATTGACTCCAGTCTTTCATTTGAAGCTCATGTAGATAATATTACTAGGATAGCCTCTTTTTCATTTCAGAAATATTGCTAAGAAATATAATGTCACTACACGATGCACCCCACATGGTGCAGCCTAAAGATCAATGAGATTACTGAGGATGGTAGCACTAAAAAACATGATGATGGCTTAGGACTACAATTTCTATTACAGCTTTACGACTGCAATTCCCACAAACCCTTCTGCACTCAAATCTCCATCAGTGAACAGTTGATAACTTCAAGAAAATAGACTTCATGCAAAAACTATACTGAATTTCCTGTTTACTTAATTGCACTTTTTGACCATGTAGTACACAATTATAGAAGGGAATTATTTATAATTGCACTATCCATTGTCAGCCAGATACAGATGTCCATTGTTAAAAGTTCTACACAAATAAAATTGAGTTGAATTGAATAGTCCTGAAGAGGGACTGTGGTGAAAACTCCATCCCCAATGTCAGTGAAAAGCCTGTAAAGAGCCTGGGGAAGTGGTATAGGGCTGAGGTCAATGATAGGGAGAGCACAAAGGAGATGAACGTCCAGACAGATAATTGTTGAGAGCCCTGGTTCCACTGGTATGTTCAAGCCCAGCTCAAATTCCAAAATTGCGGTCCCCTTCATCACTACTATCATTAATGGCTCCATAACATCTGGTCATGTACCAACTGCATTCAAGACAGCAAGGTTATTCCCGTCCTAAATAAATCCACTCTGGATCCTTCAGACATCAGCAACTACCGACATTTATCACTTCTCTATTTTCTTTATAAAATCCTCAACGCACCGTCTACAATCAACTGTCTCACTAACTCTCACAAAACAACCTCCAAGATCCTAACCAGTCTGGCTTCAAAGCGGCACAGTCCACAGAAACTGCCAGTTGCTGTCACTGAGAAGCTACATACTAGGTTTGCCACAGTAATTGTAGCAGCCCTGTGGTCTTGGTGCCTAAGACAGATGGGTCAGTCTGTTTTGTCTAAACCATCAACCTGGTGTCTAAATTTGATGCACACCCAATGCGACTCATCTTACCTCAGTGTCTCCAGTTTACAGTGAGGATTCTCCAGTACAGCAGAGAGACACTTCACTCCTGAGTCTCTGAATTTATTCCCAGACAGATCCAGTTCTCTCAGGTGTGAGGGGTTTGATCTCAGAGCTGAAGTCAGAGCAGCACAGCCTTCATCTGAGACACCACAATCACACAATCTGCAGAGAGACACAGAACTTCCTCAACAGTCACTAAACCATAAGTCATTCTGATTCTAATGACTATTAAACTGTTCCCTGTACCTTTACCGGTATTGAAGATTTTGGACTCAGTGTGAAAAAGGCAACATAAAAATCGCTGGTTTTCGAAATAAAATATGCACACCTGACTGACCCCATGTGGCAATAAAGACACCATTAGGGAATTAATGTACTTTTTATTCAGTGAGAGAATTGTAATGTGTGTTGAAGTGCACAAGTGTGTAAACTCAACATGTTTAATAAGGTTAATCCATGAATCATAATCAAATTAATTGCAGGAGTCAAAATACAGGCAGGTAGAAACAAACTAGGAAGTGACACTCCAAGTGACATGCAATACACAAAACAAAGATCTAGGAACCACAGGAAACAAGAAAATAAAGGCTCAGACTTAACGACATTTAGCATAAGACTTCACGTCAAAAGAGTGAAGCAACAAGGCTAAAATACACAGACTAATCAATAATGAACTGAAAACAGGTGAAAACAATCATGACACTCTAGGAAGATAAATCAATGACAAGAAAGGAGTGGAGACCACGTGTAGATTACCTGAGTCAAGTGTAATTTCTAAATTTTTACCTAAGAAGAGTGTAGAAGACTATTCACCTTCTGAAAAGTTATTCACTTTCACTTTATGCTTTGAAGAATACAGAATCACAGACCAATTTTATACATACGACATCATAGCAAAACAAAAATAGACATGGTAATGGGGTGGGACTACTGGTATACTAGGTGTAATTTATAGTGCTTTTATGTAGAAGGTCACAGGTCATGAGAGAGATGATAGTGTCTGGTGTCTAAATTTGATGCACACCCAATGCGACGCATCTTACCTCAGTGTCTCCAGTTTACAGTGAGGATTCTCCAGTCCAGCAGCAAGACACTTCACTCCTGAGTCTCTGAGTTTATTCTCAGACAGATCCAGTTCTCTCAGACTGGCTGATTCAGAGCTGAGCACTGAGGCCAGAGCTGTACAACCTTCCTCTTTTAAGTCACATTTATTAAACCTGAGAGAAATAACAAAATACAGGGTGCAGTGTATAAATTTACAAGTTGTATAAATCATGCCACAATACAAGTCTAAGTAGGATTAAGTTCTTTCATCTTCTCTGCAGTTAACATTAGCAGTGTAACAGTTATATTCAGCATTACTTACTCAGCTTTTCTGGATGCTGCAACCACAGGCAGGAGCTTCAGAAGAACCTCCTCTGATGTACAGTGTCCATTGGTATATTTATTAAGGACGAACACATCCTGTTCCTGTGCTGATGTCAGTAACACAAACACCACAGCTGACCAATGAGAAGAAGAAAGTTTGATTTTATGTAAATTTCCAGATTGCAGGAAGTGTTGGATTTCCTCAACTAGAGAATGATCTTCTAGTTCATTCAGACAGTGGAACAGATTGATGAATTTCTCTGGTGAGGGATTCTGTCTGATCTTCTTCTTGATGTAATGAACTGTTTCCTGTGTGCTGTGAGAGCTACTTCCTGTCTGTGTCACTATGGTTTGTAAGATGGTCTGATTGGACTCCAGCGAGAGACCCAGAAGAAATCGAAGGAACAGATCCAGATGTCCATTTTCACTCTGTAAAGCCTGATCTACAGCACTCTTGTGTACATCTAACACTGTAATTTCTCTGAGCAGCATTGACATTTTAGACAGCAGACCCTGCTGAAGAACATTCTTCTTTTCATTCCAAAATGTCAGGTGCACATACAGAGCTGCGAGGTGCTCCTGAATGCTCAGATGAACAAAGCAGTACACTTTACTCTGGTGAAGCCCAAACTCCTCTCTGAAGATCTGTGTACACACACCTGAATACACTGATGCTTCTGTCACATCAATGCCACACTCCATCAGGTCTTCCTCATAGAAGATCAGGTTGCCTTTCATCAGCTGCTGAAAAGCCAGTTTACCCAGTTTCAGAAGCATATCTTTATCTGTCTCTTGGCTCTTTGTGTACTTTTTCTTTATGATGTTTGTCTGAATGATGAGGAAGTGTGTGTACATTTGAGTCAGAGTCTTGGGGATCTCTCCACTCTCTGCTTCACCCAACATTCTCTCTAGAACAGTGGCTGAAATCCAGCAGAAGACTGGGATGTGGCACATGATGTAGAGGCTTCTTAATGACTTCAGGTGTGTGATGATTCTGTTGCTCAGGCTCTGATCACTGATCCTCTTCCTGAAATATTCCTCCTTCTGTGGGTCATTAAACCCTCGTACCTCTGTGACTCGATGGACACACTCAGAGGGGATTTGATCAGCTGCTGCTGGTCGGGAGGTGATCCAGATGAGAGCAGAGGGAAGCAGGTTCCCTTTGATCAGGTTTATCAGCAGCACATGCACTGATGCTGATTCAGTTACATCACACAACCTCACTGTGTTCTGGAAATCCAGAGGGAAACGACACTCATCCAAACCATCAAAAATGAACAGAACTTTGTCCAAGCTGGAAATGTTTGTTTCTTTTATTTCCTTTAAAAATAAATGAAGGAGCTCCATCAGACTCAGTTTTTTATTCTTCATCAAATTGAGCTCTCTGAAAGGAAGTGGAAATATGAGATGAACATCCTGATTTGTTTTCCCTTCAGCCCAGTCTAGAATGAATTTCTGCACAGAGATGGTTTTTCCAATGCCAGCGACTCCCTTTGTCAGAACGCTCCTGATGGGTTTGTCTTCTTCAGATAAAGGCTTAAAGATGTCACTGCATTTGATTGGTGTTTCCTCTGTTGCTGCTCTCCTGGATGCTGCTTCGATCTGTCTCACCTCATGTTCATTATTGACTTTTCCACTGTTTCCTTCTGTGATGTAGAGCTCTGTGTAGATCTCACTGAGAAGTGTTGGGTTTCCCTGGTTTGTTATCACCTCATTTACATGCTGAAACTTCTTTATCAGATTTAATTTGCATCTAGTGGTTACAGACTTACGCCTGTAAAATGATAATAGACATGTGGTTAGGGGTGTAACTATACACTCCATTCACAAATCAATTCATGATACTGGCTTCACGATTCACAATTCAATTCCATTCTCAAAATATTTTTAACAAAATTTGAATGAAGAAAAATTATGACTGAAAAAACTCCTGTGTTATTTTTGAATCATAAATGATGTAAAACAATGTGCATTTTTGTCTCTGTTTTTAACTACACTTCCCAGAATACAGTGCGACCTACAGACATGGCTGCCGAGAACTACAACAGCCAGACTCTCTCACGTTCACACTCACCAGATTACTGATTACACCCACCTGGACTCAAATTACCTGCACAGCACCTCACAATATAAATAGACTCTCAGTTCTTACACTCTTTGTGAAGTATACACTCTGTGTATCATTACCAGTTGATACCAAGCTGTTAATTCACTGCATGATATTTTGGTTTTGACCTCTGCTGCCATTTACATTGTTGATCTTGCCTGTCCTAGTATGTTGTTTGTTATTTCATTTAATAAAGCATTCAGTACCATGTTCATGCACTAGCATCCTCATCTGCCTCCTGACACTGTATAAAACTAAATAATTAAAAAATCTTTAACATTGTAAACAAAAAGTACTACAGGTTCACCATCTTAAAAATAAATAAATTCTCCCAAAACAATTTGATTAAATAAACGGTCTCTGACCTGGGGAAAATGACCAATTAAAACATGAGCTCCGAAGTCTAGAAAGTTGGCTAAAATGGATGACTTCTGCGGCCTCATTCTCGGACATCACAGATCGCAGCAGCACGGGGCTGGTGACGTTTGACAGCTACTAAAGTGCTCTTTTTAACTTTTATAACGTGGTTGTGTAACTGTATAATTTATAATTTGTGTCACTCATTGTGATCTGGAGCTATCGGGCCCAGCGTGCTCTCTGTATATTTTATGGATTGCACAGATTGGGACCTCTGGTGCTTAAACAGTTCTATTGCATTATATGCATAATTAATAGAATGCTGATTTCCACAATGTGAATTGCAAATTCCCATGATGCACATCATAAACATTTTTGCATCACAATGCATCATGTCACGATGAATTGTTACACTTCAACATGTTGTGAGATATCAAGCACAATCCCTGTACATTTACATTTACATTTATTCATTTAGCAGACACTTTTATCCAAAGCGACTTACAAATGAGGAAATACAAGCAAAGCGATATATCAAGTGGAGAACAATACAAGTAGTGCTACCTTACAAGAGTTTTAATTGAGTTCTAGAGAAGCAAAGTATAGATGTAAGAGCGAGTGTAAAGGCAGTTTTTTTTTTATATATATATATATAATGGGGGAGGGGGAGTTAGTTAAGTGTTCACAGAAGAGGTGGATCTTTAGCCATTTTTTGAAAATAGTGACAGATTCTGCTGTCCAGATTGAGGATGGAAGTTCCTTCCACCACTGAGGGACAGTCAGTTTGAAGGTTCTGGAAAGGGACCTAGTGCCTCGCTGAGTAGACACTATACCAGGCTTCGGTCGTTAACCGATCGCAGTTATGTGAGGGAACATAAACCTCAAGGAGAGTGTTGAGGTATGGAGGTGCTGTTCCAGACAGGGTCTTGTACATGAGTATCAGGGCCTTGAATTTGATGCAGGCAACTACAGGAAGCCAGTGGAGGGAGATGAAGAGGGGTGTGAAATGAGTTCTTTTGAGCTGATTGAAGACGAGGCGTGCTGCTGCATTTTGAATCATCTGAAGGGGTTTGACGGAGCTGGCCAGGAGGCCCGGGAGCAGTGCGATGCAATAGTCCAATTTTAAGATAACAAGAGCCTGGACTAGTAGCTATGTAGCCTGTTCGGTGATATATCTGTAATATCGCTTGAATTTTCTGTATATGTACTTGATAATCTATTCAGTCTATAGAAATACTGAGCCAGAAGTGACTGGAAAGACGTTTATTATACCAGCATAATAATAATAATAATAATAATAATAATAATAATAATAATAATAATAATAAAAATACTGTCACAGTCTCTCTTCTCAGTTTGATCTTACCCTGTATCTGTGATTATGATCTTCTGTTCTGTATTGTCTCCTGCTCGCAGCAGGTCACTGTGAAAACAAAAGATTTTATATATCATACACCTGTACACCATTATTACATCACTATAATAATGCTTTTCATTTATATAGCAGCTTTCTAACACTCAAGGTCACTGTAGACAGATATATATTAAATACAACACATTAGCAGGAAGAAGAAATGGAAATGCATTTTAAGCCCACATTATCCACATTACTTAAAATTATGGTTTAAACTTTAGCCTCAAATCTCATACAAGAATTACAGATTTTTCAGAGAATGCAAATGTATCTAAACCTGATGGAAATGAAGTATTTTAGAACAGATACTGCTAGAAAGGAGATAATATGTCCCAGTATTTAAATGATAAATTAACAGATCTTTATTAAGGAGGATTTCAGAAATACAGTGCATCCGGAAAGTATTCACAGGGCTTTACTTTTTCCACATTTTGTTATGTTACAGCCGTATTCCAAAATGGATTAAATTCATTATTTTCCTCAAAATTCTACAAACAATACCCCATAATGACAACATGAAAGAAGTTTGTTTGAAATCTTTCCAAAATTATTAAAAATAAAAACGAAAAAAATCACATGTACATAAGTATTCACAGCATTTGCCATGACACTCAAAATTGAGCTCAGGTACATCCTGTTTCCACTGATCATCCTTGAGATGTTTCTACAACTTGATTGGAGTCCACCTGTGGTAAATTCAGTTGATTGGACATGATTTGGAAAGGCACACACCTGCCTGTATAAGGTCCCACAGTTAACAGTGCATGTCAGAGCACAAACCAAGCCATGAAGTCCAAGGAATTGTCTGTAGACCTCCAAGACAGGATTGTATCGAGGCACAGATCTGGGGAAGGGTACAGAAAAATTTCTGCAGCATTGAAGGTCCCAATGAGCACAGTGGCCTCCATCATCCGTAAATGGAAGAAGTTTGGAACCACCAGGACTCTTCCTAGAGCGGGCCGCCCGGCCAAACTGAGTGATCGGGGGAGAAGAGCCTTAGCCAGGGAGGTGACCAAGAACCCAATGGTCACTCTGACAGAGCTCCAGCATTTCTCTGTGGAGAGAGGAGAATCTTCCAGAAGAACAACCATCTCTGCAGCACTCGACCAATCAGATCTGTATGGTAGAGTGGCCAGACGGAAGCCACTCGTAAAAGGCACATGACAGCCCACCTGGAGTTTGCCAAAAGGCACCTGAAGGACTCTCAAACCATGAGAAACAAAAATTTAACTCTTTGGTCTGAATAGCAAGCGTCATGTCTGGAGGAAACCAGGCACCGCTCATCACCTGGCCAATACCATCCCTACAGTGAAGCATGGTGGTGGCAGCATCATGCTGTGGGGATGTTTTTCAGTGGCAGGAACTGGGAGACTAGTCAGGATCAAGGGAAAGATGAATGCAGCAATGTACAGACACATCCTTGATGAAAACCTGCTCCAGAGTGCTCTGGACCTCAGACTGGGGCGAAGGTTCATTTTCCAACAGTACAACGACCCTAAGCACACAGCCAAGATAACAAAGGAGTGGCTACGGGACAACTCTGTGAATGTCCTCGAGTGGCCCAGCCAGAGCCCAGACTCGAACCCGATTGAACATCTCTGGAGAGATCTGAAAATGGCTGTGCACTGACGCTCCCCATCCAACCTGATGAAGCTTGAGAGGTCCTGCAAAGAAGAATGGGAGAAACTGCCCAAAAATAGGTGTGCCAAGCTTGTAGCATCATACTCAAAAAGACTTGAGGCTGTAATTGGTGCCAAAGGTGCTTCAACAAAGTATTGAGCAAAGGCTGTGAATACTTATGTACATGTGATTTTTTCATTTTTTATTTTTAATAAATTTGCAAAGATTTCAAACAAACTTCTTTCACGTTGTCATTATGGGGTATTGTTTGTAGAATTTTGAGGAAAATAATGAATTTAATCCATTTTGGAATAAGGCTGTAACATAACAAAATGTGGAAAAAGTAAAGCACTGTGAATACTTTCCGGATGCACTGTATATACAATGTATTTTTTTTTAGGTGTGGTTGATAGTTGCTGTGTTTTCAGCCAGTGTGCAGGAACTATTTTGTTATGTACTTAACATTCAGACAGTAATAGCAGCCACAATATATTTTTAAATAATCTAAAATACCTTTCATACCACACAGTATCTATGTAGGTACAATGTTTTATATTGTTTTTAATACAACTGGTAAATAAACTACTATTACCTTATATGAGTTACATGCAAATGTTTGTTACCTGTGTCTGGATGAGGATTCTCTCTTCTTTTTAAACATTGTTGGTAAACTCATAGACTCATCACTCTTCATGGACACACAGCTGGGTACTGGTGAGTCTGATCTCTTTATCTGGGTTTCACTGCACAGCAACACACAAATAATACTGATGCTGTATTGCAGTCAAAAGCCCACTGAACATATTTACTTACAGGACCATATAAATAACCATCGATATTTATATTTTTGCAAGTACAGGCACATTCATACAACACATACAATAACAAAAACATAGGTAATTGTACAATTCTCAAGTGACTACTTTAGATTATGGTGTTGTTGCTGGAAGAAGCTGTAATATATCACATCACAGCACTGAATTAACTGTCAGGAGTCATTACCTGTATCCAGGTAAGGATTCTCTCTGCTCTTTAAACATTGTTGGTAAACTCATAGACTCATCACTCTTCATGGACACACAGCTGGGTACTGGTGAGTCTGATCTCTTTATCTGGGTTTCACTGCGCACACACACACACACACACACATGCACACACACACACACACACACACACACACACACACACACACACACACACACACACACACACACACACACACACACACACTTATTTTCCTAATGTTTTGGTAAATTAGTAAATTTAGTAAATTATTTTGTTGGTTCTCACTTCATGTAAGTTTGAACCACCTTATTTTAAATGATAAAGATTTATGGTATATGCTTTTTCAGTACTTTAAGAGTTTTCCAAAGTTACTGTTACACTAAATATTATTTTTTTCTTATCTGATTCAGCCTACATATACAAAGCTTACAAGTTTGAGGTGGTCTATGATGTGTTTATAAAGTATAGGAAACAAATAAACTATGAATATTCTGTGTCATTTAGACGTAAATAATATATTATAGTCATTTTATGACATTAGTAGTTTTACCAAGAGGCTTTGATGATGCAGGTTAATTATTACTATCAATATTAACTAGTAAAAGAATGAACTATGAGGAGACATTACCTGTGTGTAGATGAGAGGTCTTCATTTTGTAATCCTGGTGGAGGATCTGTACACACATCACTGTTCATGGAGACACTGCTGGGTTCTGCACAGTCTGATATCTTTCCCTGGGTTTCACTATTCAACAACATACACATTTTACTATTAATAAATTATTTACAGCCTTTAGATTCTCATTAACATGCACAGATAGTCAGTAAAGTGGTGCTTGGAACTTTGTGAACCCTTTAGAAGTTTCTATATTTCTGCATAAATATGACCTAAAACAGAATCATATTTTCACACGAGTCCTAAAAGTAGATAAAGAGAACCGAATTAAAAAATGAGTTATACTCAAAAATATTACACTTGGTCATTTATTTATTGAGGAAAATGATCCAATATTACATCTCTGTGAAGGCAAAAGTATGTGAACCTTTGCTTTCAGTATCTGGTGTGACCCCCTTATACAGCAATAACTGCAGCTAAATGTTAGCGGTAACTGTTGATCAGTCCTGCACATCAGCTTGGAGGAATTTTAGCCCGTTCCTCAGTACAGAACAGCTTCAAAAAATGTTTTGTAACATTTTCCAGCCTGATGAGCTTCAACAACTCTTTTTCTGAGGTCCTCATAAATCTCCTTTGTTTGTGCCATGATACACTTCCACAGACGTGTGTTGTGAAGATCAGACTCTGATAGATCCCTGTTCTTTAAATAAAACAGGGCGCTCACTCACACCTGATTGTCATCCCACTGATTGAAAACACCTGACTCTAATTTTACCTTCAAATTAACTGCTAATCCTAGAGGTTTATATGCTTTTACCCTCACAGATCTGTAACATTGGATCATTTTCCTCAATAAATAAATGACCAAGTATATTATTGTTGTCTCATTTGTTTAATTGGGTTCTCTTTATCTACTTTTAGGACTTGTGTGAAAATCTGATGATGAGGTCATATTTATGCAGAAATATAGAACATTCTAAAGGGTTCACAAACTTTCAAGCACCACTGCAGATAGTGTAGTAATAGTCTCGTTGAAAAGATTTTTGGAAGGAAATGAAAGGGTTAAAATCACTCCTCATGGACACACACATTATTGACTGACACATGACTTACTACTAGAATAGTCTGCCATGATACTGGATATTCACTCTATGATGTACATACAGTCCTTAAATTCTCATTAAATGTTCATGTCTCAGATACAGTAACAGAAGCTTTACCTCATTTTTAATTGTGGAGATCCATCAGGTTGGACAGGATTAGAGTGATCCATCTTTCACCATTAGTAAAGAAACGTTATTGGTCATGGACAGACAGCTGTGTACGACCAGGTCTGATCTCTTCTGCTGCAACAGGTTACAGACCAGATATACACATAAGCAAACAAACAAACAAACAAACAAACAAACAAAAATATATAACTCAACCAATAAGCTTCAACAGATAAACATTTATTTTTAAGAGAGAGAAATGTAATATGTTTTTCATATTATTACATTGATATTTACTGTATTAGTTCATTAATGTTGTTACGCCCCAGATATGAAATGTGGATGAAATAAAGATGCTGACATGAATTTCTCATTTTTGAGACATATTGTAGAAAATATGTACAGTCACCAGTATAATGCACCAGCAAAGGCCACAATAACAAACAAAATCCTAAACTAACTGTACAAAAAAGAAGCTGTCTTACCTATTAAAATAAATAAATAAATAAAGATAATAAACAAATGACACTTAGCTTCCCTTTCTCACAGACTGACCAAAAACAGACACAGTGGGATATGACAATGAAGCTGGCAATGAAGCAATGAATCTTCTAATAGACAAAATCAGCTTTATATCACAGGTAACAAAAACATTGGTGGATAATGCCTTTAATGCTGCATTGGTATAACAGAATTGTCTGAGAACACTTTTCGTTAACTTGTAATTAAATATCAAAATACATAGATATTGTATACCTCTCAGTTTGAGAAACAAGATGCTGATTTCATTTTTGCTGATATTTGCAAACCTCTATTTTGTCCATCGCACAGCATTCTTACATAAATTCATGTAGTAATACAATGAATACAATGAAGAAATACAATTCTACAGGATTTTTATCTCATAATTTTCCAGTGGGATATTCTGAAGGAATCATGCTGGACAATAGTAAAGGAAATCCCCAAAGGAATGATCTTTTAATTCAGTATTTTACTTCACATTTCCCTGCAAGATTTCTTTTAAAAATAAATAAATAAATGAATAAAAAGATCACACCAGTAAACAATAATTTACAATCTCTCTCTGTCTCGCTGGGCTCTGTGGACTGCTTTGAGTCCAATTCCCTTGAGTTGTTGACTCTCGACGCTCAGCCTGAGGTAAAGTTCAGTCTGAGGTAAATTTCACTTGGTCTTCTGTTTCTTTTAGTGCAGTAGAGCGTGTGCAGATTTTTGAATTTGACTTACAGGAGAATTAGTCAGCTTGTATGTTACAGTCAAGGATTAGAAAGAACTGCAGTAAAGTTGGTTTAACATTTGCATATTCGGATTTCTTCAACAGCTTTCGACCGGTGGGCTCAAAAGGGTTAAGACATGTAAATGATTGTTATTCACAACCAAGACAATCATTTACAACTTATTTTTTTATTGGTAATTGATGCTGTTTAAAATCCCGAGAATACATTGATTCCTATGGAGATCCATAATAGCGAGGAGAGCTAAGAGACCGTCTATACGTTAGGTTAGGTTTTGTTTTACCTTAAGTGTCCTTAAGGTAGTCACTTTAATGAATAGTACACTATTGAATTAAATTTTATGTGTATCACAATGTAATCAGCATATAGCCATGTTTTTATTTGACATTATATATTTAAAAAATATGGGTAATTTTTATATAGGATACCGTATGTGCATTAGATATTGAAACATAATTGTATTACTACTCTAAATTATAGAGGACATAAAATACAAAAATTTCTTTTGCAAAGAATGCAAACAAATAAATTGTTCCCCAGTAACTGGTTATCAAACATATTACTCCAAAAACAAAGCTGAAAAAGAAAATATGCACCTTCTCTAGAGTATACTATACCTCTCACTTTGGTGATTGTTACTGAATTTTATTTCACAATTTGATCAATAACTACATAAAAAAAAAACAATATAACAAACAATCAGTGTGTTTACTAGATCCCTTACCTACACATTTCCTCATACAGATACTAGAAGCATTCAAACCTTTTATAATTAAATCCTTCCTTAACACTGGCTATGTACTTAAATCTTAGCAGTTATCAAACCCACCCTTGACACTCGTCAGCTTGTCTATCTGTTGGTTTGATCAAGGTTGTGTCTCCTTGATTGTCTTACTTGATCCCACCCCTGAACACACAAATTTACCCAAGTTTGTTGATGGTGGAGTTAAACCACTACAGGACAAGAGCATACCCAATAATATCTTTTCTCTCTCTTTCTCTTTCACACTGCCAACTCAGAAAAATAACTTTATCAGAGGGAAAAATCACCAGACCTTAACCCAACTGAGCAGCATTTCACCTCCTGAAGAGGAGACAGAAGGGAGAACCCCTGATACAAAAGGCTCAATGTTTTATGTTGTTTACCACGTCTAGATGTACACACCAGGAAATAAAAGTTGAAATCCTAAACTCTCATCTTATCTCATCTCATGCACAGACAATAAATTGGCCTTGCTGTTCCAATAGTTTCAGAGGGGACTGTATTTTCAAACAGAAATATATAAAGTGTCCAAACTAATGTTCAGCTTGCATAAGCTTCTTAAAATATCTTGATGACATGATATAATAGCAACTCAGCCACCCTTTCATTTCTAATATCATATGACCAACTAGTATGTGTTGCAAAAGGCATGTTTTGTTATAGAGCCACTGTTTAAGTACTAAATGTCCTAATTATTTCCAACTGCAAAAATCAGCTAATCAGGAAGTTTATGTCACTCTTTTCACACTTTTCTTTTTTGCCACCTAACATTTCAGTGCTGTGAGAACATGATATGGAGTATATTAGGAGAAAATGTTGTACTCATTCCGAATCACGGGTTTTTCGGCTTGATTAGTGCCATTCGTGCACTATCAATGGGAAATATGAACCTATTTTTCTTCAAATAATTATAAAAGTTAAGAACACATACAGTATATGCCCTTCGATTGACTGGCGTCCCATCTGGGGTGATACACCACCACGGTGAACACCAGCATAAAGTGCCTATTGAAGCTGAATATATGATATGTTACCTGCTATACTAATCAGCCTATGTAGCCATTTACCGACGACATCTTGTCAACTTCTGAACTGGGAATAGTTTTGAGTTTTTCATTTATACCTAGTGTAAATTACAGTTAAATTTTGTAAAGCTGGCACTTGTAGAAGAGTTTTGTGTAATTTCATATACTCACATTTCCTTTACCTACATGCATGATAAATAAAGCTTTTCACTTTGTGCTTGTTGATTCCTTATGTACTTTTTTTTTTTATATGATCCATGAATCATTGACATGATCCGTGTCTTGGGCAGTTTCATTATTGTTTAACTACATATATAGCACAATCTAGCAGTTATAAAAATAGTTATAACCTTTGTCTCTATAACTGAAAGTGAGAAAATTCTACATGTCTTTCTGTCAGCTCATTACTGCAACTCACTCTTATGTTTTACCAAAGAGCTCTATCACTACTTTACAGAAAGTGCAAACTACTGCTGCATGATTCTGCACTAGAGATCACATTAAACAGTTGTATTGGACACATTTAAGAGAACACTGAAGAGAAATCTGCTTAGTGTTTAAATAATTTTAGCCATGCCTAATTTATCTGTTATTTAATACAACTTATTATTTCATTTTACTGTATATAGGTCACATGTTTTTGCCACTATTTTGATCATTTGAAAAATGGGTGGGTTCAAACAAAAGATGCCATGTTCTAAGTTGTTAAGCACATCTAGATGTAAATATCAGGAAATTCAGGAAGCTCCTGAAATAACAGAAACTCTGATCTATCATGTCATATTCATTTTTTGATCACAAACCCTAATGTCTTCAGTGCATACCAAAAACAAAGGAATTGGTCTTGTCTCAGCTCATATACTGTAGTGCCGTTTTCTTACAGTTGTTTTGACACTCAGTCTTATAAAATACAATTTTTCATACCTGGAATTAAAATAGAGAAACCGTTAGTCAACAGTCCTTGTTGCTCGCTGTTTCTAGATCCCCACGTCTGTCCAAAGGCACTTCTAAAAAGGTGCTGAGGCTTCAGAAACTCTTTTACTTTTGACGAAGTAAAACAGCGTGAAGCAGATTTACAGCCACATGGAATTACAGAGATAAGCAATGTTATAACCTTGTGTTTATTAGGTCACATGTTACACATTACTAAATCCAAACACAAACTACATTGCCATTTAGTAGATTGACCTGGTAAATTTTTCTACCTGCCCTTTAATTTTTCTAGATACTA
The DNA here is from genome assembly GCA_023630585.1 of Cranoglanis bouderius. Lineage (NCBI taxonomy): Eukaryota > Metazoa > Chordata > Actinopteri > Siluriformes > Cranoglanididae > Cranoglanis > Cranoglanis bouderius. Next base: position 1,551,313 of record CM042551.1, on the reverse strand, counting down.
AGTGGACTTGGATTTTGGTAAATATTCTGAACATCTAGGGTTAGGGTTAGAACTTCTGAAAAGGTGTCCAAGCTGGAGAAACTCTTTGACTTTCATAGAAGTAGAACAATAATAATCTCTAAATAAAATAATAAAATAATAATCTCTCCCTGAATGTCACCAAAACTAAGATGATTATTGATTATGGGAGGAAGCAGGTGAGGAATTACAGCCCCCTGATGATCAATGGGGCCACAGTTGAGAGGGTGAGCAGCTTCAAATACCTAGGAGTCCACCTCACAAAAGACCTCTCCTGGTCAACACACTCGAACAGCGTAGGAACAAAGGCACGTTAGCGCCTCTACCATCTACGCTGCCTGGCTAGGTTCAAGGTCTCCCACAAAGTGGTCAGTCACTATCAAGAGTGGTGAGGGCAGCAGAGAAGGCCATCAAGACTTCTCTCCCCTGCATCACAGACATCTACACCCAGCGATGCAGGACCAGGGCCAAGACAATTATCAATGACTTTCACCCCCTCAGACACAGACTCTTCACAGTGCGCCCATGAGGGAAACGCTACCAGATCCTGAGGACCAACACAGAGAGACTCAGGAGAAGTTTCTACCCTCAGGCAATCTGGCTAATGAACAAGGCCACTTGAAAGTCTGCATACTCCTACCGCACACACAACCCACAAATCTATTTGCACTATAGAGAAGGAGAAATAAATTATTTTGCACATTATATAATCCCTATTTACTCCTTACAACTCTGTACATTTGCTTCCACACATCATATTCTATTATATTCCATTCTCACATCAGATTACCTACAGTGTATTATATTTATAATTATAATTTTTATTCCACAGTCTATATTGTTTAAATACACCTGCTGTACTACATTATTTTTATTTTTACTGCATTCTATTTTATCATGTGTGTATATTCTTGTTGTTGTTGGTCTGTTGTTATTGCAGTGTGGGACAAGTAGCTAAGGAAAAACATTTCACTACATTACATCGCACGTACAGTGCCCTCCACTAATATTGGCCCCCTTGGAAAATATGCGCAAAGAAGGCTGTGAAAAATTATCTTTATTGTTTATCCTTTTGAAATTTTGTTTAAAAAATTCACAAAATACTCTGCTCTCAAGGGTATCAGACAATTGCAAACACAACACAGGTTTATAAAAAAAAATATCTTTGTTAAATATAGGTGTGCAACAATTATTGGCCCCCTTTTAGTCAATACTTTGTGCTACCTCCCTTTACCAAGATAGCAGCTCTGAGTCTTCTCCTATAATGCCTGATGAGGTTGGAGAATACATGGCAACGGGATCTGAGACCATTCCTCCATACAGAATCTCTCCAGATCCTTCAAATTTCGAGGTCCACGCCGGTGGACTCTCCTCTTCAGTTCACCCCACACATTTCCTATGGGTTTCAAGTCAGGGGACTGGGATGGCCATGGCAGGACCTTGATTTTGTGGTCATTAAACCATTTTTGTGTTGATTTTGATGTATGTTTTGGATCATTGTCCTGCTGGAAGATCCGACCACGGCCCATTTGAAGCTTTCTGGCAGAGGCAGTCAGGTTTTCATTTAATATCTGTTGATATTTGATAGAGTCCATGATGTCATGTACAGTGGGGGGAAAAAGTATTTGATCCCCTGCTGATTTTGTACGTTTGCCCACTGACAAAGAAATGATCAGTCTATAATTTTAATGGTAGGTGTATTTTAACAGTGAGAGACAGAATAACAACAAAAAAATCCAGAAAAACACATTTCAAAAAAGTTATAAATTGATTTGCATTTTAATGAGTGAAATAAGTATTTGATCCCCTATCAATCAGCAAGATTTCTGGCTCCCAGGTGTCTTTTACACAGGTAATGAGCTGAGATTAGGATCACTCTCTTAAAGGCAGTGCTCCTAATCTCAGTTTGTTACCTGTATAAAAGACACCTGTCCACAGAAGCAATCAATCAATCAGATACCAAACTCTCCACCATGGCCAAGATCAAAGAGCTGTCCAAGGATGTCAGGGACAAGATTGTAGACCTACGCAAGGGTGGAATGGGCTACAAGACCATCGCCAAGCAGCTTGGTGAGAAGGTGACAACAGTTGGTGCGATTATTCGCAAATGGAAGAAACTGTCAGTCTCCTTCAGTCTGGGGCTCCATGTAAGATCTCACCTCGTGGAGTTTCAATGATCATGAGAACGATGAGGAATCAGCCCAGAACTACATGGGAGGATCTTGTTAATGATCTCAAGGCAGCTGGGACCATAGTCACCTAGAAAACAATTGGTAACACATTACGCCGTCAAGGACTGAAATCCTGCAGCGCCTGCAAGGTCCCCCTGCTCAAGAAAGCACATGTACAGTTTGCCTGAATGATTCAGTGGAGAACTGGGTGAAAGTGTTGTGGTCAGGTATGGTCAGATCTCTTTGGCATCAACTCAACTCACCGTGTTTGGAGGAGGAGGAATGCTGCCTATGACCCCAAGTCATAACACCATCCCCACCGTCAAACATGGAGGTGGGAACATTATGCTTTGGGGGTGTTTTTCTGCTAAGGGGACAGGACAACTGCACTGCATCAGAGGGACGATGGACGGGGCCATGTACCATCAAATCTTGGGTGAGAAACTCCTTCCCTCAGCCAGGGCATTGAAAATGACCTTAATGACTTGGAGAGGATCTGCAAAGAGGAGCGGGACAAAATCCCTCCTGAGATGTGTGCAAACCTGGTGGCCAACTACAAGAAACGTCTGACCTCTGTGATTGCCAACAAGGGTTTTGCCACCAAGTACTAAGTCGAAGGGGTCAAATACTTATTTCCCTCATTAAAATGCAAATCAATTTATAACTTTTTTGAAATGCGTTTTTCTGGATTTTTTTGTTGTTATTCTGTCTCTCACTGTTAAAATACACCTACCATTAAAATTATAGACTGATCATTTCTTTGTCAGTGGGCAAACGTACAAAATCAGCAGGGGATCAAATACTTTTTTCCCCCACTGTATCCTAACAAAATGTCCAGGTCCTCTGGCAGAAAAACAGCCCCAAAACATTAAAAAGCTACCACCATATTTAACCATGGGCATGAGGACATTTCCATATGGCTACCTCTCTGTGTGCACCAAAACCACCTCTGGTGTTTATTACCAAAAAGCTCTATTTTGGTTTCATCTGACCATAGAACCCGATCCTATTTGAAGTTCCAGTAGTGTCAAACTGGTGGCAAACTGTAGACACTTGAGTCTGTTTTTGGATGAGAGTAGAGGCTTTTTTCTGGAAACTCTTCCAAACAACTTGATGTAGGTGATGTAGGTGACTTCAGATTGTAGTTTTGGAGACTTTTTGACCCCAAGACACAACCAATTTCTGGAATTCTCCAGCTGTGATCCTTGGAGATTTTTTTGGCCACTCGAACCATCCTCTTCACAGTGCATTGAGATAATATAGACACATGTCCAAATCCAGGTCGATTCATAACATTTCCAGTTGACTGGAACTCCTTAATTATTGCCCTGATGGTGGAAATGGGCATTTTCAATGCTTGTGCTGTTTTCTTATAGCCACTTCCCATTTTGTGAAGCTCAACAATCTTTTGCCGCACATCACAGCTATATTCCTTGGTCTTACCCATTGTTATGAATGACTATGGGTTATTTGGCCTATGTGTTACCTCATATTTATACCCCTGTGAAACAGGAAGTCCTGGTTGAACAATTTATTGTTCATAGTCACCCAGGTCTAATAAAAAAATGTAAAATATCAATGGGAATATACTTCAAATATATTTTTCTCATATGAATTCATAGGGGTGCCAATAATTGTTGCACACATATATTTAACAAAGATATATATTTTTTGGATAAACCTGTGTTGTGTGTGCAGTTGTTTGATATGCATGAGAGCAGAGTATTTTTGTGAATTTTTTAAACAAAAGATCGAAAGGTTAAACAATAAAGATAATTTGTCACAGCCTTCTTTACTCATATTTACCAAGGGGGCCAATATTAGTGGAGGGAACTGTATGTAATATGTATGTGACAAATAAAGAACCTTGAACCTTGGTGTACCAACAGAGAAGTAAAACAGGTTTAGGCAGTGTCACATGAACATTACAGACATATGCAAAGTTTTAATCTTTGTATTCATTTCCATGTTACACATTACTAAATCCAAACACAAATTGATGTTTAATAGATACTAAATTATTATTTATTTTTTAACAGTGGACCTGGGGGTTGGTAAATATTCTCATCTTTAAATTAATCTCCCAGAATCAGTTCTACTGCAATAAACACACATTTTACACATTAATCTGCAGTTCAGGTTTATTCACATTACAAAACACTGCACACAATTCTGTGTGTGAGTACAATAACCATAATGAGAATATTTGCTAGTACATGGATCACCTGGTAAAACCAGATCACTCAAAATTTTCTATTCAGTTATCCAATATAGATCTCATCACTGTTCAGCAACTCAGTACAGGACCACAAACCACACTGCTTATAATATCATATACATTCATGTACACTGTGTGCATGGAGATGGCCATAGTGTCAAATGTCATTTAATGGAAAAGGCAAATGAAAATTTAAATGACATAAATTAAAATGCAATATAATCACATTTTTGAATGCTAATTGGGTGCATTTATTTACTTTTAACCCAGAGTGCCTTGATAATTTTGGTTGGAAGTCTGTACACATGATTATAAAGCCTTGCATTATGCAAGTGCGCATTATGATATTAAAAAAATCAACTATTTTAAAAACAGATTTACAAAAAGAAGCTTGTGTTTCAAATGAAATCAGTCTTTTTTGTGTTCTTTAAAATTTCAATAGTGTTGGGCCTGAACAAAGGCTATGTGGTGCTTGAAAGTTTGTGAACCCTTTAGAATTTTCTAAATTTCTGCATAAATATGACCTAAAACATCATCAGAGTTGGTACTTAATACTTGGTCATTTATTTATTGAGGAAAATGATCCAATATTACATATCTGTGAGGGCAAAAGTATGTGAACCTTTGTTTTCAGTATCTGGTGTGACCCCCTTTTGCAGCAATAACTGCAGCTAAACGTTAGCGGTAACTGTTGATCAGTCCTGCACATCGGCTTGGAGGAGTTTTAGCCTGTTCCTCAATACAGAACAGCTTCAACTCTGGGATGTTGGTGGGTTTCCTCACATGAACTGCTTGCTTCAGGTCCTTTTTCTATTGGATTAAGGTCAGGACTTTGAATTAACCATTATTTGGTAGAACGACTTGTGTGCTTAGGGTCGTTGTCTTGCTGCATGACCCACTTTCTCTTGAGATTCAGTTCACAGACAGATGTCCTGACATTTTCCTTTAGAAGTCGCTGGTATAATTCAGAATTCATTGTTCCATCAGTGATGGCAAGTCGTTCTGGCCCAGATGCTGCAAAACAGGCCCAAACCATGATACTACCACCACCATGTTTCACAGATAGGATAAGGTTCTCATTGTGGAATGCAGTGTTTTCCTTTCTCCAAATATAATGCTTATCATTTAAACCAAAAAGCTCTATTTTGGTCTCATCTGTCCACAAAACATTTTTCCAATAGCCTTCTGGCTCGTCCACGTGATCTTTAGCAAACTGCAGAAGGGCAGCAATGTTCTTTTTGTAAAGGAGTGACTTTCTCCTTGCGACCCTGCTATGCACACCACTGTTGTTCAGTGTCCTCCTGATGGTGGACTCATGAACATTAACATTAGCCAATGTGAGAGAGGCCTTTAGTTGCTTAGAAGTTACCCAGGGTTCCTTTGTGACCTCGTGGACTATTACACGTCTTGCTCTTGGAGTGATCTTTGTTGGTCTCCACTCCTGGGGAGGAAAACAATGGTCTTGAATTTCCTCCATTTGTACACAATCTGTCTGACTGTGGTTTGGTGGAGTCCAAACTCTTTAGAGATGGTTTTGTAACATTTTCCAGCCTGATGAGCTTCAACAACTCTTTTACTGAGGTCCTCAGAAATCTCATTTGTTCATGCCATGATACACTTCCACAAACATGTGTTGTGAAGATCAGACTCTGATAGATCTCTGTTCTTTAAATAAAACAGGACTCTCACTCACACCTGATCGTCATCCCACTGATTGAAAACACTTGACTCTAATTTCACCTTCAAATTAACTGCTAATCCTAGAGGTTCACATACTTTTGCCCTCACAGAGATGTAATATTGGATCATTTTCCTCAATAAATAAATGACCAAGTATAATATTTTTGTCTCATTTGTTTAATTGGGTTCTCTTTATCTACTTTTAGGACTTGTGTGAAAATCTGATGATGAGGTCATATTTATGCAGAAATATAGAACATTCTAAAGGGTTCACAAACTTTCAAGAAGCACTGTACTGTATGAGGTGCAGTAGTAACAGTGCTGCTGCTGCCCCTAGTGGCTTTACCATGGTATTACATGCTACACAATAATAGAGACCAGTGAGCTCTTGCATTATAACCTGTTTCTGTTATCGAATATAAAATGACTGTAAATAATTTTCCATAATTAACATGATCAAATATTTATACTGATTATTTCACCCCAATTATTGTATATTTCTTATATTTTGGATTTACTGTGATTTTGTGTGTAATTTAAAATTAAATGTTTTACACTTTACACTTGCTGTTCCATGTATTCACTCTACATACACTTCCACTTAAATTAGATAGAATTTACCACACAAAACTGATAAATGTTTCTGAACGAAAATGGGAAGCCACTGCAAAATACTTTACACTGCAAAGAAAACACTGACAAATTTACAAAATTTTACAAAAACAAAACAAAGCGTGTTTTACTGGAAAAGTAAGACTTAAATGGAGATTCATAAATAAGAAGTGCAGCAAGAACATATATAAGAACATAAAACCCAAGGCATGTGCATTTGGAGAACACACCTGGAACCTTGAGTCCTGATATGAGGTCTGGATCCTGTAGGGTGTAACTGTGGACGTGTGTGTTAATAATAATAATAATAACAATAACAATTCATTCATCTTCAGTAAGTATTTAGTCCTGATTGTAATGGTGCAACACTGTTCTCTTAAACACACATGAAGAACCAGACCAAGCAAGCACAGGTACACATCTCTCCAAAAAGACTAAAGTGTTCTCCATTCTCAAATGTGAAAAAAAAACATGTCCAGGAAATATCTCTGTGAATGGAGCACATTTAATTAAATCTCTTCATTTGAGTCTGCATCAGATAAAATTCTTTCCACCCTAAAAATAAAAAAAGGTTTATATTTAAGCTGACAGGTTGAGCATTAACATTAAACATCAGTGTAATTTTGAATACAAAGTTCATTCAAGTAGAAAAAATTCCTCCTCAGAATATTTCAGTCTCACTATTAGAGAATGTATCTTACTGAGGAGCAGGTCATGTGACTCTCAGAGAGATGATCTTACCTCAGTGTCTCCAGTTTACAGTGAGGATTCTCCAGTACAGCAGAGAGACTCTTCACTCCTGAGTCTCTGAGTTTATTCCTAGACAGATCCAATTGTCTCAGGTGTGAGGGGTTTGATCTCAGAGCTGAAGTCAGAGCAGCACAGCCTTCATCTGAGACATCAGAGTAACGCAACCTGCAGAGAGACAATAACACACTCTTCACTCTATCAGTTCAGGACACAGAATAATAAACTTCATCAGCACAGTCACTACAGCCTGAAATCACTGTGTATTACTGTAAATCGTGTTTATTACATTTGAAAAAGCAATAACTAAAAAATAAAATTATAAAACTAAATTGCAGTTACAAGAGGCTGTAAATGTTTTGTTGTTTTAAAAACTGCATCTAAAACATTAAAAAAAAAAAAAAAATGTCAATCTAATATCAAATATCAAATTACAAATAAAACAAATATCTTTTGGCTGTAATGATAAAGGAACTGTAATTAAAAAAAGAAAAAATAACCTGTGCTTGCAATAAAGAAGGTTTTTCTGACTGGTGTACAACACAAAATAGTGTAACAAATGCTGAAATAAGATTGTGGCTCCCAGAGAGATGATCTTACCTCAGTGTCTCCAGTTTACAGTGAGGATTCTCCAGTACAGCAGAGAGACTCTTCACTCCTGAGTCTCTGAATTTATTCCAAGACAGATCCAGTTCTCTCAGGTATGAGGGGTTTGATCTCAGAGCTGAAGTCAGAGCAGCACAGCCTTCATCTGAGACACCACAATCACACAAACTGCAGAGAGACAATGACATACTCTTCACCCTCTCAGTTCAGGACACAGAATCATGAACTTCATCAGCACAGTCACTACAGCCTGAAATCACTGTGTATTACTGTAAATCATTTTTCTGAAATTTGAAAATACAATAACTAAAAAATGAAATGATAAAAGTAAATTACAAGAGGCTGTATGTTGTGTTATGGCTTTAAAAAGTGCATCTGAAAACATAAAAAATCAAAAACAAACATCAAATATCCTTTGGCTCTAACGATAAAGAAACTGTAATGAAAGAAATGTGCTAGCAAGAGAGCAGGTTTGTTTACAGGTGTACAACACAAAATAGTGAAATAAGATTGTGTGTGTGTGTGTGTGTGTGTGTGTGTGTGTGTGTGTGTGTGTGTGTGTGTGTGTAATAAGATCATTAGTCACCAGCATGGAATTAATCAGTGTGTATTGAAATGAAATGATTTTCCTCCTCAGAATATTTCAGTCTCACTATTAGAGAATGTGTCTTACTGAGGAGCAGGTCATGTAACTCTCAGAGAGATGATCTTACCTCAGTGTCTCCAGTTTACAGTGAGGATTCTCCAGTACAGCAGAGAGATGCTTTACTCCTGAGTCTCTGAGTTTATTCTTAGACAGATCCAGTTCTCTCAGGTGTGAGGGGTTTGATCTCAGAGCTGAAGTCAGAGCAGCACAGCCTTCATCTGAGATATCACAATCATGCAAACTGCAGACAGACAATGACACACTCTTCACTCTCTCAGTTCAGGACACACAGATCTGTTCAGCAGGAACTTTTACAAAGAACTTTTTTCAAAGAAAAACTGCAGTTTTTTACTAACTATGAAATAGTTATTCTTAGTCATGAATTATATGAGCGCATTAGAGCATTATGTGAGATCAGTTCAGCAGGAACTTTTAACAGTTAAATAAATTATTTTTATGCTGTTTTTGTGTGTGCATGTGTACATGTTATCTGTGTGTCTATGTTGAGTGCCTCTTGTCTGCTCTTCTTTTGGCAAGGTGTGTGGGGTGAGTCCCAGTCAGCAGTGGCGAGTGTCTCCTGACAGTGGTCCAAGGAGGGACAAACAACAAACCAGCAACATCTGTGAAGTCTATCCCATCTGGTCTGACCTGATACAGTAGCCCTTCTGTTGGGTCAGACCAGATGGGATAGCCTTCATTGCCCTAGTGCATTGATGAGCCTTGGGCATCCAAGGCCCTGTCACTGGTTTGTCCCCCTCTGACCACTATCAGCAAGGACTCACTGTTGAGTCTCTGCCATAACATTTACATTTATGGCATATGGCAGATGCCCTTATCCAGAGTGACTTACATTTTATGTCATTTATACAACTGAGCAGTTGAGGGTTAAGTGCCTTGCTCAAGGGCCTACAGTGGCAATTTGGCAGTGGTGGGGTTTGAACTCACAACCTTCTGATCAGCAGCCCAACATCTTAACCACTGAGCTAATAACCAGTTTAGATGGTCAGATTTAACCAAAAACTACAGACACGAGTTGCTTTGAACACACCTATACTTTTACTGGCTTCCAGCATATCTCCTCACACCTTTTTCTGCCTGACTTTCTGTAATGAAATCACATCCCAATATGACATCCCCCTTACATGCATATAAACTTGTGCCATTATAACAGGTACACTATGGGCAAGCATCTTCAGGCAATGTTCACATCAAGCATCAGATTGGGGGAAAATGTGATCTCAGTGATTTTGACTGTAGTATGATTTTTGGTGCCAGACGGGCTGGTTTGAGTATTTCTATAACTGCTGATCTCCTGGGATTTTCACACGCAACAGTCTCTAGAGTTTACTCAGAATTGTGCAATACAGAAAAAAAACAGCCTGTGAGTGGCACTTCTGCAGTCACGCAATTATTGACTCCAGTCTCTCATTTGAAGCTCATGTAGATAATATTACTAGGATAGCCTTCTTTCATCTAAGAAATATTGCTAAGATAATTTTTTTTTTAATGTCACTACATGATACAGAAAAATTAGTTCATGCTTCTGTTACCTCTAGGTTGGATTATTGTAATGCCTTACAGTCTGGATGTTCCAGTAGGAGCATAAAAAAGCTCCAGTTAGTACAGAATGCACAAGCGAGAATCCTTATTAGTGTTCATGATTCAGACAAAGTCTCAGTGTTTAAGGCTGAAATCCTTTTTTTTAAGCTATGTATTTTGTTAATAGCTTTTTTAGCCTGAACATTTTTGATGTAGAAGTAACAGTGCTGCTGCTGCCCCTAGTGGCTTCATCTTGGTATTATGTTCTACACAGAAATAAAGACCTGTGAGCCCTTACATTATAACACATCTCTGTTGTCAAATATAAAAATTCAGTAAGAAAAAATTTAATTGTCAACATTATCACTTATTTTGACTCATCATTGCAGCCCTAAAGATCAGTATCATAAAGTATTTGTAGGAACCACAAATAAAATTGTGATCAGATAATTAGGTATCAGATTGATCAATGTGCACTGAAATAAAATGATTTTCCTCCTCAGGATATTTGATGTTGAACCTAAAACCTCTGCTTCAGTCTCTGTATTAGAGAATGTGTCTTACTGAGGAGCAGGTCATGTGACTCCCAGAGAGATGATCTTACCTCAGTATCTCCAGTTTACAGTGAGGATTCTCCAGTACAGCAGAGAGATGCTTTACTCCTGAGTCTCTGAGTTTATTCCAAGACAGATTCAGTTCTCTCATGTGTGAGGGGTTTGATCTCAGAGCTGAAGTCAGAGCAGCACAGCCTTCATCTGAGACACCACAACACCACAACCTGCAGAGAGACAATGACACACTCTTCACTCTCTCAGTTCAGGACACACAGATCTGTTCAGCAAGAACTTTTACATCAAAGAAAAACTGCAGTTTTTAATAACTATAAAATAGTTATTCTTAGTCATGAATTATATGAGAGCATTAGTTAAAAAAACAAAGTAACAGTAAAATAAATTACATTTATTGTATTTTTAAGGGGTATGTGCATGTGTGTTTCTCTTGTTTGAAGACATTTCCTAGGTACAGTCATGTGAAAAAATAAGTACACCCCATGGAAATTGTTGGGTTTGTTTTTTTTGACGTATTTGCACAAACATTTGATCCTCTTTGAAACAGCGCCTATTAATAAAGGTGATACACTATCACTCTATCAAATGACACATAAAATTGACATTTTGTAGTAATTTTCACAATTAAAATTAATAACAAAAAACAGATCAGTCACATGGAAAAAGTAAGTACATTTATCACACCTTCACATCCATAACATTAGAATCAGGTGTTGAAGATTGGGTGCCAGTGATTAGAACCTGCTTAGGGAGTGCAGGTGGAACCTGTCTTATTTATACCCCTTTCATATCTAGTGTCTGGTGTTCCCTTTGCTATTGAGGTGTGTGGTGTCATCATGCCAAGATCTAAAGAGTTCTGTAAGGCCTTCAGAAAAAATGCTGTGGATGCTTATGAGTCTGGCAAGGGATTTAAAAAGATCTCCAAATTATTTGAAACATCATTCCACTGTGAGGAAAATCATCTACAAATGGCACTGATTTCAAACGACTGCCAATTAGTCCAGGACTGGCCGTCCCAGCAAATTCAGCCCAAGAGCAGACCATCTGATGCAAAAAAGAAGTCTCTAAGAACCCCAAACTTTCATCACAGGATCTGCTAGTAAGTCTTGCAACTGTTGGTGTCAAAGTGCATGCTTCTACAATCAGAAAAAGATTGCACAATTTTGACCTGCATGGGAGGTGTGCCAGGAAAAAGACGTTGCAATACGACAGTCTGCCAATGAGCATATAGGCAAAGTCCCGACCTTTTGGAATAATGTGCTCTGGACAGACGAACCAAAGACAGAGTTGTTTGGCCACAGTAACAGCAGACCAAAGACAGCTTTTCAGGAGAAGCACGGTGGTGGAAATGTTATGGTTTGGGGTTGCTTCGCTGCCTCAGGGACTGGACAGCTTGCATTCATTGATTCAACTATGAATTCTGCATCATATCAAAGAGTGCTTGAAGATAATGTGAGGCCATATCAAGTCAAGTCATTTCAACCATATACAGCTGGTACAGTACACAGTGAAATGAAACAATGTTCCTCCAGGACCATAGTGCTACATAAAACAACACACTAACCCCATGAGATGACACAGAGCTAAGTAAGACCTACACATTCTACATAGTGTCCGAAAGTTGAAGTTGAACTGAAAGTGGACCTATTAACAGGATAATGATCCTAAGCACACTAGCAAATCCACCCAGGAATGGCTCAGAAAGAAGAAATGGAGGGTTATGGAATGGCCTAGTCAAAGCTCGGATTTGAATCGAATTGAAATGTTGTGGGGGGATTTGAAACGGGCAGAACATGCAAGACAACCCTCAAACATCTTGCAACTGAAAGAATATTGCATGGAAGAGTGGTCAAAAATTCCAGCAAGACTGGAGGACAATTATGCATAATGCCTACAAGAAGTTATTTCTACTAAGGGGGCAATACTAGCTCCTGAGGCCAAGAGTGTACTTACTTTTTCCACAGAAGAATATCACATCTATTGATATTTCTGTTGAATAAATGGATGAAAAAGCTAATTTTTGTTCAAGGTTGAAAAGAGTTTTGTTCAAGTATATCAACTTCATTAATAGGCACTGTTTCAAAGAGAATCAAATGTTTGCTTGTCCAAATATGTAAAAAAAAAAAGAAAAAAAAAAAAAGCCAACAGTTTCCATGGGATTGTTAGGTTACACCACAATTCAGACTCCATTTCCCAGCAAACTCAGTGGCCTACAAACATGGCCACCATTGACTCCACTTCCCACAACACACACACAGTCGCACGCTCACAGACACTGGACTTCTAATGACACACACCTGTTTGTTATCACACACCTATCACCATGCTCTATATAAACCTCACTCAGTGTTTGCTTCCCTGCAAAGTATTTGCTCAGTTACCTTGTGTTCTGTCAGTACCAAGCTGTTGATTATTGTTCTGTCTATTCTGGTTTTTTGATCTTCTGGTTTCTCATTTCTGGATTATTGTCTTTGCCCCTGGGATATTGTTTGCAGATCGCTCGACCCTGGATTGCATATTCACACTGCCTCTTGCCTTACGTTTTGGATTGGTCTCTGCTACTATTATATTGCTGTTCCTAATAAACTGACTTTTACCTGCACTTGCATCCTGCTCCGAGTCTGTATCGTAACAGAATACTTTGCCGCCCATGGATGCAGCAGGAGAAATCCACCAAGCAATCACAGTGCATGGGCAGCTACTCAGTGAGCAGCAACAGCATGTGGCGGAAATCGATGGGAATCTCCATTGTCTTTTCCAAACGGTTACTGCTAGAATGATGCCCACTGCACCAGCTCCGCAAGCTCCCACGTCCGTATACCGCGCTCCCATACCTAAGCCAGAGAAATATGCCAGCGTTCCGTCTCTGTGTAAGGGATTTCTATTACAGTGTTCCTTATATTTCGCCTGTCACGGAGAAATGTCCGATGTGGAATCCAACCTGCTCACGGACGAAGCTGGGCAGCGGCAGTAAGGGAGCATGGAGGCGTCCTACGATCAGTTCACCAGAATGTTTTGCCGCGTGTTCGACCACTCGCTCGAGAGCCATGGAGTGGGTGAATGCCTACTCACTCTACGCCAAGGCCCTCTCCGAGTTGCCGAGTTTGCTTTGGAGTTTCATACCACTGTGGCCGGGAGTGGCTGGAATGACACCGCACTCAAAGCAGCATTTCGCCAGGGATTAAACCAGGAAATACTCACCGAAATGGCATGTCGCGATAAGCCTCTCACACTGGACTCTTTGATCAACCTAGCCATTTGGCTCGATCATCTGCTTCACAGTCACAGCTAACTCCGAGATGCAGCTAGCTCCCCAGCTATGCCTGCCCCATCTGAACCCATGCAGCTAGGGTGTACCAGGCTCAGTGAAGGAGCATGAGAGAGGAGACGCCGTGAACATTGCTGTTTTTACTGTGGTCAAGCTGACCATCTCGTCAGCCAATGTCCTCTACGCACCCCAAGCAGTGCTACAACGAGCAGTAGCTCTCTCTCCTGCTCGCTACCAGTGAGTCATAGCCATGATTTTGCTCCTCATGCATTTACCCTACCAGTGATCATAGAACACTCAATACTCCTCTTGTACTTACAGCACTGCTTGACTCTGGGGCGGCGGGCAGCTTCATACATGAAGAAACTGTGCGTCAGCTTGGCCTCCCCATGAATCCTCTTCTCCAGCCACTCAAAGTTCAAGCCATCAATGGAGGGCCCATCGGGGGAGGCTTGATCACTCACCGCACCAAACCCTTACATCTCCAAGTCAGCGCACTACATCAGGAAGAGATCCAGCTATGGTTCACCACCTCCTCTCGACACCCTATCATCTTATCATCAAACCATAATCCACAGATCTCCTGGGCTGAGAGACAAATCACTTGTTGGTTTCCATACTCCGTACTCCATACTTTTCATGGACCTACTCTGGTGGTAGCATCAACCTCCATAGAAAGTCCGGAAACACCTGCCTGCATTCACATACCCCATGAGTATCAGGACTTCAAGGAAGTTTTCAGCAAGACAAAACCTAGTGGCCTCCCTCCACACCCATCCTATGACTGCGCCATCGACCTGCTGCCTGGCATGACTCCACCCTGTGGCCAAATTTATCCCCTATCTCTGGCAGAACAGAAAGCTATGAAAGAATACAACCAGGAGGCACCACAACAAGGCTATATCCAGCACTCTACGTCACCCGCTGCATCAAGTTTCTTCTTTGTGGCCAAAAAAGATGGAGGTCTCTGACCATGCATTGATTATCGAGGCCTGAACCAAGCTTCAGTTAAGGAGCCGTACCCTTTTCCACTAGTCCCCTCAGCCTTGGAACAGTTAAGAGACGCAAAGTATTTCACCAAACTGGATCTTCGTAGCGCATATAACCTTGTACGGATATGGGAAGGGGACGACTGGAAAACGGCATTCAGTACCACTACCGGCCACTATGAGTACCTTGTCATGCCATATGGGTTCTCTAATGCCCCATCAGTCTTTCAATGTCTCATCAATGACGTGCTGCACGACATGCTGGGACAATTTGTAACTGCGTACATCGACGACATTCTCGTGTATTCCCCCACCTGTGAGACCCATGTTAACCATGTACGCCAAGTTTTGAAGTGGCTTCTGGACCACCAACTCTACATAAAGTGGGAGAAATGTGAGTTTCACCAACGCACCACTTCGTTCTTGGGTTACATTATCAGCCCTGAAGGGGTATCCATGGATGAAACTAAGGTAGCAGCAGTGGCGCAGTGGCCCACTCCCACCTCAGTTAAAGAATTACAACACTTCCTTGGCTCCACCAATTTCTATCGGTGCTTCATTCGTGGTTTCAGCTCCTTAGCTCTTCCCCTAACATCCCTCCTACATGGAGGGCCACAAAGTTTGAAGTGGAACCCAGAAGCAGAACAAGCCATGTCTAAGCTAAAAGCAGCCTTCACCACTGCCCCCATCCTCAAGCACCCTGATCCTTCTCGTCCAGTAACAGGAGTGTACTTATTTTTTCACATGACTGTAAATGTTATAGTTGTCTGTAGGTGTAGCATTATTTAGCTGTATTTAAGAAATTTACAAATTAAGGAAAACGTACCACATATGCTTACAGAGATTTACAACATTGTGTGTGTGTGTGTGTGTGTGTGTGTGTGAAAACATCCTCTATAAAACAAAGTGGAAATTCTCTATTAGAGGATGTGTTTTACTGAGGAGCAGGTCATGTCACTCCCAGAGAGATGATCTTACCTCAGTGTCTCCAGTTTACTGTGAGGGTTCATCAGTACAGCAGAGAGACGCTTCACTCCTGAGTCTCCGAGGTTATTCCGGGACAGATCTAGTTCTCTCAGGTGTGAGGGGTTTGAACTTAGAGCTAAAGTCAGAGCAGCACAGCCTTCATCTGAGACACCACAATCACACAACCTGTAGAGACACAATAAACACCTGTCAAACTAACCCCAAAGGTTGTGTTACAGCAAATCATTATCCATCACGTTGGTGGACAGGGTTGTAAAAACTCTGTCAAAGTCTATTTTTTTCTTTCTTGTTTCATTTTCCAGTTGAACAACTGAGACCTTTCTCACAATAACCTTGCTCTCATATCCGTAATAAACAGCATTGTTCCTGTTGCCACTTTGAGCATTGTTTAAGTACTAAAATGACAGAATGACAGTGAATCTGAACAGTCTATTAATGGTATTTTCCATTTTCCAAGCAGTAAAAAGCAAGCAACATTTTTCATACTTGGCTAACTAGCTAGTTCATTAATGCAGCAGTTGCTAATGAACACCAATAAATTAGTTAGCAAGCATTGGCAAAAATCATGGCATGTGCAGGGTGTGATGAAAATGGTCACTTTATGATATTTTAATGTATATACAAGTTACCTCACGTCACTGGAAGAGACACAGCCAACAGTCAGGGTCTGTAGCAGGAACAGGTCTTATGCACACTGCTAGCTTTTTACAGTCCGTTCTACACACACTGCTGGCTTTTCTGAGTTTGTCAAAATACATTTTGCCAGACAACAGTTTTTGATCTATCCATTCCATTCGAGAGGGTATAGCCAAATGCTTTGGGCATTTACATTTCTTAGTCAGATTCTTCAGCATGCTAGCTCTACTGGCTCTTAAAATCTTAACATGCTCACCCTCATCCCAGCAAACAGCTTCAGAATTTTCTATGAGTGCTTTTAAAATTTAGTAAATTATGGGAAATTCTTGTTAACTGCAACCCGTGACCTAACCAGACCACAAGAAATATAGAGATAGGTGATGGAAAACCTGTAGAATCTGGTAAAACCCTTGACTTGCACCAAACCCCAAAGAAAAGGCTACTTTTCCTTTTCTCACTTTATCGTAATTGTTGTCTTTGTAAATCTTTGATTTTTATGATCCCCTATGCCTGCTTAGATCAAAAGGTACAGGCTCTTTATTAGTACCTAGAATAATGAAGACTACAGCATGGGGGTAGAGATTTTTTTCTACAAAGAGTGGGTCCTGTTATATTCTGATTGACCCCAATGAGTCTAGAATATACAGAAACACTGTTTTCAGAGGGTCTTGCAGATTATCATTACTTATTTTAATGAAATAACCAGGTTCAAGACAAAGCCTGCAAATTTGTGTGAAAATTCAGAATATCATCCTGAAAAGATATTAACTTTCACTTTATGTTTAGGAAAATATTGAATTATGGACCTGTGTTATATAGAGTGCCCTCCACTAATATTGGCCCCCTTGGTAAATATGAGCAAAGAAGGCTATGAAAAATTATCTTTATTGTTTAACCTTTTGATCTTTTGTTTTAAAAATTCACAAAAATACTCTGCTCTCATGGATATCAAACAATTGCAAACAAAACACAGGTTTATCACAAAAATCTTTGTTAAATATAGGTCTGCAACAATTATTGGCACCCTTTTAGTCAATACTTTGTGCTACCTCCCTTTGCCAAGATAACAGCTCTGAGTCTTCTCCTATAATGCCTGATGAGGTTGGAGAATATATGGCAAGGGATCTGAGACCATTCCTCCATACAGAATCTCTCCAGATCCTTCAAATTTTGAGGTCCACACTGGTGGACTCTCCTCTTCAGTTCACCCCAC
Organism: Cranoglanis bouderius; assembly: GCA_023630585.1. Taxonomy (NCBI): domain Eukaryota; kingdom Metazoa; phylum Chordata; class Actinopteri; order Siluriformes; family Cranoglanididae; genus Cranoglanis; species Cranoglanis bouderius. The sequence continues at coordinate 1,533,414 of CM042551.1, read as the reverse complement.
AGGTTTTCTATGGGTTTCAAGTCAGGAGGCTGGGATGGCCATGGCAAGACCTTGATTTTGTGGCCAGTAAACCATGTTTGTGTTGATTTTGATGTATGTTTTGGATCATTAGCCTGCTGGAAGCTCCGACCACAGCCCATTTTAAGCTTTCTGGCAGAGGCAGTCAGGATTTCATTTAATATCTATTGATATTTGATAGAGTTTTTGGATGAGAGTAGAGGCTTTTTTCTTGAAACCCTTCCAAACAACTTGTGGTGATGTAGGTGACTTCGGATTGTAGTTTTGGAGACTTTCTGACCCAACGACAAAACTAACTTCTGCAATTCTCCAGCTGTGATCCTTGGAGATTTTTTGGGCACTCAAACCATCCTCTTCACAGTGTGTTGAGACAATATAGACACATGTCCAATTCCATGTTGATTTATAACATTTCCAGTTGACTGGAACATCTTAATTATTGCCCTGATGGTGGAAATGGGCATTTTCAATGTTTATGCTATTTTCATATAGCCACTTCCCATTTTGTGAAGCTCAACAACCTTTTGCCACACATCAAAGCTATATTCCTTGGTCCTACCCATTGTTACGAATGACTAAGGGAATTTGGCCTGTGTGTTACCTCATATTTATACCCCTGTGAAACAGGAAGTCATGGTTGAACAATTTCCTGTTCCTAGTCACCCAGGTGTACTAAAAAAAATGTAAAATATCAATGGGAATATACTTCAAATATATTTTTCTCAAATGAATTCATAGGGGTGCCAATTATTGTTGCACACCTATATTTAACAAAGTTTTTTCTATTTTTTATAAACCTGTGTTGTGTTTGTAATTGTTTGATATCCATGAGTGCAGAGTATTTTTGTGAATTTTTTAAAAACAAAAATCAAAAGGTTAAACAATAAAGACTAAATAAAATTTTCACAGCCTTCTTTGCTCATATTTACCAAGGGTGGAAGGCACTGTATATGAAATAATGAATAGAAATGAAATAAAAATAGAAATGGAAATGGGGTGGGATGACTGGTACACTAGTATTTATAAGAGAGCTTTTATGATGATGGTCTCAAGTCATGTGACTCTCAGAGAGATAAACTTACCCCAGTATCTCCAGTTTACAGTGAGGATTCTCCAGTACAGCAGAGAGACACTTCACTCCTGAGTCTCTGACTTTATTCCCAGACAGATCCAGTTCTCTCAGACTGGAGGATCCAGTACTGAACACTGAGGCCAGAGCTGCACAACATTTCTCATTCATATCACAGTTATTAAACCTGAAAGCAAATACAAAATACAGGGCACAGTAGCACTAGTGTACATTATCAAACAAGATATTAAATCTTCCCATAATACAAATATCAAATATAACATAAGTCTAAGTAGCTCGCATTGCAACATGTTGCATACTGCATTGTGTAATGTTTGAGTATTATATACAGTAAAAGCATATTTACATATAACACAGAACATATATCCAGTTTCACATTTAAGAGCGCTCTGAGATCTGTCAGTGTCTAATAAAGTTCTTTCAGCTTCTCTGCTGCTAACTTTGGCAGTGTAACAGTTATATTCAGCATTACTTACTCAGCTTTTCTGGATGCTGCAACCACAGGCAGGAGCTTCAGAAGAACCTCATCTGATGTACAGTATATGTTGGTATATTTATTAAGGACAAACACATCCTGTTCCTGTGCTGATGTCAGTAACACAAACACCACAGCTGACCACTGAGAAGAAGAAAGTTTGCTTTGTTGTAAATTTCCAGATTGCAGGTAGTGTTGGATTTCCTCAACTAGAGAATGATCTTCCAGTTCATACAGACAGTGGAACAGATTGATGGATTTCTCTGTTGAGGAATTCTGTCTGATCTTCTCCTTGATGTAATGAATTGTTTCCTGTTTGCTGTGGCAGCTACTTCCTGTCTGTGTCACTATGGTTTGTAAGAGGATCTGATTGGACTCCAGTGAGAGACCCAGAAGAAAGCGAAGGAACAGATCCAGATGTCCATTTTCACTCTGTAAAGCCTGATCTACAGCACTCTTGTGTACATCTAACACTGTAATTTCTCTGAGCAGGCAAGAAGACATTTTAGAAAACAGACCCTGCAGAAGAACATTTTTCTTTTCGTTCATAAACACCAGGTGCACATACAGAGCTGCGAGGTGCTCCTGAATGCTCAGATGAACAAAGCAGTACACTTTACTCTGGTGAAGCCCAAACTCCTCTCTGAAGATCTGTGTACACACGCCTGAATACACTGATGCTTCTGTCACATCAATGCCACACTCCATCAGGTCTTCCTCATAGAAGATCAGGTTGCCTTTCATCAGCTGCTGAAAAGCCAGTTTACCCAGTTTCAGAACCATTTCTTTATCTGCCTCTTGGCTCTTTGTGTACTTTTTCTTTATGATGTTTGACTGAATGATGAGGAAGTGTGTGTACATTTGAGCCAGAGTCTTGGGGATCTCTCCACTCTCTGCTGCACCAAACATTCTCTCTAGAACAGTGGCTGAAATCCAGCAGAAGACTGGGATGTGGCACATGATGTAGAGGCTTCTTAATGACTTCAGGTGTGTGATGATTCTGTTGCTCAGGCTCTGATCACTGATCCTCTTCCTGAAATATTCCTCCTTCTGTGGGTCATTGAACCCTCGTACCTCTGTGACTCGATGGACACACTCAGAGGGGATTTGATCAGCTGCTGCTGGTCGGGAGGTGATCCAGATGAGAGCAGATTGAAGCAGATTCCCTTTGATCAGATTTATCAGCAGCACATGCACTGATGCTGATTCAGTTACATCACACAACTTCACTGTGTTCTGGAAATCCAGAGGGAAACGACACTCATCCAAACCATCAAAAATGAACAGAACTTTGTCCAGGCTGGAAATGTTTGTTTCTTTTATCTCCTTAAAAAATAAATGAAGGAGCTCCATCAGACTCAGTTTTTGATCCTTCATCAAATTGAGCTCTCTGAAAGGAAGTGGAAATATGAGATGAACATCCTGATTTGTTTTCCCTTCAGCCCAGTCTAGAATGAATTTCTGCACAGACATGGTTTTTCCAATGCCAGCAACTCCCTTTGTCAGAACGCTCCTGGTGGGTTTCTCTTCTTCAGATAAAGGCTTAAAGATGTCATTGCATTTGATTGGTGTTTCCTCTGTTGCTGCTCTCCTAGATGCTGCTTCGATCTGTCTCACCTCATGTTCATTATTGACTTTTCCACTGTCTCCTTCTGTGATGTAGAGCTCTGTGTAGATCTGATTGAGAAGTGTTGGGTTTCCCAGGTTTGTTATCACCTCATTTACATGCTGAAACTTCTTTATCAGATTTAATTTGTATTTCTCCTGAAGATGAGGCTCAGTGGTTCCAGACCTGTAATATGGTAATAGACATGTGGTGAGATATCAAGCACAATCTCTGTAATTTCACTTGAATCTACTAAATATGTACTTGATAATCTAATCAGTCTGTAGAAATACTGAGCAGGAAGTAATTAGAGAGATGCTTATAATACCAGTGTTATAATAATCCACTGTCACTGCTGAGTTTGATCTTACCCTGTATCTGTAATTATGATCTTCTGTTCTGTGTTGTCTTCTGCTCGATCCAGGTCACTGTAAAAACAAAAGATTTACTATATTATACACCTGTACACCATTATTACACCATTATCTACATTACATAAAAATATGGGCATCAGCATCAAATCTGCTACAAGATTGAATGTTTTTTTTTTTGTTGTTGTTGTTGTTTTTTTTACAGAATACAAATATAACCCAAATAAACCTGATGGATATGATATATTTTAGAACTGATATTGCTAGAGGGAGCGAATATATATGGCAGTTTATTTAAAGAACTATACAAAAAGTAATTTTTTAGCTGTGATTGATAGTTACTGTATTTGAGCCAGTCTGCAGGATCTATTATTCTTGAGTACTTTACCTTTAGACAGTACTAGTAGACACAATGTATTTTAAATAACTTAAAATACATTTTATGCATTACATATAGTTGAGGACAAAATTTCACAAACTCATCTTCACACATTTCATGTTACCATATACTGTATTTCCTGGGTTTAGTTGATTAGTTCTGGCACTTTATTATGTCACTAAAATGTCTACTTCATTTCAATAGAGGGAAGTTTCAAAATCATAGTACTGGTGTAACTCAGTCAGTTTTGTGGGCCGCCTTGCACTGTTTCAGTTCAGTCCACAAATTTTCTCCACAGTTCAGGTCAGGGCTTTGTGATGACCCAGTCATAACCAAGTTTGAACTTTCTGGTTGATGTCTTGAGGTGTTGCTTTAGTGTTTCTAGATAATCCTCCTTCCTCATGATGCTGTCTATTTTCTGAAATACACCAGTCTCTTTTCCAGCAAAACAACAGCATAATGCTGCCACCCCCATGCTTCACAGCAGGGATGATGATCTTTTGATTATAAGCCTTACCCCTTTTATACATACACAGTAGTGATTGTTATGACCAAGCATTTCAATTTTTGTTTTATCTGACCAAATAACACTCCTCCAGAAGCCTACATATGCACACTTCAGGCTTGCTTTTTTATGCTGGTCTTGGAGTAGCGGCTTCTTGTGAGACAGCCTCTCAGCCCATGCCAAAGTAGAATTTTCTTAATGATGGATGTAGATATTCCTGTACAACTCCTTTACCAGTTCCTTTGTTGTTGTCTTGAGGTTTAATTGAACATTTCATCAAAGTTCATTTATCCTTGAGAATTAATTTGTGCCTCTTTCCTGTCTGTATGTCTGCATGCTCAAAATATCTGTGTGCTCCCGAGCATCTGTTTTCTTAAGATTTTTATATTTGCATACAGTTGTTTTTTTTTGTTTTTTTTTTACAGATGCTCCTAGTACCTTCAGCTGTCCAGAAATTGCTCCTAAAGAGGAAGTGGATTTGGGGGGTCCACAATGTTTTTTTCTGACTGTTTAAAGAAACAGCCAACTTGGTGTGTGTAAACAACTGACCCATTGGAATTCTGATATAGTGAATAAAAGCTGAAATTGTTAGGTCACTCCAGGAATGCGACTTCAATTCCCAGCTTCCCCAGCGGTCGGCAAACATGGCCGCCGCAAACTCAACTTCTCAGCAGGCACAGCGGTCTCCTAACATGGCCGCCATGGACTACACCTCCCAGAACACTCACACATTCCCATGCTCTATAACAGTCACAAACCTGTTATAGGATTGTTATCTTCCTCACCACTGGGGGCAGTAAGGGGCAACATGTTTTTGTATAAGTCAAGGAATATACAGGTGCATCTCAATAAATTAGAATGTCGTGGAAAAGTTCATTTATTTCAGTAATTCAACTCAAATTGTGAAACTCGTGTATTAAATAAATTCAATGCACACAGACTGAAGTAGTTTAAGTCTTTGGTTCTTTTAATTGAGATGAGTTTGGCTCACATTTAACAAAAACCCACCAATTCACTATCTCAACAAATTAGAATACTTCATAAGACCAATAAAAAAAATATTTTTAGTGAATTGTTGGCCTTCTGGAAAGTATGTTCATTTACTGTACATGTACTCAATACTTGGTAGGGGCTCCTTTTGCTTTAATTACTGCCTCAATTCGGCGTGGCATGGAGGTGATCAGTTTGTGGCACTGCTGAGGTGGTATGGAAGCCCAGGTTTCTTTGACAGTGGCCTTCAGCTCATCTGCATTTTTTGGTCTCTTGTTTCTCATTTTCCTCTTGACAATACCCCATAGATTCTCTATGGGGTTCAGGTGTGGTGAGTTTGCTGGCCAGTCAAGCACACCAACACCATGGTCATTTAACCAAATTTTGGTGCTTTTGGCAGTGTGGGCAGGTGCCAAATCCTGCTGGAAAATGAAATCAGCATCTTCAAAAAGCTGGTCAGCAGAAGGAAGCATGAAGTGCTCCAAAATTTCTTGGTAAACGGGTGCAGTGACTTTGGTTTTCAAAAAACACAATGGACCAACACCAGCAGATGACATTGCACCCCAAATCATCACAGACTATGGAAACTGAACACTGGACTTCAAGCAACTTGGGCTATGAGCTTCTCCACCCTTCCTCCAGACTCTAGGACCTTGGTTTCCAAATGAAATACAAAACTTGCTCTCATCTGAAAAGAGGACTTTGGACCACTGGGCAACAGTCCAGTTCTTCTTCTCCTTAGCCCAGGTAAGACGCCTCTGACGTTGTCTGTGGTTCAGGAGTGGAACACAAGAGGAATACGACAACTGTAGCCAAATTCCTTGACACGTCTGTGTGTGGTGGCTCTTGATGCCTTGACCCCAGCCTCAGTCCATTCCTTGTGAAGTTCACTCAAATTCTTGAATCAATTTTGCTTGACAATCCTCATAAGGCTGCGGTTCTCTCGGTTCGTTGTGCATCTTTTTCTTCCACACTTTTTCCTTCCACTCAACTTTCTGTTAACATGCTTGGATACAGCACTCTGTGAACAGCCAGCTTCTTTGGCAATGAATGTTTGTGGCTTACTCTCCTTGTGAAGGGTGTCAATGATTGTCTTCTGGACAACTGTCAGATCAGCAGTCTTCCCCATGATTGTGTAACCTAGTGAACCAAACTGAGAGACCATTTTGAAGGCTCAGGAAACCTTTGCAGGTGTTTTGAGTTGATTAGCTGATTGGCATGTCACCATATTCTAATTTGTTGAGATAGTGAATTGGTGGGTTTTTGTTAAATGTGAGCCAAAATCATCACAATTAAAAGAACCAAAGACTTAAACTACTTCAGTCTGTGTGCATTGAATTTATTTAATTCACGAGTTTCACAATTTGAGTTGAATTACTGAATTAAATGAACTTTTCCACGACATTCTAATTTACTGAGATGCACCTGTAGTAGAAGGAGAGAAGTGGCATGCAAAAGCTAAAGCATGGCCTTGCCATATGCTTCTTGAGGCCTTGTTGGGAAACCTGTGTTTAATGCTCAATTGAAAAAGGACTTTTTGTGGGTTACCTGGAGGATTATGGTCTCTGACCCTACATAGTCGTCTCTTCAGTTCACCTTTGTACAGTTGTTCCATGACCTTGGGGCTTGAGTACAACATGCAAATGGATTAAGGTGTCAAATTGACTGGAGGATTTGGATGGAGGTTACACTGGACATTGGGAGAACTGGGAATTCAGATAAGACTTCATTCACTCCATTACAGCTAATCAATCATCCATGGACATTCATGATCCATCTTTAATTCTATTTACATTTTGTTTTTCCTTGTGTGTTTTGATTTGGTGAGAATAATGTTGCTATGCTTACTTCATTTTTACTAAATATAAATGATATTTCGCATTCAATGAGCATTTCTGATTTGTTTTATGTTTTGTTAAATGGATTATGTTAGTGCAGTAGGTTACCTTTTACAAATAAGTTGCATGACTAGTTTTGGGTTTAGTTAAATCAGAAATGGTTTCAATTATCAATGAACTGTTGTCTGGGTACTGACACTCTGTATGCTTTCTTCCTAACGGGTATTTCATCTGTTGTGATGATTCGGTGTCTTACCATTTTGGAGTACTGTTATAGCTCACAGTCACCCTCATTTTAATTACACACACCTGTTTCCAATTTCTGTTCAGTCACCAGTACACTTTATTTAAGGACTTTGGTTTTTCAGGCACGATGCCAGGTATTATTTGTTTACGTTAAAGTTTGCACATACTGAGCGCTATATATCGGACTTTTATTCTGGCTTTTGAACCCTGCTCGGACTTTTGGTACTGTTGATTATTGCTTTTGCCTTTGAGGATATTTACTGTTTGATGTGTACCGAACTTTGCCTGTATTTTGGATTACTCTCTGGATTCCCTCTGACATTACTGCTTGCCCATGTTTTTGAACTCTGCCTGTTTTTGACTACTCTTTGGATTTGTGTTTTTGTTGGAATTAGCTACCTGTTTGCTATTCCTAATAAATTTACGAAATGTATCTCCGCACTTGCATCCTGCCTCATTCTGGTTACATAACAGAAATATATCTATCTTGTAACAATTGTTTAGTAGATGCCCTAACTGACTTACCAAAAGAAATGTATTGCAATATAAAATGTGTGAAAATGAGTTGTGTAAATCTGAGAATGAATATTTTTAGCCCAGGTGTTTGTAAACTTTTGTCCTGTATTGTATATAGGTACAACATAGACTGCTCAATTTCATCAAAATGAAAATCATTAACAAACTGCTACAGTATTAGCTTATACTAGTTACGTGCAAATGTGTGTTACCCGTGTCTGGATTAGGGTTGCAACGGTTTGAGATTATGAGCCATTTCCATCCATGTATTTTTATGCGCATTTTGAGATATCGCATAAAAAATGCTGGAAGGAAACACCACATATCTCCAAATAAAATCTCCAAAATGTGCATAAAAAAAACTTATGAATTGACTTATGACAATTGAGGTGGATAATTTGTTAATTGATAAGAAGATATGCGCATAAAAAATGATGGAACCACATTTACCAAATAAAGTCTTTGATGCACATCAAAAAATCATGTGACTTTGCCTTAACAAATCATGTGATTGGATAATTGGCTGATGTGATTGGATATTCAGCGTGTGTGGCCAACTCATACAGCACAATGGCAATACGTTCTTCTGTTGGAACTTGGGAGTATGGTGTCTCTGCAGAACAAAATTTCCTATTTTGGGGCATTTTCAAACCGGATAGGCATTTTTCAACCTCTTTACCTGATTTGTTAAAACCCTAACCATAACTCTAACCATAACCCTACTTGATTGGATGGTTGAACAATGCCTATCCGGTCTGAAGACGCCCACTGACTGGGAAACACCAAGTTATGTTCCGCAGAGACCTTTAACTTGGAACTGGGGCTCGGTGAATTGCACAACTGGACTAACCAGTGGACCAATCTTGTTGCACACCATCTCAAATGTTGCTTTTGTCATTCTGAAATGCCTGAGTCAAAGTCTGTCATTGAAATGATTTGTTACATTTACGTCCCAGAACTGTCTCATGTGATTCTGTTCCCAAACATCAGGCATCCACCTCCAATCACAAGATTACATGAGGTTTGTGATAGAGTTTCATCTGCCCGTGACGATTTTGTCCTCTTGAACACGTGGGATGGAAATTTTGCTTTATTCCCAAAAGTTAAATTTGCAACTTAGATGGAAACTTGTGTGTGTGTGTGTGTGTGTCTTTATTGTTGTCATTTATCGTCCTCCTGGTCCACTGGGTAACTTCCTGGATGAGATGGATACGCTACTTAGTTCCATCCCTACCAGTGACACTCCTCTGACTGTCCTTGGCGACTTCAACTTTCTGTCTGAGAAACTTCATTCCTCCTGCCTTCTGCCTCTTATGGACTCCTTCACACTAACCGTCAACAGTTCTCCTCCCACTCACAAAGGAGGAAATGTCCTGGATCTCATCTTCACTCGTCCTTCTACAGCCACGAACATGACCACCACCCCATTTCACACCTCTGATCATCACCTGGTATCATTCAGTCTTTTTCTTCCTATTTCTTCCAAATTTCACTACCAACACCTTTCTGTAACCCGTTAGAACCTCCACTCTGTCCCCCCTTCATCTGTAGCTTCTTGCACCCTCTCCTCTCTCCCTGACCCTGATTCCTTTTCTTCTCTACCCTTAGACTCAGCCACTGACACTTTCCTATCCTCTCTCTCCTCAACCATGGATCATCTTTGTCCTCTGTTTACCAAATCTAGGAAGACTTCTTGCCCTGCTCCTTGGCTGTCGGACGTGTTGCGTAGCTGTAGAAGAGAACTGAGATCAGCAGAGAGAAGGTGGAGGAAAACGCATCTTGACTCAGATCTTGCCTCTTACCGCGCTCTCTTCTCTCACTTCTCATTGGATGTGACTTCTGCCAAGACGGACTTCTACAAGGAAAAGCTTGAAGCTTCTGCCAAAGATCCTCGCAAGCTCCACAACATCATCTCATCACTTCTCAACAATCTGGCTTCACCTGCTTCTTCCTCACTGTCTGCAGATGACTTTGCCTCCTTCTATGATGAGAAGATTAAGGAAATCTGCAAGTCCTTCACCTCTACTCAGACTAATTCTATTCTCACTCAGGTCTCTCCTCCTTCTCTGTCACATTTCTCTGTCTCTCCTCCTTCTCTGTCACATTTTTCTACCCTAGCAACACAGGAGATTCAAGAAGTCATCCTGTCCTGCAACCCTACCACCTGCCCACTGGATCCAATTCCCTCCACATTGCTCCAGACCATCCTGCCAGACCTTCTGCCCTTCATCTCTAAAATCATCAACAGTTCCCTGTCATCTGGTCAAGTTCCGGCTTCCTTCAAGCAAGCACAGGTTACTCCCATCCTGAAGAAGCTTACACTGGATCCCTCTGACATCAGCAACTACAGACCGGTATCACTTCTCTCTTTCCTTTCTAAAATACTTGAATGCTCCGTATATAATCAACTGTCTCTTTATCTCTCACAGAACCACCTTCAAGATCCATACCACTCTGGCTTTAAAGCAGCACACTGCCCTCTTGGCCGTCACTGAAAAACTTCATGCTGCCAGATCAGCCAAACTGTCCTCTGTCCTCATCCTGCTTGACCTGTCTGCTGCATTTGACACAGTCAACCACAAGAATCTCCTGACTACCCTCAAGAGTCTTGGAATTTGTGGAGCAGCATGGCAATGGTTTGTTTCATACTTGGAAGGTCATTCGTATCGGGTATCATGGCGGGGATCAACATCTGCACCTCGCAGACTCTCTACTGGTGTCCCACAAGGCTCAGTACTTGGTCCTCTCCTCTTTTCCCTCTATACCCACTCTCTTGGCAAAGTCATCTCCTCACATGGGTTCTCTTACCATTGCTATGCTGATGATACTCAACTTATCTTTTCCTTCCCTCCTTCAGACACCACTGCTTCTGCCCGGATCACAGCATGTCTGACGGACATTTCATCGTGGATGGCAGCTCATCAGCTGAAACTCAACCCCAGCAAAACTGAACTGCTCTTCATCCGAGGAGATTCGTCTCCATGCCAGGATCTCATGATCTCCTTGGACAACTCCATGATCTCTCCTTCAACTACTGCTCGTAACCTTGGGGTAATCGTGGACAATCAACTGTCCTTTTCATCACATATTACTAATCTAACACGGTCCTGTCAGTTTATCCTTTACAACATTAGAAGGATTCATCCATTTCTAACAACACAGGCCACTCAGTTGCTTGTGCAGTCTCTTGTCATTTCCAGACTAGACTACTGCAACTCACTCCTGGCAGGTCTACCTTTGAGTGCCACCCGTCCTCTGCAGATGATCCAGAATGCAGCTGCACGACTTATTTTCAAACTACCTAAGTTCTCTCACACCACCCCGTTGCTGCACTCCCTTCACTGGCTTCCAGTAGCGGCACGCATCAGATTCAAAACATTGATGCTTGCCTACAAAGCCAAAAGTGGAACAGCACCCTCTTATCTTAGAGCTCTCATCACCCCACGCACCGCATCATGCTCCCTCAGGTCAACAAGCACTGCTCGACTGGTCCCACCCTCTCTCAGGATGCAAGGTAGATCTGCCTCACGACTTTTCTCTGTTCTGGCACCAAGGTGAGGGAATGAACTTCCCATCAGTGTCAGAACAGCTGAGTCGCTGGCTATCTTCAAGAAACGCCTGAAGACATACCTCTTTCTTAAATACTTACCCCTTGATAATTAGTGTTTTCTTGTTCTTCTTCAAAAAAACAAAAACAAAAACAAAAAAAAAAACCTCCTAACAGTTGCTCTCTTTTCAACAGGTTTGTGTTCAGTGCACTTCGTTGTAGTCGTACGAACCAGAAATGAAATATTCATTGATGGAGAATTTAAAGCACTCTTGTATGTCGCTCTGGATAAGGGCGTCTGCTAAATGCTATAAATGTAAATGTAAATGTGTTTTTTTGTGTGTGTGTGTGTGTGTGTGTGTGTGTGTGTGTGTGTGTGGAGCTAGTTGACGAGTCTGACAGGCAGTTGAGGATTAAAGGAGATGCGCATGCGCAGGTGAGATTCTCTGTCTAGTTGTTTTTTTTTTCAATACCCTAGATAAGCAAATGATATGATAACCATCCATTTTCATACCTCGGTATACCGTTAAACCGGTAAACTGCTGCAACCCTAGTCTCGATGAGGATTCTCTCTTCTCTTTAAACATTGTTAGTAAACTCATAGACTTATCACTGTTCATGGACACACAGCTGGGTACTGGTGATTCTGATCTCTTTATCTGGGTTTCACTGCACAGCAACACACAATTAATACTAATGCTGTATTGCAGCCAAAAGCATGATGAGCATATTTACAAGGACAAATAAATCAGTCATGATTGTCGAGGCGGGGGTGTGGTCTAGCGCCAGTTTGTGAATGGAAGGCGGAGCCTGGAAAGGTGAGTAGTAAGGACCTACACCTGTGCGTGGTTTTTTCTAACAAGTGTTCTGTGTTGCAGTGAGCGGCGGTGAGGAGAGATGAGAGTCACGGGAGAGCGAGCTAGAGAGAGAGCTAGAGAGAGAGCTGTGCAGCGTGTTTGTGTGTGAGCGCTCATGTGTGCGTATATAGTGAAATAAAATCACTGAACAGTTAAAGAAATTGTGACAGAAAATAAAAGTCCCCTTTTGAGTTGTTTGAAGCCTGTCTCCCATCACCTCACTTCCAGTCCAACCCGTTACGTGTCACAATAATAAAATATTTCACAAATATAGGCACATACAACACATAAAATTAAACATACCTACATTAAAACCTAATAATAATAATAATTTAGCTGTGTTGTGCACTACTGGGCCACCATAGACTTTTGCTGGAAGAATCTGTAATATATCAGAGCACTGTATTAACTGTAAGGAGTTGTTACCTGTATCCTGGTGAGGATTCTCTCTGCTCTTTAATCAATAGTGGTAAAAGCATAGAGTTATCACTCTTCATGGACACACAGCTGGGTGAGTCTGGTCTCTTTATCTGGGTTTCACTGCACACACACACACACACACACACACACAAATAATACTAATAAGCTTCTTTTTTTTTTTTTTCTTTTTACAAATATAGGCACATACAACAGACAAAATTCAACTTTGTTATAGATGTTTTATTTTATGACATCTACATGATCAAGTCAGTACAAAAAACATTTTAGATTCCCAAACATTAGTTTTCTATCACAGAATTAAACGTTATAGAAAAATGTTTGTACGTCATTAAAGAAAGCAGCATATTACGTAAGAGACACTTTTCAGACAAAAAAAACACAATGAAGGCTGCTGGGTTTCGCTGCAAAAATAAGAAGCGAGTGCAAAAGTCAAAGTGTCCAGAAGAACTGTGGCTGGTTCTGCAAGATGCTCAATAAAACTTACCAGCTCATTTCCTTATAAAACTGCACACATTGTACCGGAGACTACTATTCTTATTTATATTTTTTTGTCACAGCAAATATTGACTTTGTTTCATTTACTACTGTTTACTGCTCTATACTGTATTTTTTTTTTTTTTTATGTAGAAACACTTAGTTTCATTATTGTGAAGGCATCTTTGCTCTAGAGTATTTCTTTGCATGTGTCTAAAACTTTTGCACAGTACTGTACATTAAAGCCTTAGTAATAATAATAATCATCATCATCATCATCATCATCATCATCATCATACATTTCGCAAGTGTTTACATTGGATTATGGTGTTGCTGCTGGAAGAAGATGTAATACATCACAGCACTGTATTAACTGTAAGGAGTTGTTACCTGTATCCAGGTGAGGATTCTCTCTCATCTTTAATCAATAGTGGTAAAAGCATAGAGTTATCACTCTTCATGGACACACAGCTGGGTGAGTCTGATCTCTTTATCTGGGTTTCACTGCACACACACACACACACACACACACACACACACACACACACACACACACACACACAACAAGTAACATTGATACAATACGCATTAGTGTTTTACTAAACTTTAACAACATTTCTTTTGTTGTTCCATTTGATCTAAGTTTAGACCATGTTACACTGACAATTACGGTATGTGCTTTTACTCAATACTGTAGTACTTTTGCAAAATCTGTACTGTAACACTAATTAGTATTTTGAATATTCATTTAGAAATAGCTGTAAGCTGTATTTTAACTGCACCATAATTTCCACAAGGATATTATTTTATAGTCAAATGAAGGTGGTAGTTTTACCAAGCGGCTTTGATGATGCAGGATAATTATTACTATCAATATTAACTAGTAAAAGAATGAACTATGAGGAGACATTACCTGTGTGTCGATGAGAGGCCTTCATTTTGTAATCCTGGTGGAGGATCTGTACACACATCACTGTTCATGGAGACACTGCTGGGTTCTGCACAGTCTGATATCTTTCCCTGGGTTTCACTATTCAACAACATACACATTTTACTATTAATAGATTATTTACAGCCTTTAGATTCTCATTAACATGCACAGATAGTCAGTAGATTAATAGATTAGAGTAATGCAGTAATAGTCTGTTTAAAAAGATTTTTCTTGAGATGTGTTGGTCCCATATGGTCTAGCGGTCAGGATTCCTGGTTTTCACTCAGGTGGCCTGGGCTCAACTCCCAGTATGGGAAAGAAGCTTTATTGTATCGCCTTTGTTGAAATTAGCTTAGCCTTTCCAGCTCAGATAGTCTCTCATATCTGCAAGCTTTCTTTGGGCTGGTGGATGGCTTCGACTCCTGCCTGGCTCAGCTTAGCTATGTGACAGTGGTTAAGAAGTTGGACTACTGTTCAGAAGGTTGTGAGTTCAAACCTCAGCACTGCCAAGCTGCCACTGTGGGCACTTGAGCAAGGCCCTTAACCCTCAACTGCTCAGTTGTATAAAGGATAAGGGTGTCTGCCAAATGCAAGATTTTATATTTTTCCCTCCTTTCCCTCCTTATGGACACACATCACTCTTCATTAACACACAACTTGGTACTAGAATGCTCTCATTAAATGTTCATGTCTCAGATACAGTAGCAGAAACTTTACCTCATTTTTAATTCTGGAGATCCATCAGGTTGGACAGGATTAGAGTGATCCATCGGTCATCCATTGGTCATGGACAGACAGCTGTGTACGACCAGGTCTGATTTCTTCTGCTGCAACGGGTTACAGTCCACATAGATATATATATATAGACAAAAATACATGAAAGAACGAAGGAGGAATAAATAAATAAACAAACAAACAAACAAAAATAACTTCAGGCTCATACTTATGCATTTTGATAGAAAGAAAAGTAATGCTTTTTTGGTAATAACATATTTATAATATTTACAGAATTAATTACTAAATCAATCAGTTAATTGATTAATGTACACAGTGAGACATGACAAGTTGGCTTCCAAATTAGATTATTGGGTGGATAATGTATTTAAGGCTGCATTGGTATAACAGTCATTTAATCAATACACTGGGAAAAAACAACACTTTCAGTTATCTTGTGATTAAATATCAAAATACATGGATATTGTATAGCTCTAGTTATTCATAGTTTGTGAAAGAAGATGCTCATGTCATTTTTGCTGATATTAGCAAACCTGTATTCTACCCAACCCACAGGATTCCCACATACAATCCTGAAAGAAATTCCTCGACAATCACAAAGGAAATGCACAGAAGAATGATCTTTTGCTTCAGGATTTTACTTCACATTTTCCTGTTAGATTTCTTTAAAAAAATCCCAGAGGTAAATGACTACTGAAAATATCTGTGGAAGATTTTACATGACTCTCAGAAATATACACTGAGGCAAATACACAAGCAATACTCAAAATATCATTTAATATATTTGTTGAATTGTTCAAGCAATTGTTCAAATGCTAATGTATAATAATAAAACAAACATGTAGGAATGTACACCATGAAATGATCACACAATGTATATTAAAACATACATATTCCATGTATATACATTTCAATAAATATATTTATACTTATTTTTAACAGATATAAAATACTGCAACACACTTAAATGATGGGCAAGGAGGAGACGGGAACCAGCTGAACATAAACATATAGTTTAAGCAGAACTGAGACATAACATACTGTAAAACACACAAATGAAACACAAAGCACACGTATGACTCTCTCTTCCTCTGGTGCTTCTAGCTTTATCACTCTTTCCCAATGATTAGACAACTCACAGCCTGGCCCCTCCCTCCTCCTCGTCCAAAATACATACTTATTTTATGTACATGCTCGATGTAGCAGTCCAGTGTACCATAGATCCATATTGTTGTTAAAAATTGTTGTTATTCAGGTTTTCTTCTCTGTGTTCCTCCGTCAGTGACTAACACAGGAACCTAAAAGCATTAATAAACAGTTATTAAACAGACACGTGATGTTTTGGACTGTTACAGTTTGAAAGTACAATAAAATATAACACAGGTGGCAAATCAATAAATAATAAACTAATATACAATAGAAAAAGGAGATTTTTTTGGAAATCCCTGTGACATTTGGGAAACTCATTTGGCTCTGCCCTGACCTACACATCTCTCTCAGAGTTTTCTCCACAGTGGATATAGTGGATTTTTGGATATAGGCCTATGTGTAGTACAACATTTGTTCATTCCCCCCTCACAACTTTAGCTTCTACCTGCAGTAAGTTCATTTTATCCTGTCATATACGACCTCTCAGTTAAATACTTCATTAAATGTGCAGAGATATTCTGAAGAAAAATAAACCTCTGCAGAGCGTTTCCTTGGCTTGGCTCGAATAAAATATATTTCTCAAAGGCATTACTCAACATAAAACTGAACACAAGACATCAAACATATAAAACAGAAATTATATTAAACGTTAACTTACCTCAGGAGTTGGTGACTCTCGATGCTCAGTCTGAGGTAAATTTCAGTCTGAGGTAAATTTCGGTTGGTCTTCTGCTTCCGTTAGTGCAGTAGAGCGCTCGCGCAGATTTTCTAAATTTAACTGACAGGAGAATCAGTGGCGCGTGACGCAGAGGCGCTCCGAGACGCTTAAAGCACAATGCGATGTTTTCCAGTAGTCTTCCAGTAGTGACGTGTGTGTGTGTGTGTGTGTGTGTGTGTGCGTGTGTTTGTGTGTGTGTGTGTGTGTGTGTGTGTGCGTGTGTTTGTGTGTGTGTGTGTGTGTGTGTGTGTGTAGGACTAAAACCGTAATCAGTGCCAAGTTTAATTTAACATAGTTGGCATATTATAACTGTTTCACTGTGTGATGGTCATTTCCTATTGTGGTGCTGGCTTGGTGCATAAAATTACTCTATGATAATATTTATTTCCACCAATATTGCAAGAAAGACAATTACAGAACATTTCCTATATCTACTGCATGTACAATTTTCACAGGTGTGTGAAATAAAATACTAAGAAAACAATCATGCATGTAAAATACACTGATGTGTACATTTTTACATCATTACATCATTACAAGAGTTGAGTTTTGCCATATTGACAAACTAATTTTATTTTGTGACGCATTCGACACTTTAGTGTAAAATTCTACCAATGGATACTGATTTTAATTGCAAGCAGACAGAAAAGAAGAAGAAAAAAAGACCACAAATAACATATCAACGTGTTATACGAGTTGTGTGGAAACAGATTTTGAAATTAGGTTTGAAAAACCATTTAATTAAATTTCAGAGTCTATCATGCCATCTACAGGAAAATTTATGTTATCCATCTAATTGAACGTTTGCAAGGGGTAAAGTGAAACCTTTGAACGAACTTCCCGTGTTTGTACTGCGACCTACAGGAAACACAATGGTATTGTGCGCGTGCACGCGAAAGGGGGGTAGGCTCTAGCCGGGCAGTCGAAATTAGGCACAACAAATGGAAAATTCCAATAAAAAACTCTCAAATAAGAAAACATTTTGGTGCTTCATTATTTAAAAATAGCAATTATGCATTTATATGTAATTATTATTATTATTAGTAGTAGTAGTAGTAGTAGTAGTATTTATAATATAATAATTAATAAAATTGTTGAATTCTTATTACTTGTATTATTTATTAATTACTGAACTCACAGGTTCCCACCCCTGGTCCTGGAGTACCTGCTGTCCTGAACATTTTAGTGCTTTACTGCTTTAACACTCAACTCTGTTAATTATCTGATTAGTTGAATCAGGGAGCAGGAGAAACACTAAAATGTGCAGGACAGGGGGTTCTCCAGGACCAGGACCAGGGTTGGGAACCTGTGACTTAAACCATAACTATGTGTAGTGTTGTTGTAAGTGTTTTATTCCTGGTAAGCGTGAAGAGTCGCTTGCAAGTTTCAGAGATTTTAAGAACTAATGAAGTAGGACAAGCAAACAGTGTCAGCACATCACATTACAGGCAATAGCAGCAGCAGCCCTTCTCTTGTTCTTCATCTTATATAGGTACAAACCTATAGCACCACAGTGCCATCACCTGGACAATACTTGTTATACAAGAACACAACACTATGCTTATATTCAAACCAGCCCAAAAGTTCAGGCTTTCTTTATATTTTTCTCAATTTCAGGGAAACAAGTTCTCCATGGTGATTTTCAGCAATGTCTCTGATTTTCTGCAATAGGCCTACACATTTTATTATTATTTAATCAAGGCTTGGTAAAGCCATTATCCACTCCATAATCTATTTTCCCATCTTTATAATACTGAAATGGTCCTGTACATCATAAACAGACTGTCTGCACTTACAGACTTTGTATAAACTAATGTCCCCAACACACCCCACCGTCCAAAAACCCCAAAAAACAAACAAAAACAAACAAACAAAAAAAACCTGCCAACAGTGGACCTGCTTTTCCACCAACAAAATGACTAAAATATGCTGTAAAAAAAAACTTGGTTAAACACCCTCTGTATCATCACAATCGCAGCGCCACACCTTGGCTTGTGCTGAAATGCCAGAGCTCAGCAAAAAAATAAATAAATAAATAAAAAATGTATGCCTGTCATTAGTTTGCTCTCAGTGATAAAAGTTATGTTACATCTGACTTAGTTTGTAGAAATCAAAGAGAGAAACTGAAAAAAATCAGTGAATGTCCACAATAAAACAACGTCACCACAGAAGAGGAAACACTCAGTTCACACAGTGCAGTTTTCCTACTGTCATATTTACACACAGTTTTATGAAATATATCATCATTTTCTACACCTGAAATTAAAATAGAGAAATATTTTACCTTTAGTCAATGATCCTTGTTGCGTTGACATTAATCTCACTGTTTCTAGAACTTTGTTGTTGTCCAGACGAACTTGTGAAAAGGTTTCCAAACGTGAGAAACTCTTTCACTTTAATAGATGTAGAACAGGTTTACAAACAGAAAAGTAAAACAGGTTTAGGCAGTGTCACATGAACATTCCAGACATACACAAGCTTTTAACCTTTGTGTTTAATAATTGACATGTTGCACATTACTAAATAATCATGATAAGAATGTTTGCTAGTATATGGATCACCTGGTAAAACTAGATCACTTAACATTTTCTATTCAATTATCCAGTATAGAAGCTCTCATCATTGTTCTGCAACTCAATCTTCAGTACAGGACCTCAGAGAAAACTGCTTATTTTATCATGTATATTCTTCTCCAAATGAAATAATAACATTAATAGTGTTTATCATGATAAGGTCAGTGCTCTTTCGCTGATTATGAAATGTATGCAATTTATGTTTTATTATTCCCAAAACATGGAATTTTATCATGTGATTTTGTGCCTAGAGGTGAAACAACATGTGACATGTTTTGTAAAAGGTGTGTATGAGGTTTGTAATTAGTGTGATGTTCAGTAGATTTTCACCAATAAAAGACAAGTTAGCTTTAGTTATGCACCAGTGTGCAGTAACACACATAAGCAGTCATAACCAAAGTGTGTTCCTGTCCAGTCTTCTTATTTTACAGTTTTACCCCCTCAGTTGCTATTAGACAATTTTCCAAAACAGTGTCACTGCTTATCAAATGCAATTACACATTTCTCTAAAACTATATACTCACATTTTGTTACATTTAAAAAAAAAATCTGTTTGTATTAAGAGTAAAATGGCTTCAAAAGCATCCTCAAAATGAAAGTAGTACAACCAAATACCACACACACTTGCATAGAAATACAAGGAATTCTTTGTGTTTGTTTTGCACTTGCACTTAAAAATAAAACTGCAAATGGGCACGAAATATGTATCAAAATAAGAACGTATAAACACATTTCTGTAACTTAAACAGGAACTAAAACATTAGGTTAGCATAGCATACAGAAACTAAAACTGGTCCATTCATAAAGAAAATAATTATACAGGATCTTTACCCTGATATCTACTGTATATTTAGCTAAAGGATTTTGTCCATGTGCAGAAATCCTTTCTTCTACTCATCCACCTCCAACTCAGTTATCGTTCTCTCTTCATTCTTCTCCTCTGTTTGGTCCCACCTTCCCCACTACAGAACAGGATTATATTATAAAAGCTTATGTATGTACCTGTGGTTATACTTCTGAGTGGAGGGCTGTCAGGGTGGTTTCCTTATGAACTAGTGGACTTTTTCCCATTAGCTTGTTTCCTCACTGAGTGCTAACATCAAAAGTGCTGATACTGTTCTTTATTGAGGATAAGAATCATTCACGTTCTGATCATTTTCTCTACTGAGGGTCAAAATGACCCAATGTGCTGATATTGTACATTTCTGAGGATAAGATTAAGATTTAATATTGTATTCTACTTGAGAGTGAGGATGACTGACGCAGGCGACATTCAGTCTATAAAATCTGGTGAAGTTAGATGGTGAAACCAGGCTTTGACCAGGAGATGGCCATAGTGAGTGTCAAATGGCATTTTGATGGAAAAAGCACCTCTTGACCTGCATTGAAGCATGCTTGACCACTTTTGTTACCCAGTGGGCTAACCTGTTTTTATACAGTGGAACCTCTTTATGTTGAGCCATAAAACACACAACAGCTTAGCACTTGAGCGAGTTATAGAGACTTGAGAGAGTTATATAACTTGAGACAGTTATAAAGAGTTTGGAAAACTGGAATGTTTTCATGCTGCCACCCTCCAAATCTCACATGATCAAAATGCTTAATGTCCAAGGATGCTCTTATGCCTGTGTTATATTCTCGCTCTCCCTTGTAATGCTGTCAAACCCAAAACAGCTCATGGCCAAGACTCACCAGTGCTTTAGTGGGTGAATTCACTTGGATAATGTAGACAGGTAAATTAGTTTTTGTTTTCATTCTACACTCAGATTGTAGCATTACAATATTTCATTTGCCACACAAGAATAATTATTAGCAAAAGAAAACCTACACAGTATCTGGCGAAAAAAAAATAAAAATCATTTAAAATGTCATGAAATCTGTTGTCATTGAGGTACTCTGTTGAACTATAAATGGAATGAATATTAATGTCTACTAAATGTAAATGATTAAAATGAAGTTTTATAAGATTATTTGGTAACTGGGGAAAAAAAAGAAACTTGCTGTATGAAGGTGATCGCGCGGACACACACACACACATACGCGCGGACGCGGACACACGCGCGGACACACACACACACGCGCGGACACACACACACACACGCGCGGACACACACACACACACGCGCGGACACACACACACACACGCGCGGACGCGGACACACGCGCGGACACACACACACACGCGCGGACACACACACACACACGCGCGGACACACACACACACACGCGCGGACACACACACACACGCGCGGACACACACACACGCGCGGACACACACACACGCGCGGACACACACACACACACACACACACGTTCTGAAATTATTTCAGTATAGACATGGTCTATAGACATTTGAACCACTAATATTTGGATTTTATTTTAGGAGTGCACATAAAATTTTGAAAATGAACCAAAATAAATTGAATTAAAATTGAATTAAAATGCAATATAATCAGATTCTTGAATGTTCTTGAGTGCCTTGATAATTTTGGCTTGAATTCTGTACACATGATTATAAAAGCTTATTGACCAGATCTGATATTCAATTTGAAATAATTCTATTATAAAGTTCTATACGATTAAAAAAAAAAAAATCAGATTTACAAAAAGAAGCTTGTATGTTTCAAGTGAAATCAGTCTGTTTTTTTTTTTTTTTTGGTGTGTGTTCTTTAAGAGTTTATTAATAGGGTTGGGTCTGAAAAGAGTGCTATATGATGCAGTAGTAACAGTGCTGCTGCTGCCCCTAGTGGCTTCACCATGGTATTACATGCTACACAATAATAGAGACCTGTGAGCTCTTACATTATAACCTGTTTCTGTTATCGAATATAAAATGACTGTAAATAATTTTCCATAATTAACATGATCAAATATTTATACTGATTCTTTCACCCCAATTATTGTATACTTCTTTATATGTTGGATTTACTGTGATTTTATATAATTTAAAATTTAATGATTTACACTTTACACTTACTGTTCCATGTATTCACTCTACATACACTTCCACTTAAATTAGATAAAACTTACCACACAAAACTGATAAATGTTTCTGAACAAAAATGACAAGCCACTGCAAAATACTTAAGAAAACAAATTTACAACATTTTACAAAAACAAAAAGCATGTTTTACTAGAAAAGTAAGACTTCAATGGAGATTCATAAATAAGGAGAGTGGCAAGAACATGTTGAATAAAACCCAAGGCATGTGCATTTGAAGAACACACCTGGAACCTGCTATGAGGTCTGGATCCTGTAGGGTGTAACTGTGGAAGTGTTTGATAATAATAATGATAATAATAATAATAATAATAATAATAATAATAATAATAATAATAATAATAATGATAATAATGATAATAATTCATTCATTTTCAGTAAGTGTTTAGTTTCGTTTGTAATGGTGCAACACCGCTCTCTTAAACACACATGAATCACACCAAGCAAGCACAGGTACACATCTCTGCAAAAAGACCAAAATCTTCTTCTTTCCCCCCCATGCTAAAAAATATCCAGGAAATGTCTGTGAATGAAGCACGTTTAATAAAAAATGGCTTCACTGGAGTCTGCATCAGATGAAATACTTTACACCCTAAAAATAAAAGAAAATAAGGTTTATATTTAAGCTGACAGGTTGAGCATTAACATTAAACATCAGTGTAATTTTGAATACAAATTTCAGTCAAGTAGAAAAAATACCCAATGACTCAGAACTCACTGAACCTGAACCTGTTTACAATCAGTAGTGCTTTATGGGAATAGGACCAGGTTACTTAGACTTTTTTCACTAAAAACATATTTAAAACAATGTTAATAGGTCTAAATAGTTGTAATGTTTTTGTAAATGTTAATCTGAAATGCTTATAAATCACCTCAAGTTCTGGAGTTTGTAACGTTTATCATCTTTAAGACTGAAGAGCAGCTTCTTTCCTGAATCTCCTAGATTATTCCAATAAAGATCCAGTTCTCTCAGGTGTGAGGGGTTTGATCTCAGAGCTGAAGTCAGAGCAGCACAGCCTTCATCTGAGACACCACAATACCACAACCTGCAGAGAGACAATGACACACTCTTCACTCTCTCAGTTCAGGACACAGCCTCAAATCACTGTGTATTACTGTGAATTGTGTTTCTTACATTTGAAAGGGCAACATCTAAAAACATAAATTACAATAAAACTTATTATATTATTTGTTTATTGTGTGTGATCTGAAAAGTAATAATAATAATAATAATAATAATAATAATAATATGTTACATTTATATAGCGCTTTTCTAGGCACACAAAGCGCTTTACATAGTATAAAGGAAGCATACATGATTCACAGAACTGAATTTCTCAAACCACAATGAAAAAGTGCACTAGAAAATCGCAGTAACTCAAACTCTTAGAACTGTATTTTCAAATTTATTTTACTACTAGTCTTTTGAAATTATTACAAGTGGAATTAAAATGTGTTTTTTTTTTAAAATCTGAAACAAATATTTCATGTACTAAACTAAAATCCTTTGAGAAATAGGTCTAATGATAAATGAGTTGTAATGGGGGGGGGGGGGGAATAATAATAATGTAACAAATGCTAAATTAACTCATAAAGAAAATAAAATCAGTTAACATAATTTTTGTGATAAGATTAGGCACCAGGTTAGACTTAAACTTACTGAGGAGCAGGTCATGTGACTCTCAGAGAGATGATCTTACCTCAGTGTCTCCAGTTTACAGTGAGGATTCTCCAGTACAACAGAGAGACTCTTCACTCCTGAGTCTCTGACTTTATTCCAAGACAGGTTCAGTTCTCTCAGGTGTGAGGGGTTTGATCTCAGAGCTGAAGCCAGAGCACCACAACCTTCATCTGAGATACCACAACTACACAACCTGCAGAGAGACGATGACACACTCTCTCAGTTCAGGACACACAGATCAGTTCAGCAGAAACTTTTACATCAAAGAGTCACTGCAGTCTATAATCACTATGAAATACAGCAATTTAGTCAACACCAATAAGCCAAAACGCTGAATAATGTTTAGAGTTGATTATTTCACAACAATGGTGCATGTCAAGGTCTGGGATATGTTAGATAGTAAGCGGACAGTCGTTATTGTAGTCGATGTGCTGGATGCCGGAGAAATGGGCAGTCGTGAAGACCCGAGCTACTTTGACATGGGCCAAATCGGTATGACCACACGACTGGGTCGGAACATCTACGAAAAGGCGAGGCTTGTGGGGTGCTCTGGGTCAGCAGTGGTGAGTATCTACCGACAGTGGTCCAAAGAGGGACAAACCACAAACTGTCAACAGGGTGCTGGGTGCCCAAGGCTCATTGATATGCTAAGGCAATGAAGGCCATCCCACCTGATCCAAACCGACTGAAGGGCTACTGCTGTCACAGAAAAATTTAGTGACAGTAACAGGAGGAATGTGTCGGCACAACACATAGTGCATCGCACCCTACTGTATGTGGGTCCGTCTAGCCTCCGAACAGTCAGAGTACCCATGCTAACCTCTGTCCACCGCCAAAAGAGCCTACAATGGGCATGCAAGCATCAGAAATGGACCTATGAGCAATACAAGAAGGTTTCCTGGCCCAATGAGTTCCATTTTCTTTTACATTGAGGAGGTATTGGGACCAGGATGCACTGTGGGAAGAAAACAAGCTGATGGAGGCAATGTGATTATCTGGGCAATGTTCTGCTGGGAAACCCTGGGTCCGCCTATTCATGTGGATGTCAATTTGACATGGGCCACATACCTTAACATCATTATGGACCAGGTATACTCTTCCATGGCAATGGTATTGCCTGATGGAAGTGACCTGTTTCAGCAGGATAATGTACCTTGCCACATTGTACACACTGTTCGGGAATGGTTTGAGGAACATGACGAAGAATTCAAGGTGCCCGATCCTCCAAATTCCCCAGATCTAAATTCCACCAAGCATCTGTGGGAAGTGTTGGAACAAGTACGATCTGTGGCAGCTCCACCTAGCAACTTACAGGACTTAATGGATCTGCTGTTAACTTCTTATTGCCAGATACTACAGGACACTTTCAAAGGTCCATGCCTTGGCAGGTCAGAGCTGTTTTGTTGGCTCACAGAGGACCAACAGCATATTAGGCAGGTCATTAAAATGTTTTGGTTCATTGGTGCGTATGTGAGCAAACTGAAAAATAAATTCTATTTATGGTGTTGGCATGGGCGTTTCTAGAGTTGGATCACTACTGGAGCACAGGCCCCTCAGGAATTTGACAAAACTACTTCAAAATTTATAGGGGTAGTGAAATTAAATTCTGCAGTGAAATGTAGATTATTCATCTACAGGCAAGGCGAGGCAAGACCAATCAGACAGGGTTTACAGGATATAGTCGTGTCTCATTGGCTGACCGATCTCAATTCTGCCAAATGCTAGCTCACACAGTCAGTGTGAGGGAAAAATGGATATACGCCGATTTATTACCAGTAAAGGGGTTGAAACTGAAACACCAACTTACTCTCATGCACAGCAAGGAGGGCAAGGCCAAGACTGAAGAGGATGTGCAGGATATTTTCCTGTAAACCCTGTCTGATTGGTCTTGCCTCCATTCCCGGAGAATAAAAGAAGATAAAATACACTGCATTCTTCTTTTACTGACGTTCAGTTACGTAGTAACAAGCCAATGGTTTATCAGGAAACATTTTACTGGGACACAGAAATTTTACTAGGGCTCGTGCCCCAGTAAAAAGAGTCTAGCGATGCCCCTGGGTGTTTGTGTGTCTGTCTATTTATGTATGTGACATGAAAAGGTAAAGGTAAGAGTTGGCTGTAGGTGTAGTAAATTTCCTCAGTCCTTAGAACCTAGAACTTCACCTATTTATGAGATTTTTTTTTGCATTACTTATTACTGAAAGTGCAAATATAAGCATATATAACCATAATATAACCATGCCATTGTAAAAAAAATAAATAAATAAAAATCTGCATGAGAAAATTGTCCTGATTATTTTTAACACTATGAGTAACATGAGTAACATTGAACTGACTGATTCAGAAACAAAGCTCATTTCTGAATGCCAAAGTCCAAGTAGACGGAGATTTATGAAGGTAAATAATGTAAAAACTATCATTTTATAACATGCAATAAGAGGCAGGTTGCAAGTGTGTATACTTATTGTTGTGTTTACTGGGGCAATCTTGTAATCAAAGTCATAGTCCATCACAAAGGCAAGGCAGGGACAAAATAAAAGACATCAAATGTTTGAACAAATCCAAAAGGGCTACACAAAGACAGACGAGGCAAGACAAGGCAGCATCATTCACAGGTAAGCAATCCAACAATGCAAAGATTTACAGGATGAACTGTAAAGCTCTGCATAAAGCCTAAATCCATGTGCTTTTTATAACCAACAAACAGGAAATTAACATAACAAAAGCAGTCTAGAAGAGAATTATCTACTGCCCTCCTGGTCCCCTAGGAGACGTTCTTGAAGAAATGGACATGCTCCTCAGTCTTTTCCCTACCGACAGCACCCCTCTCACTGTCCTCGGAGACTTCAACCTCCTCTCTGACAAGCTCCATTCCTCTTACCTTCTTAGTCTTCTGCATTCTATTCCCCTGACTTTCAACAGCTGTTCTCCCACACACAAGGAAGGAAATGTCCTGGACCCGGTCTTCAGTCACCCCTCTCTAGCTACAGACATCAATGCTACACCACTCTTCACATCTCCACATCTCCACTCATCACTTGGTATCCTTCATCATCACCCTCCCTATCCTGCTTAAAATTAGCTATCAGTATTTCTCTCCCACTCACCGAAAGCTCCACTCTATCTCCCCTTCCTTGGAGTCTTGGTATTTGTGGCACAGAATGGCAGTGGTTTGCTTCCTAGCTGGAGGGTGGGTCATATCAGGTGACATAGAGGGGATCCACATCTGCTCCTTGCAGTATCTCCACTGGTATTCCACAAGGCTCAGTACTTGGTCCTCTTCTGTTCTCCCTCTATACTCAATCTCTTCGTGAAGTCATATCCTCACATGGGTTTTCATACCACTGCTATGCAGATGACACTTAATTCTCCTTCCCACCCTCAGGCACTCATGTTTCTGTTCAGATCTCATCATGTCTGGCAGACATCTCATTATGGATGGCAGCTCATCAGCTGAAATTAATCCCAGCAAAACTAAACTGCTGTTCATCCCAGGTGGTTCATCCCCATGTCAGGATCTTGTCATCTCCCTGGAAAACTTTCATATCTCACCTTCGGTCACTGCATGCAACCTTGGGGTAACCATGGACAATCAACTGTCCATTTTTGTCTCACACTGCTAATAATCTGACATGCTCATGCCAATTTATTCTTCAACATCTGAAGGATTCATCCATTTCTAGCCACACAAGCCCCTCTGGTGCTTGTTCAGTCCCGTGTCTTTTCGAGACTGGAGTACTGAAACTCCTGGCATGTCTGTCTCTGCACCCCATTGCTATGTTCCCTCCACTGGCTTCCTGTAGCTGCCTGCATTAGATTTAAAACACTGATGCTTGCCTACAAAACCAAAAATGGACCAGCACCCACCTTGAAGCACTTTTCACACCCTGCACTGTACCCCTCTCCCCCCTATCCTCTAGCACTGCTCAATTGGTCCCACCATCTCTTACCCTGGATGTCTGAACAGCTGAGTCACTGGCAGTCTTCAAATGAGGACTAAAGACCTACCTCTTCATAAAGTACTTAAATTAGCACTTTATTTAAAAAAAAATCTTCTTTCTTTTACTTCTACAGTATCTTACCTCCCCAACAGAATTCTTTAGACTCATGGTATTCTTAGTCTGTGATATAGTGAACCAGTATCAGGATGTAGTTATTGCTAGAGACTTCAAAGCACTTCTGTAAATCACTCTGGATAAGGTCATCTGCCAAATCCCATAAATGTAAATGTAATCGTCTTGATTCATTTAATGAAACAAAATGCATGATAAGACTTCACAACTATGTGAAGACACAACAAGCCTTAAATAGACAAAATAATCAAGGCAGAAGAACATTGGAGAACATACCGATCACAGGACAGGGGTGGAGACAAGACTCAAAATTAAAACTAAATGCACACTTACTGACACAATCACATGACAAACAAAACCACATGACACACACACACGTACGTGTGTGTGTGTGTGTGTGTGTGTGTGTGTGTGTGTGTGTGTGTGTGTGTGTGTGTGTGTGTGTGTGTGTGTGTGTGTGCGCACGCAACGCCTTACCAACATCACCCTGCTGTGTAAGTTCTGAACCTTTAGGTCATGTATGACCTGTTTTTTTTTTGTTTTGTTTTTTTTTTTCCCCCCACCCTTGTCATATTTCTGGATTACTCTTTATATTTGCCCTTCTTGTTCCTGTGTTTTGGAACTACTGTTTTTGGATTTTGGATATTGGACTGTGGACTGTGTTTGTTTTATAAACCTCTTGGGAATGGATCCTCACATCTCCCAAGATCTGTTCACTCTGTGTGTGTGTGTGTGTGTGTGATAAAATGATTTTCCTCCTCAGGATATTTGATGCTGAACCTAAAACCTCTGCTTCAGTCTCACTATTAGAGAATGTGTCTTACTGAGGAGCAGGTCATGTGACTCTCAGAGAGATGATCTGACCTCAGTATCTCCAGTTTACAGTGAGGATTCTCCAGTACAGCAGAGAGACGCTTCACTCCTGAGTCTCTGAGTTTATTCACAGACAAATTTAGTTCTCTCAGGTGTGAGGGGTTTGATCTCAGAGCTGAAGTCAGAGCAGCACAGCCTTCATCTGAGACACTACAAAGCTTCAACCTGCAGAGAGACAAATCACACTCTTTATAAGTCTCTTTATAAGGACTAAATGTATTCATCTTTTCAGGAATATCTAGCACATTTACCTTGTGCTCTAACATGTACCTATTGTAGCCATGTCGGAGCCAAGTTACTGCAAGGTTACAGCAAGACTAAAATATACTGTAATACATTCCCGCTCAATCAAAATTACCCAGAATGCAATGTAAACTAAGGTATTTTACTGTATTGTTGAAATGTGGTATTGTACTTTACAGTTCTGTGCAGCTAAATCTACAGTGACATCTAACAGTGTAAAATGACTCCAAGTTGTTTGATGCTGAATCTAAAACCTCTGCTTCAGTCTCAATATTAGAGAATGTGTCTTACTCAGAGATGATCTTACCTCAGTGTCTCCAGTTTACAGTGAGGATTCTCCAGTACAGCAGAGAGACGCTTCACTCCTGAGTCTCTGAGTTTATTCTCAGACAGATCCAGTTCTCTCAGGTGTGAGGGGTTTGATCTCAGAGCTGAAGTCAGAGCAGCACAGCCTTCATCCGAGACACCACAATCACACAACCTGCAGAGAGACGATGACATACACATCACTTTCTCTGTTCAGGAGATTTTCCATCAAAGTCACTGCAGTCTTTAATCACTATGAAATACAGCATCTTAGTTATGAATTGTATGAGAGTAATAGAAAAAAAATCTAAGTAACTAAAATAAATTACATTTATTGTGTTTGTAATTGGATTTGTGTCTGTGTGTGTGTGTGTGTGTGTGTGTGTGTGTGTGTGTGTGTGTGTGTGTGTGTGTGTGTGTGTGTGTGTGTGTGTTAAAGGTTGAAGCCCCAGGCATGACTTGAAGAGTTTTAAAAAACTCTTTGGTACTAAAGATTTGTAAGGTTCATGAAATATACATTCCTAACTACAATTAAATTATAACTAAAAACTATAAAACTATGTGGATGTGTCAGATGACATAATGATTGACAGCAGTGTCTTTCCAGCAACATAAACAACTTGAGAATTGGGCTAGAAAAGAGCTGAGGAATGACAACGTGGCCACCTCATGTGGTGTGTTGTAAATAATTCTAGCAGTGAAAGCAGCTAAATGACAGTTTTTATCCACAGAGCATGGCACTGCAACGTGCAGAAGCAGCACACATATTACATCTGGATTAATAAAATAGATTCAAATGAGCTTTACTGACCTCTCATTTAACTGCCTACTATCTGTCACATGTCAGGTAGAGACGGAGTCGAAGGCGGATGCAAGCGCAGATTTTGGTTTTAATAAAAAGTGAAAACAAAATACAAAACAGGGTCTCGGAACATACAAGGCTTGAAAATAAACATAAACCAATGACCATGACAAGAAACAAACTGTGGTAAGGAAAGACAAATGAAATACAATGTGAGCAGTGCAAAGTGTGACTATATATACACACACAAGTACTAATCATCCCAAACGTGAATCAGGTGCAGATAATCATGTGACCTGGTCAGGTGAGGTGCAGTGGCTGATGGGAATTGTAGTCTCTAGTCCTTTACCGGTATTTACATGACAAAGCCCCCCTTCCTTAATCTGCGGCTCCCGACGCGCACAACAAGTTTAGGAGGGGGTCCCGAACACCCAGACCAGATGTCCTTATGAATCTCTGAGTTCCATTGGGGATGTGGAGTGGTGTCCTCCGTAATGCAGCGAGATGCAGCGATATCCCCGGCCTGGCTTGGACGTGGAGCGGCGGCTACCGCGCAGTCAGCGGGGGGAACGAAGCTGAAGGCAGAACCCAAGGGGGGAGTGCCGCCAGCCATTGAGCAAAAGGGGGGAGCAATGCTCTCCACGAGGTCAGAGGGAGGAGCAAAGTTGTCCTCAAGGCCAGAGGGGGGAGCGACGCTCTACGCGAAGCATGCGGGAGGAGTGATGTCCGACGTGGAGCAAATAGGGGGAGCGACATGCGGCACGGAGCAAATAGGGGGAGCGACATGCGGCACGGAGCAAATAGGGGGAGCGACATGCGGCACGGAGCAGAGAAAAAGAGCGACGTCCTCAGTCGAGCAGGATGGCTGAGCGACGTCCTCAGCCGAGCAGGATGGCTGAGCGACGTCCTCAGCCGAGCAGGATGGCTGAGCGACGTCCTCAGCCGAGCAGGATGGCTGAGCGACTTCCTCAGTGGAGTGAGAAGGTGGAGCGACATCCATAGCGGAGCCTGGTGTAGTGATGTCCAAGGTGGAGCAGGAAGGTGAAGCAGAACTCTTGTCCGCACCAGGGCGATGGAGCAATGTCCTCAGCTGAACAGGGAGACTGAGCAGCGTCCTCAGCTGAACAGGGAGACTGAGCAGCATCCTCAATTGAGCAGGGAGGCTGAGCGGCATTCTCCATTGGAACGGCAGGCAGTGTGAGTTCTGCAATAGGGAAGGGAGGGTGGGGAAAGATCTTACGCATGGCTTCTAGCCATACTTCTGTGGACCTGATCCATGACTCCCTCCCCCGTGGCTCCTTCTTCAGGGCTTCCAGGATCTTGTCCTTCTTAGTGTAAAAATCTGCTGCATCCATTTTAAGGTCTTTCATTCTGTCACATGTCAGGTAGAGACGGAGTCGAAGGCGGATGCAAGTGCAGATTTTGGTTTTAATAAAAAGTGAAAACAAAATACAAAACAGGAACTTGAAACATACAAGGCTTGAAAATAAACATAAACCAATGACCATGACAAGAAACATAAAATGTGGTAAGGAAAGACAAATGAAAGACAATGTGAGCAGTGCAAAGCGTTACTATATATACACAAGCGCTAATCATCCCAAACATGAATCAGGTGCAGACAGTCATGTGACATGGTCAGGTGATGTGCAGTGGCTGATGGGAACTGTAGTCTCTAGTCCTTTACCGGTATTTACATGACACTATCACACAGCAGTGAGGGGATTTTTAATCATTTACGTTTGTGAGTTTTTCCGGCAAGATCGAATCAACTTTGTCTTCACTTGACATTTACGACATTATGAGATTTCATCTTAGAAACTGGCAAAACAGAAACTGTAGTCTCGGATTTGTATCAGTGCGCCCATACTATGTAAAATAATGAGTATAAAATGTGTTCATTAAATAAAAGCATAGCTTGCCTACTGTTTTACATGACTAGGTGTAGATCATGATTATCTCAATCCTAGTGTAGCCACTTT
Organism: Cranoglanis bouderius; assembly: GCA_023630585.1. Taxonomy (NCBI): domain Eukaryota; kingdom Metazoa; phylum Chordata; class Actinopteri; order Siluriformes; family Cranoglanididae; genus Cranoglanis; species Cranoglanis bouderius. Next base: position 1,500,994 of record CM042551.1, on the reverse strand, counting down.
ACTAATTCTCATTCCTTTCACTGTTTAAAAAATTTGAAAGTTAGAACCATTCACCATTACCACACATACACTACTCCACTAAAATGGGGTATATAAAATCGAACATTTGTAACCAGATTCAAGGATTCAAGGAAGTTTACTGTCATTCCAAAACATGGGCTACATGAAAGGAATGAAACTAAGTACTGAGAGGTAACTAAGTACTGAGGTAACAACAGCAAAGAATAAAAACACAAAATATATAAAATAAGTGGAGCAATAAAATTTAGCGAAGCAACAAATAGGTTCTATGAATAACAATAAAATAATACAACCATAGAATTCTCGATTAAACAAAGAGTAATCTTTCTGATTAATGTTATTGCGCATGAAATTAGTGTTATTGCACATGAAAGGGTCTGATGTATGGGTGTGATTGCACACTCTGGTGTGTGTGTTATTGCACATTAGAAAATTCATGCAGTTCTGCTCAAGAAAGAAGTGTAAGCAGATTACTTACTCTCATTAGTACTTTAGCAGCATTTACAGGTATGTGTGTGTGGGTGTTCAAATAAGTAACACAATCCAAACAATCTCAACAAACTAGACTGATAAACTTATGTTGTGATCAGATAGTTAGCAATCAGATTAATCAAATGTTACAGAGAAATCAAATGATTTTCCTCCTCAGGATATTTGATGCTGAACCTAAAACCTCTGCTTCAGTCTCTGTATTAGAGAATGTGTCTTACTGAGGAGCAGGTCATGTGACTCTCAGAGAGATGATCTTACCTCAGTGTCTCCAGTTTACAGTGAGGATTCTCCAGTACAGCAAAGAGACACTTGACTCCTGAGTCTCTGAGTTTATTCTTAGACAGATCCAGTTCTCTCAGGTGTGAGGGGTTTGATCTCAGAGATGAAGTCAGAGCAGTAGATCCTTCATCTGAGATATCACAATCACACAACCTGCAGAAAGACAATGACACACTCTTCACTCTCTCAGTTCAGGACACACAGATCAGTTCAGCAGGGACTTTTACATCAAACAGTCACTGCAGTCTTTAATCACTATGAAATACAGAATCTTACTAATGAATTATATGAGAGTATTAACTAAAAAATAAAGCAACAGTAAAATAAATGACACGTGTATGTAAGGGGTGTGTGTATGTGTGTGTGTGTGTGTGTGTGTGTGTGTGTGTGTGTGTGTGTGTGTGTGTGTGTGTGTGCGTGTGTGAGAGAGAGACAGAGTAACGCTTCCACATCACTTTTATATACTGTATCCCATGGAGAAAGTTGAATTGCATTTTTTGTCACTCCCCTGCTACTTCCCCCTCCACTACACTGATGTACAGAGCATGGCACTGAAATGTACAGAAGGATCACACATATCAAATCTTGTTTCATAACATAGAATAAAATAAGATTTACTGTCCTCTTATTTAACTGCCTACTATCACACAGATGTGAACAGATTATTAATCAAATCAAACATTCTTTTTTGTTTTATATTTCCATTTGTAACATTGTGAGATTTCATCCTACAAACAGGACAAACATTTTCAGAAACTGTAGTCTTGGCTTTTCAAAGTGTCCATATATAAGTAATAAGCATAAAAATGTGTTCATTAAATAAAAATACAGCTTGCCTACTGTTTTAAAGGACTAGGTGTAGCTAATGATGATCTCAATCCTAGTGCAGCCACTCTACTAATCCTCAATCCTTTGTCTGTTTAAAAAAATGTGATGTAGCACTACTTACCATTACTACACACTACTCCACTAAAACACTGTATATAAAATGCAAAAAATGTTCACTAGGTGCAGTTTTACTCACGCTCAGGTACAAAGAAACATAAGCAGATGGCCAATTCTGATTAGTACATTAGCATGTATGATTTTCCTCCTCAGGATATTTGATGCTGAACCTAAAACCTCTGCTTCAGTCTCACTATTAGAGAATGTGTCTTACTGAGGAGCAGGTCATGTGACTCTCAGAGAGATGATCTTACCTCAGTGTCTCCAGTTTACAGTGAGGATTCTCCAGTACAGCAGAGAGATGCTTTACTCCTGAGTCTCTGAGTTTATTCTTAGACAGATCCAGTTCTCTCAGGTGTGAGGGGTTTGATCTCAGAGCTGAAGTCAGAGCAGCACAGCCTTCATCTGAGACATCACAATCACGCAAACTGCAGAAAGACAATAACACACTCTTCACTCTCTTAGGCCCCATTCACACCTGGCATTAACATACTTTCTGGGTGATTGGATCATAAGTGGTCAGCATTAAGTGCAGATGAACATGGTGAAATGTGTCTCAAGGACGCATTGTGATCCGATCATTCAAACCACATTCTGAGGTGGTCTGAAATCCAATCACAAGTGGCCGCTGAAGATGCATTCATATTGCCAGGTGTGAACATCTATTCATCTCGACTGTCCAGTTGTAAACTGATCACCCAGTTCAAGTTCAAGTTCAGTTTATTTGTATAGCGCTTTTAACAATGGACATTGTCCCAAAGCAGCTTTACAGAAATATATAAATTCAGGATATAGATTTTAAATCTATGAATTTATCCCCAATGAGCAGCCAGAGGCAACGGTGGTGAGGAAAAACTCCCCGAGACGATATGAGGAAGAAACCTTGAGAGGAACCAGACTCAAAAGGAAACCCATCCTCATCTGGGTGACACCGGATAGTGCGATTATAAATAAATAAATCTCTTCTATAAATGTGCTAATGCTACATGGTCAAATAGTGCAGTTGTGTAACCAGGAAAATTCATTACAGAATTGTGTGTGTGTGTGTGTGTGTGTGTGTGTGTGTGTGTGTGTGTGTGTGTGTGTGTGTGTGTGTGTGTGTGTGTGTGAAAATAAGCCCCTGGCATGGTTTAAAGTAGTTAAAAACACTTCATGATACAGATTTATGAAATATTTATCCCTACAATTTAATTATAAATGAAAGATAAATTATAAATAAAATGCGTGATCAGAATTGTGAGCATGTTAGATCATATAATATTTGACAGTGGTGTCTCCGTGGCAATGGAAACATCTCAGGAATTACTAGGGCTGGAAAAGAGCTTAGAAATGACAGAGAGAGGCTTCCACCTTGCTTTTTTTTCACACAAGTTGTGAGTCATTGTGTGGTGTTTTTGTACATAATTCTAGTGGAGAAAGCAGCAAATTTGCAGTTTTTTTCGATTAACTGCTATTTCCTACAGCTACTGCTACTAGTCCTTGGTGTGATTGACTCCAGTCTTTCATTTGAAGCTCATGTAGATAATATTACTAGGATAGCCTCTTTTTCATTTCAGAAATATTGCTAAGAAATATAATGTCACTACACGATGCACCCCACATGGTGCAGCCTAAAGATCAATGAGATTACTGAGGATGGTAGCACTAAAAAACATGATGATGGCTTAGGACTACAATTTCTATTACAGCTTTAGGACTGCAATTCCCACAAACCCTTCTGCACTCAAATCTCCATCAGTGAACAGTTGATAACTTCAACAAAATAGACTTCATGCAAAAACTATACTGAATTTCCTGTTTACTTAATTGCACTTTTTGACCATGTAGTACACAATTATAGAAGGGAATTATTTATAATTGCACTATCCATTGTCAGCCAGATACAGATGTCCATTGTTAAAAGTGCTATACAAATAAAATTGAGTTGAATTGAATAGTCCTGAAGAGGGACTGTGGTGAAAACTCCATCCCCAATGTCAGTGAAAAGCCTGTAAAGAGCCTGGGGAAGTGGTATAGGGCTGAGGTCAATGATAGGGAGAGCACAAAGGAGATGAACGTCCAGACAGATAATTGTTGAGAGCCCTGGTTCCACTGGTATGTTCAAGCCCAGCTCAAATTCCAAAATTGCGGTCCCCTTCATCACTACTATCATTAATGGCTCCATAACATCTGGTCATGTACCAACTGCATTCAAGACAGCAAGGTTATTCCCGTCCTAAATAAATCCACTCTGGATCCTTCAGACATCAGCAACTACCGACATTTATCACTTCTCTATTTTCTTTATAAAATCCTCAACGCACCGTCTACAATCAACTGTCTCACTAACTCTCACAAAACAACCTCCAAGATCCTAACCAGTCTGGCTTCAAAGCGGCACAGTCCACAGAAACTGCCAGTTGCTGTCACTGAGAAGCTACATACTAGGTTTGCCACAGTAATTGTAGCAGCCCTGTGGTCTTGGTGCCTAAGACAGATGGGTCAGTCTGTTTTGTCTAAACCATCAACCTGGTGTCTAAATTTGATGCACACCCAATGCGACGCATCTTACCTCAGTGTCTCCAGTTTACAGTGAGGATTCTCCAGTACAGCAGAGAGACACTTCACTCCTGAGTCTCTGAATTTATTCCCAGACAGATCCAGTTCTCTCAGGTGTGAGGGGTTTGATCTCAGAGCTGAAGTCAGAGCAGCACAGCCTTCATCTGAGACACCACAATCACACAATCTGCAGAGAGACACAGAACTTCCTCAACAGTCACTAAACCATAAGTCATTCTGATTCTAATGACTATTAAACTGTTCCCTGTACCTTTACCGGTATTGAAGATTTTGGACTCAGTGTGAAAAAGGCAACATAAAAATCGCTGGTTTTCGAAATAAAATATGCACACCTGACTGACCCCATGTGGCAATAAAGACACCATTAGGGAATTAATGTACTTTTTATTCAGTGAGAGAATTGTAATGTGTGTTGAAGTGCACAAGTGTGTAAACTCAACATGTTTAATAAGGTTAATCCATGAATCATAATCAAATTAATTGCAGGAGTCAAAATACAGGCAGGTAGAAACAAACTAGGAAGTGACACTCCAAGTGACATGCAATACACAAAACAAAGATCTAGGAACCACAAGAAACAAGAAAATAAAGGCTCAGACTTAACGACATTTAGCATAAGACTTCACGTCAAAAGAGTGAAGCAACAAGGCTAAAATACACAGACTAATCAATAATGAACTGAAAACAGGTGAAAACAATCATGACACTCTAGGAAGATAAATCAATGACAAGAAAGGAGTGGAGACCACGTGTAGAGTACCTGAGTCAAGTGTAATTTCTAAATTTTTACCTAAGAAGAGTGTAGAAGACTATTCACCTTCTGAAAAGTTATTCACTTTCACTTTATGCTTTGAAGAATACAGAATCACAGACCAATTTTATACATACGACATCATAGCAAAACAAAAATAGACATGGTAATGGGGTGGGACTACTGGTATACTAGGTGTAATTTATAGTGCTTTTATGTAGAAGGTCACAGGTCATGAGAGAGATGATAGTGTCTGGTGTCTAAATTTGATGCACACCCAATGCGACGCATCTTACCTCAGTGTCTCCAGTTTACAGTGAGGATTCTCCAGTCCAGCAGCAAGACACTTCACTCCTGAGTCTCTGAGTTTATTCTCAGACAGATCCAGTTCTCTCAGACTGGCTGATTCAGAGCTGAGCACTGAGGCCAGAGCTGTACAACCTTCCTCTTTTAAGTCACATTTATTAAACCTGAGAGAAATAACAAAATACAGGGTGCAGTGTATAAATTTACAAGTTGTATAAATCATGCCACAATACAAGTCTAAGTAGGATTAAGTTCTTTCATCTTCTCTGCAGTTAACATTAGCAGTGTAACAGTTATATTCAGCATTACTTACTCAGCTTTTCTGGATGCTGCAACCACAGGCAGGAGCTTCAGAAGAACCTCATCTGATGTACAGTGTATGTTGGTATATTTATTAAGGACAAACACATCCTGTTCCTGTGCTGATGTCAGTAACACAAACACCACAGCTGACCACTGAGAAGAAGAAAGTTTGCTTTTATGTAAATTTCCAGATTGCAGGAAGTGTTGGATTTCCTCAACTAGAGAATGATCTTCTAGTTCATACAGACAGTGGAACAGATTGATGAATTTCTCTGGTGAGGGATTCTGTCTGATCTTCTTCTTGATGTAATGAACTGTTTCCTGTGTGCTGTGAGAGCTACTTCCTGTCTGTGTCACTATGGTTTGTAAGATGGTCTGATTGGACTCCAGCGAGAGACCCAGAAGAAATCGAAGGAACAGATCCAGATGTCCATTTTCACTCTGTAAAGCCTGATCTACAGCACTCTTGTGTACATCTAACACTGTAATTTCTCTGAGCAGCATTGACATTTTAGACAGCAGACCCTGCTGAAGAACATTCTTCTTTTCATTCCAAAATCTCAGGTGTACATATATAGCTGCGAGGTGCTCCTGAATGCTCAGATGAACAAAGCAGTACACTTTACTCTGGTGAAGCCCAAACTCCTCTCTGAAGATCTGTGTACACACACCTGAATACACTGATGCTTCTGTCACATCAATGCCACACTCCATCAGGTCTTCCTCATAGAAGATCAGGTTGCCTTTCATCAGCTGCTGAAAAGCCAGTTTACCCAGTTTCAGAACCATTTCTTTATCTGTCTCTTGGCTCTTTGTGTACTTTTTCTTTATGATGTTTGTCTGAATGATGAGGAAGTGTGTGTACATTTGAGTCAGAGTCTTGGGGATCTCCCCACTCTCTGCTTCACCCAACATTCTCTCTAGAACAGTTGCTGAAATCCAGCAGAAGACTGGGATGTGGCACATGATGTAGAGGCTTCTTAATGACTTCAGGTGTGTGATGATTCTGTTGCTCAGGCTCTGATCACTGATCCTCTTCCTGAAATATTCCTCCTTCTGTGGGTCATTAAACCCTTGTACCTCTGTGACTCGATTAAACCACTCAGAGGGGATTTGATCAGCTGCTGCTGGTCGGGAGGTGATCCAGATGAGAGCAGAGGGAAGCAGATTCCCTTTGATCAGGTTTATCAGCAGCACATGCACTGATGCTGATTCAGTTACATCACACACTCTCACTGTGTTCTGGAAATCCAGAGGGAAACGACATTCATCCAAACCATCAAAAATTAACAGAACTTTGTGCAGGCTGGAAATGTTTGTTTCTTTTATTTCCTTTAAAAATAAATGAAGGAGCTCCATCAGACTCAGTTTTTTATTCTTCATCAAATTGAGCTCTCTGAAAGGAAGTGGAAATATGAGATGAACATCCTGATTTGTTTTCCCTTCAGCCCAGTCTAGAATGAATTTCTGCACAGAGATGGTTTTTCCAATGCCAGCGACTCCCTTTGTCAGAACGCTCCTGATGGGTTTGTCTTCTTCAGATAAAGGCTTAAAGATGTCACTGCATTTGATTGGTGTTTCCTCTGTTGCTGCTCTCCTGGATGCTGCCTCAATTTGTCTCACCTCATGTTCATGATTGCCTTTTCCACTGTTTCCTTCTGTGATGTAGATCTCTGTGTAGATCTGATTGAGAAGTGTTGGGTTTCCCTGGTTTGTTATCACCTCATTTACATGCTGAAACTTCTTTATCAGATTTAATTTGCATCTAGTGGTTACAGACTTACGCCTGTAAAATGATAATAGACATGTGGTTAGGGGTGTAACTATACACTCCATTCACAAATCAATTCATGATACTGGCTTCACGATTCACAATTCAATTCCATTCTCAAAATATTTTTAACAAAATTTGAATGAAGAAAAATTATGACTGAAAAAACTCCTGTGTTATTTTTGAATCATAAATGATGTAAAACAATGTGCATTTTTGTCTCTGTTTTTAACTACACTTCCCAGAATACAGTGCGACCTACAGACATGGCTGCCGAGAACTACAACAGCCAGACTCTCTCACGTTCACACTCACCAGATTACTGATTACACCCACCTGGACTCAAATTACCTGCACAGCACCTCACAATATAAATAGACTCTCAGTTCTTACACTCTTTGTGAAGTATACACTCTGTGTATCATTACCAGTTGATACCAAGCTGTTAATTCACTGCATGATATTTTGGTTTTGACCTCTGCTGCCATTTACATTGTTGATCTTGCCTGTCCTAGTATGCTGTTTGTTATTTCATTTAATAAAGCATTCAGTACCATGTTCATGCACTAGCATCCTCATCTGCCTCCTGACACTGTATAAAACTAAATAATTAAAAAATCTTTAACATTGTAAACAAAAAGTACTACAGGTTCACCATCTTAAAAATAAATAAATTCTCCCAAAACAATTTGATTAAATAAACGGTCTCTGACCTGGGGAAAATGACCAATTAAAACATGAGCTCCGTAGTCTAGAAAGTTGGCTAAAATGGATGACTTCTGCGGCCTCATCCTCGGACATCACAGATCGCAGCAGCACGGGGCTGGTGACGTTTGACAGCTACTAAAGTGCTCTTTTTAACTTTTATAACGTGGTTGTGTAACTGTATAATTTATCATTTGTGTCACTCATTGTGATCTGGAGCTATCGGGCCCAGCGTGCTCTCTGTATATTTTATGGATTGCACAGATTGGGACCTCTGGTGCTTAAACAGTTCTATTGCATTATATGTGTAATTAATAGAATGCTGATTTCCACAATGTGAATTGCAAATTCCCATGATGCACATCATAAACATTTTTGCATCACAATACATCGTGTCACGATGAATTGTTGCACTTCAACATGTTGTGAGATATCAAGCACAATCCCTGTACATTTACATTTACATTTATTCATTTAGCAGACACTTTTATCCAAAGCGACTTACAAATGAGGAAATACAAGCAAAGCGATATATCAAGTGGAGAACAATACAAGTAGTGCTACCTTACAAGAGTTTTAATTGAGTTCTAGAGAAGCAAAGTATAGATGTAAGAGCGAGTGTAAAGGCAGTTTTTTTTTATATATATATATAATGGGGGAGGGGGAGTTAGTTAAGTGTTCACAGAAGAGGTGGATCTTTAGCCATTTTTTGAAAATAGTGACAGATTCTGCTGTCCAGATTGAGGATGGAAGTTCCTTCCACCACTGAGGGACAGTCAGTTTGAAGGTTCTGGAAAGGGACCTAGTGCCTCGCTGAGTAGACACTATACCAGGCTTCGGTCGTTAACCGATCGCAGTTATGTGAGGGAACATAAACCTCAAGGAGAGTGTTGAGGTATGGAGGTGCTGTTCCAGACAGGGTCTTGTACATGAGTATCAGGGCCTTGAATTTGATGCAGGCAACTACAGGAAGCCAGTGGAGGGAGATGAAGAGGGGTGTGAAATGAGTTCTTTTGAGCTGATTGAAGACGAGGCGTGCTGCTGCATTTTGAATCATCTGAAGGGGTTTGACGGAGCTGGCCAGGAGCCCCGGGAGCAGTGCGATGCAATAGTCCAATTTTAAGATAACAAGAGCCTGGACTAGTAGCTATGTAGCCTGTTCGGTGATATATCTGTAATATCGCTTGAATTTTCTGTATATGTACTTGATAATCTATTCAGTCTATAGAAATACTGAGCCAGAAGTGACTGGAAAGACGTTTATTATACCAGCATAATAATAATAATAATAATAATAATAATAATAATAATAATAATAATAATAATAATAATAATAAAAAAAATACTGTCACAGTCTCTCTTCTCAGTTTGATCTTACCCTGTATCTGTGATTATGATCTTCTGTTCTGTATTGTCTCCTGCTCGCAGCAGATCACTGTGAAAACAAAAGATTTTATATATCATACACCTGTACACCATTATTACATCACTATAATAATGCTTTTCATTTATATAGCAGCTTTCTAACACTCAAGGTCACTGTAGACAGATATATATTAAATACAACACATTAGCAGGAAGAAGAAATGGAAATGCATTTTAAGCCCACATTATCCACATTACTTAAAATTATGGTTTAAACTTTAGCCTCAAATCTCATACAAGAATTACAGATTTTTCAGAGAATGCAAATGTATCTAAACCTGATGGAAATGAAGTATTTTAGAACAGATACTGCTAGAAAGGAGATAATATATCCCAGTATTTAAATGATAAATTAACAGATCTTTATTAAGGAGGATTTCAGAAATACAGTGCATCCGGAAAGTATTCACAGGGCTTCACTTTTTCCACATTTTGTTATGTTACAGCCGTATTCCAAAATGGATTAAATTCATTATTTTCCTCAAAATTCTACAAACAATACCCCATAATGACAACATGAAAGAAGTTTGTTTGAAATCTTTGCAAAATTATTAAAAATAAAAACGAAAAAAATCACATGTACATAAGTATTCACAGCATTTGCCATGACACTCAAAATTGAGCTCAGGTACATCCTGTTTCCACTGATCATCCTTGAGATGTTTCTACAACTTGATTGGAGTCCACCTGTGGTAAATTCAGTTGATTGGACATGATTTGGAAAGGCACACACCTGCCTGTATAAGGTCCCACAGTTAACAGTGCATGTCAGAGCACAAACCAAGCCATGAAGTCCAAGGAATTGTCTGTAGACCTCCAAGACAGGATTGTATCGAGGCACAGATCTGGGGAAGGGTACAGAAAAATTTCTGCAGCATTGAAGGTCCCAATGAGCACAGTGGCCTCCATCATCCGTAAATGGAAGAAGTTTGGAACCACCAGGACTCTTCCTAGAGCGGGCCGCCCGGCCAAACTGAGTGATCGGGGGAGAAGAGCCTTAGCCAGGGAGGTGACCAAGAACCCAATGGTCACTCTGACAGAGCTCCAGCATTTCTCTGTGGAGAGAGGAGAATCTTCCAGAAGAACAACCATCTCTGCAGCACTCGACCAATCAGGCCTGTATGGTCGAGTGGTCAGACGGAAGCCACTCGTAAAAGGCACATGACAGCCCACCTGGAGTTTGCCAAAAGGCACCTGAAGGACTCTCAAACCATGAGAAACAAAAATTTAACTCTTTGGTCTGAATAGCAAGCGTCATGTCTGGAGGAAACCAGGCACCGCTCATCACCTGGCCAATACCATCCCTACAGTGAAGCATGGTGGTGGCAGCATCATGCTGTGGGGATGTTTTTCAGTGGCAGGAACTGGGAGACTAGTCAGGATCAAGGGAAAGATGAATGCAGCAATGTACAGACACATCCTTGATGAAAACCTGCTCCAGAGCGCTCTGGACCTCAGACTGGGGCGAAGGTTCATTTTCCAACAGTACAACGACCCTAAGCACACAGCCAAGATAACAAAGGAGTGGCTACGGGACAACTCTGTGAATGTCCTTGAGTGGCCCAGCCAGAGCCCAGACTCGAACCCGATTGAACATCTCTGGAGAGATCTGAAAATGGCTGTGCACCGACGCTCCCCATCCAACCTGATGAAGCTTGAGAGGTCCTGCAAAGAAGAATGGGAGAAACTGCCCAAAAATAGGTGTGCCAAGCTTGTAGCATCATACTCAAAAAGACTTGAGGCTGTAATTGGTGCCAAAGGTGCTTCAACAAAGTATTGAGCAAAGGCTGTGAATACTTATGTACATGTGATTTTTTCATTTTTTATTTTTAATAAATTTGCAAAGATTTCAAACAAACTTCTTTCACGTTGTCATTATGGGGTATTGTTTGTAGAATTTTGAGGAAAATAATGAATTTAATCCATTTTGGAATACGGCTGTAACATAACAAAATGTGGAAAAAGTGAAGCACTGTGAATACTTTCCGGATGCACTGTATATACAATGTATTTTTTTTTAGGTGTGGTTGATAGTTGCTGTGTTTTCAGCCAGTGTGCAGGAACTATTTTGTTATGTACTTAACATTCAGACAGTAATAGCAGCCACAATATATTTTGAAATAATCTAAAATACCTTTCATACCACACAGTATCTATGTAGGTACAATGTTTTATATTGTTTTTAATACAACTGGTAAATAAACTACTATTACCTTATATGAGTTACATGCAAATGTTTGTTACCTGTGTCTGGATGAGGATTCTCTCTTCTTTTTAAACATTGTTGGTAAACTCATAGACTCATCACTCTTCATGGACACACAGCTGGGTACTGGTGAGTCTGATCTCTTTATCTGGGTTTCACTGCACAGCAACACACAATTAATACTGATGCTGTATTGCAGTCAAAAGCCCACTGAACATATTTACTTACAGGACCATATAAATAACCATCGATATTTATATTTTTGCAAGCACAGGCACATTCATACAACACATACAATAACAAAAACATAGGTAATTGTACAATTCTCAAGTGACTACTTTAGATTATGGTGTTGTTGCTGGAAGAAGCTGTAATATATCACATCACAGCACTGAATTAACTGTCAGGAGTCATTACCTGAATCCAGGTAAGGATTCTCTCTGCTCTTTAAACATTGTTGGTAAACTCATAGACTCATCACTCTTCATGGACACACAGCTGGGTACTGGTGAGTCTGATCTCTTTATCTGGGTTTCACTGCACACACACACACACACACACACATGCACACACACACACACACACACACACACACACACACACACACACACACACACACACACACACACACACTTATTTTCTTAATGTTTTGGTAAATTAGTAAATTTAGTAAATTATTTTGTTGGTTCTCACTTCATGTAAGTTTGAACCACCTTATTTTAAATGATAAAGATTTATGGTATATGCTTTTTCAGTACTTTAAGAGTTTTCCAAAGTTACTGTTACACTAAATATTATTTTTTTCTTATCTGATTCAGCCTACATATACAAAGCTTACAAGTTTGAGGTGGTCTATGATGTGTTTATAAAGTATAGGAAACAAATAAACTATGAATATTCTGTGTCATTTAGACGTAAATAATATATTATAGTCATTTTATGACATTAGTAGTTTTACCAAGAGGCATTGATGATGCAGGTTAATTATTACTATCAATATTAACTAGTAAAAGAATGAACTATGAGGAGACATTACCTGTGTGTAGATGAGAGGTCTTCATTTTGTAATCCTGGTGGAGGATCTGTACACACATCACTGTTCATGGAGACACTGCTGGGTTCTGCACAGTCTGATATCTTTCCCTGGGTTTCACTATTCAACAACATACACATTTTACTATTAATAAATTATTTACAGCCTTTAGATTCTCATTAACATGCACAGATAGTCAGTAAAGTGGTGCTTGGAACTTTGTGAACCCTTTAGAAGTTTCTATATTTCTGCATAAATATGACCTAAAACAGAATCATATTTTCACACAAGTCCTAAAAGTAGATAAAGAGAACCGAATTAAAAAATGAGTTATACTCAAAAATATTATACTTGGTCATTTATTTATTGAGGAAAATGATCCAATATTACATCTCTGTGAGGGCAAAAGTATGTGAACCTTTGCTTTCAGTATCTGGTGTGACCCCCTTGTGCAGCAATAACTGCAGCTAAACGTCAGCGGTAACTGTTGATCAGTCCTGCACATCAGCTTGGAGGAATTTTAGCCCGTTCCTCAGTACAGAACAGCTTCAAAAAATGTTTTGTAACATTTTCCAGCCTGATGAGCTTCAACAACTCTTTTTCTGAGGTCCTCATAAATCTCCTTTGTTCGTGCCATGATACACTTCCACAGACGTGTGTTGTGAAGATCAGACTCTGATAGATCTCTGTTCTTTAAATAAAACAGGACTCTCACTCACACCTGATCGTCATCCCACTGATTGAAAACACTTGACTCTAATTTTACCTTCAAATTAACTGCTAATCCTAGAGGATTATATGCTTTTACCCTCACAGATCTGTAACATTGGATCATTTTCCTCAATAAATAAATGACCAAGTATAATATTGTTGTCTCATTTGTTTAATTGGGTTCTCTTTATCTACTTTTAGGACTTGTGTGAAAATCTGATGATGAGGTCATATTTATGCAGAAATGTAGAACATTCTAAAGGGTTCACAAACTTTCAAGCACCACTGCAGATAGTGTAGTAATAGTCTCGTTGAAAAGATTTTTGGAAGGAAATGAAAGGGTTAAAATCACTCCTCATGGACACACACATTATTGACTGACACATGACTTACTACTAGAATAGTCTGCCATGATACTGGATATTCACTCTATGATGTACATACAGTCCTTAAATTCTCATTAAATGTTCATGTCTCAGATACAGTAGCAGAAGCTTTACCTCATTTTTAATTGTGGAGATCCATCAGGTTGGACAGGATTAGAGTGATCCATCTTTCAGTATTAGTAAAGAAACGTTACTGGTCATGGACAGACAGCTGTGTACGACCAGGTCTGATCTCTTCTACTGCAACAGGTTACAGACCAGATATACACATAAGCAAACAAACAAACAAACAAACAAACAAACAAAAATATATAACTCAACCAATAAGCTTCAACAGATAAACATTTATTTTTAAGAGAGAGAAATGTAATATGTTTTTCATATTATTACATTGATATTTACTGTATTAGTTCATTAATGTTGTTACGCCCCAGATATGAAATGTGGATGAAATAAGGATGCTGACATGAATTTCTCATTTTTGAGACATATTGTAGAAAATATGTACAGTCACCAGTATAATGCACCAGCAAAGGCCACAATAACAAACAAAATCCTAAACTAACTGTACAAAAAAGAAGCTGTCTTACCTATTAAAAGAAATAAATAAATAAAGATAATAAACAAATGACACTTAGCTTCCCTTTCTCACAGACTGACCAAAAACAGATACAGTGGGATATGACAATGAAGCTGGCAATGAAGCAATGAATCTTCTAATAGACAAAATCAGCTTTATATCACAGGTAACAAAAACATTGGTGGATAATGCCTTTAATGCTGCATTGGTATAACAGAATTGTCTGAGAACTGTTATGTTCCCTCTCTCGCAGCGAATGGAGTAGCTTACTTCCGCATTCCAGCTCCATTCAGAAGGACTCTCGTTTTGTTTACCTCGGCCATGTGCGCTTTTGTTATTGTCTTGCGTCATGTCTCTGTCCCCGCCTCCTTATTTCGTATTGGTTCTCCATGTTATGTGATTATCATTTCCAGGTGCCTTTGATTTCATGTATGTTTTCTGTGTGTTTAAAAGGCCCTGTTTTCTTCCACTCGGGGCGGATTATTAGTTTGTAGTTCAGTTTAACGGAGTTTCACTTTGAAGTATAGAAATGTTTCTAGTTCCGTAGCGCGGATTCCGATTTCCGTAGTTCTTGATTCCGTTGTTCTAATTTAGATGTCCGAAGCTCCGTGTTTGTGGTTCCCAAACCACTTCCTTATGTCGAATGTCCGTTTCCTCCCGAATCTCACTGTGCCGAGCGATTAAACTCTGGACTGATGTTCACGGCATTTGACATTCAGCTAAGTACCCTGGATTCCGATTTCCGCTCTAGCCCTCTTCCTATTTTACACATCTCTGTGATAGGGTTACTTGCACAAGTGTTTGATTTTCTGTTAGCGCTAGTAGTTTGCACACCTTTTGTTATTACCACTCTTTTGTTGTGAAGGTTCATTGCTGGATGCTGTTTTTGTTCGTTTTTTCCTTCCGTGGTTTAGTGTGTGTTTTTTGTACTGCTAGCGCTAATACTTTTGAGAGTGTGTACAAGCTCTGCTTCTATATCCAGCGAAGACTCGAAGCCTTCTAAAAACCTGTTGTTTGCCCTGTTTCCTTTTCATATGTATGCTGAATAAAGTGTCGAAGCTTTTCACCGCAACTGTGTCCAGCCTTCTCCTGACATCGTAACAGAATAATCCGCCCAAAAAATGGATGCAGCGGGAAAAGTAAGGGCACGCCGCGCCATGCCACACCACGCCATGCCACGCCACGCCACATTTGAAATGCCTGCAAACAATTCAATTTTTTTTCCCCAATGGACGTTTGTTTATCCCCCCGATGAGTTTGATGGCTTTTCCACCTGGCCACAGTGTTTCTGTTTGCAGGCACAAATTTATTTCCTGAGTTTGGAGGACCCCAAGCCCGACGAGGAACAGTGGGTGAGGTTCCTCCTCTCTCGTTTGGTCGGCTCTGCTCGCCAATGGGCAGAGCTTCACCTTGCCAGTGGATCCATGAAGTTCAAAACAGTTTTGGGCTTTGTGGATCTACTGGTTCAGGTGTTCGGAAGCCCAGACTTCCAACCCGACCTCTGGACCTTTTTGGGGAAGGACCGTCTGGGCGACCGACCTAACCGCTCATTCCTGGAATATTATGGGGGTAAGCGGGCTAACGTGGCGGCCTGCTCCTCAGACCCCCAAAGCCAGGAGTGTTCCACCGAGGGATGCACCCGCCCGGCCGTCCTGCAGTGCCCCACCTGCAGGAACCAGGGATTAAGGAGCAGCTTCTTCTGCTCCCAAAACTGTTTCAAGGGCAGCTGGCGGGTGCATAAGCGGCTCCACCAGCGGGCACCCTCAGAGCTCCAGCAGGAGACTAAGCAGGAGGTCTTCTCAGCGGAGCTGCAACTGGAGGTTAACCAGGCGACCTCCAGCCCCGAGCTCCAGCAGGAGACCCAGCAGGAGGTCTTCTCAGCAGAGCTGCAACTGGAGGTTAACCAGGCGACCTCCAGCCCCGAGCTCCAGCAGGAGACCCAGCAGGAGGTCTTCTCAGCAGAGCTGCAACTGGAGGTTAACCAGGCGACCTCCAGCCCCGAGCTCCAGCAGGAGACCCAGCAGGAGGTCTTCTCAGCAGAGCTGCAACTGGAGGTTAACCAGGCGACCTCCAGCCCCGAGCTCCAGCAGGAGACCCAGCAGGAGGTCTTCTCAGCAGAGCTGCAACTGGAGGTTAACCTGGCGACCTCCAGCCCCGAGCTCCAGCAGGAGACCCAGCAGGAGGTCTTCTCAGCAGAGCTGCAACTGGAGGTTAACCTGGCGACCTCCAGCCCCGAGCTCCAGCAGGAGACCCAGCAGGAGGTCTTCTCAGCAGAGCTGCAACTGGAGGTTAACTTGGCGACCTCCAGCCCCGAGCTCCAGCAGGAGACCCAGCAGGAGGTCTTCTCAGCAGAGCTGCAACTGGAGGTTAACTTGGCGATCTCCAGCCCCGAGCTCCAGCAGGAGACCCAGCAGGAGGTCTTCTCAGCAGAGCTGCAACTGGAGGTTAACTTGGCGATCTCCAGCCCCGAGCTCCAGCAGGAGACCCAGCAGGAGGTCTTCTCAGCAGAGCTGCAACTGGAGGTTAACCAGGCGACCTCCAGCCCCGAGCTCCAGCAGGAGACCCAGCAGGAGGTCTTCTCAGCAGAGCTGCAACTGGAGGTTAACATGGCGACCTCCAGGCCCGAGCTCCAGCAGGAGACCCAGCAGGAGGTCTCCCCAGCGGAGCAGCAACTGGAGGTTAACCAGGTGACCTCCAGCCCCAAGCAGCAGCCAGCGAATAGAGAGGAAACCTCTCCTGGCCTGCTCGTCTCAGAGGTTCTAGAAGAAACCTCCACTCCAAGCCCATGTCCAGATATCACTCCTGCTCTCAATCCTGTTCTCACTCCTGCTCCCAATCCGGGTCCTACTCCGGTTCTCAGTCCTGCTCCCAATCCTGCTCCCAATCCAGTCCTCGATCCTGTTCCCAGTCCGGTTCCTACTCCGGTCCTCGATCCTGTTCCCAGTCCGGTTCCTACTCCGGTCCCCGATCCTGTTCCCAGTCCGGTTCCTACTCCGGTCCCCGATCCTGTTCCCAGTCCGGTTCCTACTCCGGTCCCCGATCCTGTTCCCAGTCCGGTTCCTACTCCGGTTCCCGATCCTGTTCTTAGCCCTGCTCCCAATCCGGGTCCTACTCCGGTTCTCAGTCCTGCTCCCAATCCTGCTCCCAATCCGGTTCTCAATCCTGCTCCCAATCCGGTTCTCAATCCTGCTCCCAATCCGGTTCTCAATCCTGCTCCCAATACAGTTCTCACCCTGGCTCCCAATCCGGTTCCTACTCCGGTTCTCAATCCTGCTCCCAGTCCGGCTCCAAGCCCCGTTCTCAATCCGGTTCCAAGCCCCATTTCCAATCATTTCCCAAGTCCAGTTTTTGATTTTTATGAGGGCTACATGGGTTTAATTTCGGGATGGGTGTTAGCCCTCCTCCTCAGTGCAGAGGGTGTTTTCACTCCCAGCTCCACTCATAACCCAGCTCACTCCTCAGTCTCCAGCCCTGTCTCCTCCTCCGTCCCCAGCCCTGTCTCCTCCTCCGTCCCCAGCCCTGTCTCCTCCTCCGTCCCCAGCCCTGTCTCCTCCTCCGTCCCCAGCCCTGTCTCCTCCTCAGTCCCCAGCCCTGTCTCCTCCACTATTTCCAACCCAACTCACTCCACTATCTCCTCCTCTGTTTCCTACCCTACTCACTCCACTATCTCTAATCCAGGAGCTGAAGCAGGTTCCAGGCAGAGCACCAGGTCACGCGCAGCTCGGAGATCCGGGTCCAGCACCAGGTCACGCGCAGCTCGGAGATCCGGGTCCAGCACCAGGTCACGCGCAACCCCGAGACCCGGGTCCAGCACCAGGTCACGCGCAACCCCGAGACCCAGGCCGAGCATCAGGTCACGCGCTACTCCACGATCCAGGCCGAGCATCAGGTCACGCGCTACTCCACGATCCAGGCCGAGCATCAGGTCACGCGCTACTCCACGATCCAGGCCGAGCATGAGTCCTCGTCCAAGTCCTCGTCCAAGTCCTCGTCCAAGTCCTCGTCCAAGTCCTCGTCCAAGTCCTCGTCACGACCCGGTCGACTCTGGCTGCGGGACATTAAATTGCACCAGCCTCGGTTCCAGGGGGGCAGATGTGCTAATCTTGCCCAGGGGTCCGGGTCCGCCACAACGGACAAAGCTTGCGGCGCTTCGGGAGCCGCGCCTTAAGGGGGGGGCTCTGTTATGTTCCCTCTCTCGCAGCGAATGGAGTAGCTTACTTCCGCATTCCAGCTCCATTCAGAAGGACTCTCGTTTTGTTTACCTCGGCCATGTGCGCTTTTGTTATTGTCTTGCGTCATGTCTCTGTCCCCGCCTCCTTATTTCGTATTGGTTCTCCATGTTATGTGATTATCATTTCCAGGTGCCTTTGATTTCATGTATGTTTTCTGTGTGTTTAAAAGGCCCTGTTTTCTTCCACTCGGGGCGGATTATTAGTTTGTAGTTCAGTTTAACGGAGTTTCACTTTGAAGTATAGAAATGTTTCTAGTTCCGTAGCGCGGATTCCGATTTCCGTAGTTCTTGATTCCGTTGTTCTAATTTAGATGTCCGAAGCTCCGTGTTTGTGGTTCCCAAACCACTTCCTTATGTCGAATGTCCGTTTCCTCCCGAATCTCACTGTGCCGAGCGATTAAACTCTGGACTGATGTTCACGGCATTTGACATTCAGCTAAGTACCCTGGATTCCGATTTCCGCTCTAGCCCTCTTCCTATTTTACACATCTCTGTGATAGGGTTACTTGCACAAGTGTTTGATTTTCTGTTAGCGCTAGTAGTTTGCACACCTTTTGTTATTACCACTCTTTTGTTGTGAAGGTTCATTGCTGGATGCTGTTTTTGTTCGTTTTTTCCTTCCGTGGTTTAGTGTGTGTTTTTTGTACTGCTAGCGCTAATACTTTTGAGAGTGTGTACAAGCTCCGCTTCTATATCCAGCGAAGACTCGAAGCCTTCTAAAAACCTGTTGTTTGCCCTGTTTCCTTTTCATATGTATGCTGAATAAAGTGTCGAAGCTTTTCACCGCAACTGTGTCCAGCCTTCTCCTGACATCGTAACAAGAACACTTTTCGTTAACTTGTAATTAAATATCAAAATACATAGATATTGTATACCTCTCAGTTTGAGAAACAAGATGCTGATTTCATTTTTGCTGATATTTGCAAACCTCTATTTTGTCCATCGCACAGCATTCTTACATAAATTCATGTAGTAATACAATGAATACAATGAAGAAATACAATTCTACAGGATTTTTATCTCATAATTTTCCAGTGGGATATTCTGAAGGAATCATGCTGGACAATAGTAAAGGAAATCCCCAAAGGAATGATCTTTTAATTGAGTATTTTACTTCACATTTCCCTGCAAGATTTCTTTTAAAAATAAATAAATAAATGAATAAAAAGATCACACCAGTAAACAATAATTTACAATCTCTCTCTGTCTCGCTGGGCTCTGTGGACTGCTTTGAGTCCAACTCCCTTGAGTTGTTGACTCTCGACGCTCAGCCTGAGGTAAAGTTCAGTCTGAGGTAAATTTCACTTGGTCTTCTGTTTCTGTTAGTGCAGTAGAGCGTGTGCAGATTTTTGAATTTGACTTACAGGAGAATTAGTCAGCTTGTATGTTACAGTCAAGGATTAGAAAGAACTGCAGTAAAGTTGGTTTCACATTTGCATATTCGGATTTCTTCAACAGCTTTCGACCGGTGGGCTCAAAAGGGTTAAGACATGTAAATGATTGTTATTCACAACCAAGACAATCATTTACAACTTATTTTTTTATTGGTAATTGATGCTGTTTAAAATCCCGAGAATACATTGATTCCTATGGAGATCCATAATAGCGAGGAGAGCTAAGAGACCGTCTATACGTTAGGTTAGGTTTTGTTTTACCTTAAGTGTCCTTAAGGTAGTCAATTTAATGAATAGTACACTATTGAATTAAATTTTATGTGTATCACAATGTAATCAGCATATAGCCATGTTTTTATTTGACATTATATATTTAAAAAATATGGGTAATTTTTATATAGGATACCGTATGTGCATTAGATATTGAAACATAACTGTATTACTACTCTAAATTATAGAGGACATAAAATACAAAAATTTCTTTTGCAAAGAATGCAAACAAATAAATTATTCCCCAGTAACTGGTTATCAAACATATTACTCCAAAAACAAAGCTGAAAAAGAAAATATGCACCTTCTCTAGAGTATACTATACCTCTCACTTTGGTGATTGTTACTGAATTTTATTTCACAATTTGATCAATAACTACATAAAAAAAAAACAATATAACAAACAATCAATGTGTTTACTAGATCCCTTACCTACACATTTCCTCATACAGATACTAGAAGCATTCAAACCTTTTATAATTAAATCCTTCCTTAACACTGGCTATGTACTTAAATCTTAGCAGTTATCAAACCCACCCTTGACACTCGTCAGCTTGTCTATCTGTTGGTTTGATCAAGGTTGTGTCTCCTTGATTGTCTTACTTGATCCCACCCCTGAACACACAAATTTACCCAAGTTTGTTGATGGTGGAGTTAAACCACTACAGGACAAGAGCATACCCAATAATATCTTTTCTCTCTCTTTCTCTTTCACACTGCCAACTCAGAAAAATAACTTTATCAGAGGGAAAAATCACCAGACCTTAACCCAACTGAGCAGCATTTCACCTCCTGAAGAGGAGACAGAAGGGAGAACCCCTGATACAAAAGGCTCAATGTTTTTATGTTGTTTACCACGTCTAGATGTACACACCAGGAAATAAAAGTTGAAATCCTAAACTCTCATCTTATCTCATCTCATGCACAGACAATAAATTGGCCTTGCTGTTCCAATAGTTTCAGAGGGGACTGTATTTTCAAACAGAAATATATAAAGTGTCCAAACTAATGTTCAGCTTGCATAAGCTTCTTAAAATATCTTGATGACATGATATAATAGCAACTCAGCCACCCTTTCATTTCTAATATCATATGACCAACTAGTATGTGTTGCAAAAGGCATGTTTTGTTATAGAGCCACTGTTTAAGTACTAAATGTCCTAATTATTTCCAACTGCAAAAATCAGCTAATCAGGAAGTTTATGTCACTCTTTTCACACTTTTCTTTTTTGCCACCTAACATTTCAGTGCTGTGAGAACATGATATGGAGTATATTAGGAGAAAATGTTGTACTCATTCCGAATCACGGGTTTTTCGGCTCGATTAGTGCCATTCGTGCACTATCAATGGGAAATATGAACCTATTTTTCTTCAAATAATTATAAAAGTTAAGAACACATACAGTATATGCCCTTCGATTGACTGGCGTCCCATCTGGGGTGATACACCACCACGGTGAACACCAGCATAAAGTGCCTATTGAAGCTGAATATATGATATGTTACCTGCTATACTAATCAGCCTATGTAGCCATTTACCGACGACATCTTGTCAACTGCTGAACTGGGAATAGTTTTGAGTTTTTCATTTATACCTAGTGTAAATTACAGTTAAATTTTGTAAAGCTGGCACTTGTAGAAGAGTTTTGTGTAATTTCATATACTCACATTTCCTTTACCTACATGCATGATAAATAAAGCTTTTCACTTTGTGCTTGTTGATTCCTTATGTACTTTTTTTTTTTTATATGATCCATGAATCATTGACATGATCCGTGTCTTGGGCAGTTTCATTATTGTTTAACTACATATATAGCACAATCTATCAGTTATAAAAATAGTTATAACCTTTGTCTCTATAACTGAAAGTGAGAAAATTCTACATGTCTTTCTGTCAGCTCATTACTGCAACTCACTCTTATGTTTTACCAAAGAGCTCTATCACTACTTTACAGAAAGTGCAAACTACTGCTGCATGATTCTGCACTAGAGATCACATTAAACAGTTGTATTGGACACATTTAAGAGAACACTGAAGATGTATCAAATCTGCTTAGTGTTTAAATAATTTTAGCCATGCCTAATTTATCTGTTATTTAATACAACTTATTATTTCATTTTACTGTATATAGGTCACATGTTTTTGCCACTATTTTGATCATTTGAAAAATGGGTGGGTTCAAACAAAAGATGCCATGTTCTAAGTTGTTAAGCACATCTAGATGTAAATATCAGGAAATTCAGGAAGCTCCTGAAATAACAGAAACTCTGATCTATCATGTCATATTCATTTTTTGATCCCTAATGTCTTCAGTGCATACCAAAAACAAAGGAATTGGTCTTGTCTCAGCTCATATACTGTAGTGCCGTTTTCTTACAGTTGTTTTGACACTCAGTCTTATAAAATACAATTTTTCATACCTGGAATTAAAATAGAGAAACCGTTAGTCAACAGTCCTTGTTGCTCGCTGTTTCTAGATCCCCACGTCTGTCCAAAGGCACTTCTAAAAAGGTGCTGAGGCTTCAGAAACTCTTTTACTTTTGACGAAGTAAAACAGCGTGAAGCAGATTTACAGCCACATGGAATTACAGAGATAAGCAATGTTATAACCTTGTGTTTATTAGGTCACATGTTACACATTACTAAATCCAAACACAAACTACATTGCCATTTAGTAGATTGACCTGGTAAATTTTTCTACCTGCCCTTTAATTTTTCTAGATACTAAGTGGACTTGGATTTTGGTAAATATTCTGAACATCTAGGGTTAGGGTTAGAACTTCTGAAAAGGTGTCCAAGCTGGAGAAACTCTTTGACTTTCATAGAAGTAGAACAATAATAATCTCTAAATAAAATAATAAAATAATAATCTCTCCCTGAATGTCACCAAAACTAAGATGATTATTGATTATGGGAGGAAGCAGGTGAGGAATTACAGCCCCCTGATGATCAATGGGGCCACAGTTGAGAGGGTGAGCAGCTTCAAATACCTAGGAGTCCACCTCACAAAAGACCTCTCCTGGTCAACACACTCGAACAGCGTAGGAACAAAGGCACGTTAGCGCCTCTACCATCTACGCTGCCTGGCTAGGTTCAAGGTCTCCCACAAAGTGGTCAGTCACTATCAAGAGTGGTGAGGGCAGCAGAGAAGGCCATCAAGACTTCTCTCCCCTGCATCCCAGACATCTACACCCAGCGATGCAGGACCAGGGCCAAGAGAATTATCAATGACTTTCACCCCCTCAGACACAGACTCTTCACAGTGCACCCATGAGGGAAACGCTACCAGATCCTGAGGACCAACACAGAGAGACTCAGGAGAAGTTTCTACCCTCAGGCAATCTGGCTAATGAACAAGGCCACTTGAAAGTCTGCAGACTCCTACCGCACACACAACCCACAAATCTATTTGCACTATAGAGAAGGAGAAATAAATTATTTTGCACATTATATAATCCCTATTTACTCCTTACAACTCTGTACATTTGCTTCCACACATCATATTCTATTATATTCCATTCTCACATCAGATTACCTACAGTGTATTATATTTATAATTATAATTTTTATTCCACAGTCTATATTGTTTAAATACACCTGCTGTACTACATTATTTTTATTTTTACTGCATTCTATTTTATCATGTGTGTATATTCTTGTTGTTGTTGGTCTGTTGTTATTGCAGTGTGGGACAAGTAGCTAAGGAAAAACATTTCACTACATTACATCGCACGTACAGTGCCCTCCACTAATATTGGCCCCCTTGGAAAATATGTGCAAAGAAGGCTGTGGAAAATTATCTTTATTGTTTATCCTTTTGAACTTTTGTTTAAAAAATTCACAAAATACTCTGCTCTCAAGGGTATCAGACAATTGCAAACACAACACAGGTTTATAAAAAAAAATATCTTTGTTAAATATAGGTGTGCAACAATTATTGGCCCCCTTTTAGTCAATACTTTGTGCTACCTCCCTTTACCAAGATAACAGCTCTGAGTCTTCTCCTATAATGCCTGATGAGGTTGGAGAATACATGGCAACGGGATCTGAGACCATTCCTCCATACAGAATCTCTCCAGATCCTTCAAATTTCGAGGTCCACGCCGGTGGACTCTCCTCTTCAGTTCACCCCACACATTTCCTATGGGTTTCAAGTCAGGGGACTGGGATGGCCATGGCAGGACCTTGATTTTGTGGTCATTAAACCATTTTTGTGTTGATTTTGATGTATGTTTTGGATCATTGTCCTGCTGGAAGATCCGACCACGGCCCGTTTGAAGCTTTCTGGCAGAGGCAGTCAGGTTTTCATTTAATATCTGTTGATATTTGATAGAGTCCATGATGTCATGTACAGTGGGGGGAAAAAGTATTTGATCCCCTGCTGATTTTGTACGTTTGCCCACTGACAAAGAAATGATCAGTCTATAATTTTAATGGTAGGTGTATTTTAACAGTGAGAGACAGAATAACAACAAAAAAATCCAGAAAAACACATTTCAAAAAAGTTATAAATTGATTTGCATTTTAATGAGTGAAATCAGTATTTGATCCCCTATCAATCAGCACGATTTCTGGCTCCCAGGTGTCTTTTACACAGGTAATGAGCTGAGATTAGGAGCACTCTCTTAAAGGCAGTGCTCCTAATCTCAGTTTGTTACCTGTATAAAAGACACCTGTCCACAGAAGCAATCAATCAATCAGATACCAAACTCTCCACCATGGCCAAGATCAAAGAGCTGTCCAAGGATGTCAGGGACAAGATTGTAGACCTACGCAAGGGTGGAATGGGCTACAAGACCATCGCCAAGCAGCTTGGTGAGAAGGTGACAACAGTTGGTGCGATTATTCGCAAATGGAAGAAACTGTCAGTCTCCTTCAGTCTGGGGCTCCATGTAAGATCTCACCTCGTGGAGTTTCAATGATCATGAGAACGATGAGGAATCAGCCCAGAACTACATGGGAGGATCTTGTTAATGATCTCAAGGCAGCTGGGACCATAGTCACCTAGAAAACAATTGGTAACACACTACGCCGTCAAGGACTGAAATCCTGCAGCGCCTGCAAGGTCCCCCTGCTCAAGAAAGCACATGTACAGTTTGCCTGAATGATTCAGTGGAGAACTGGGTGAAAGTGTTGTGGTCAGGTATGGTCAGATCTCTTTGGCATCAACTCAACTCACCGTGTTTGGAGGAGGAGGAATGCTGCCTATGACCCCAAGTCATAACACCATCCCCACCGTCAAACATGGAGGTGGGAACATTATGCTTTGGGGGTGTTTTTCTGCTAAGGGGACAGGACAACTGCACCGCATCAAAGGGACGATGGACGGGGCCATGTACCGTCAAATCTTGGGTGAGAAACTCCTTCCCTCAGCCAGGGCATTGAAAATGACCTTAATGACTTGGAGAGGATCTGCAAAGAGGAGTGGGACAAAATCTCTCCTGAGATGTGTGCAAACCTGGTGGCCAACTACAAGAAACGTCTGACCTCTGTGATTGCCAACAAGGGTTTTGCCACCAAGTACTAAGTCGAAGGGGTCAAATACTTATTTCCCTCATTAAAATGCAAATCAATTTATAACTTTTTTGAAATGCGTTTTTCTGGATTTTTTTGTTGTTATTCTGTCTCTCACTGTTAAAATACACCTACCATTAAAATTATAGACTGATCATTTCTTTGTCAGTGGGCAAACGTACAAAATCAGCAGGGGATCAAATACTTTTTTCCCCCACTGTATCCTAACAAAATGTCCAGGTCCTCTGGCAGAAAAACAGCCCCAAAACATTAAAGAGCTACCACCATATTTAACCGTGGGCATGAGGACATTTCCATATGGCTACCTCTCTGTGTGCACCAAAACCACCTCTGGTGTTTATTACCAAAAAGCTCTATTTTGGTTTCATCTGACCATAGAACCCAATCCTATTTGAAGTTCCAGTAGTGTCAAACTGGTGGCAAACTGTAGACACTTGAGTCTGTTTTTGGATGAGAGTAGAGGCTTTTTTCTGGAAACTCTTCCAAACAACTTGATGTAGGTGATGTAGGTGACTTCAGATTGTAGTTTTGGAGACTTTTTGACCCCAAGACACAACCAATTTCTGGAATTCTCCAGCTGTGATCCTTGGAGATTTTTTTGGCCACTCGAACCATCCTCTTCACAGTGCATTGAGATAATATAGACACACGTCCAAATCCAGGTCGATTCATAACATTTCCAGTTGACTGGAACTCCTTAATTATTGCCCTGATGGTGGAAATGGGCATTTTCAATGCTTGTGCTGTTTTCTTATAGCCACTTCCCATTTTGTGAAGCTCAACAATCTTTTGCTGCACATCACAGCTATATTCCTTGGTCTTACCCATTGTTATGAATGACTATGGGTTATTTGGCCTATGTGTTACCTCATATTTATACCCCTGTGAAACAGGAAGTCCTGGTTGAACAATTTATTGTTCATAGTCACCCAGGTCTAATAAAAAAATGTAAAATATCAATGGGAATATACTTCAAATATATTTTTCTCATATGAATTCATAGGGGTGCCAATAATTGTTGCACACATATATTTAACAAAGATATATATTTTTTGGATAAACCTGTGTTGTGTGTGCAGTTGTTTGATATGCATGAGAGCAGAGTATTTTTGTGAATTTTTTAAAGATCGAAAGGTTAAACAATAAAGATAATTTGTCACAGCCTTCTTTACTCATATTTACCAAGGGGGCCGATATTAGTGGAGGGAACTGTATGTAATATGTATGTGACAAATAAAGAACCTTGAACCTTGGTGTACCAACAGAGAAGTAAAACAGGTTTAGGCAGTGTCACATGAACATTACAGACATATGCAAAGTTTTAATCTTTGTATTCATTTCCATGTTAAACATTACTAAATCCAAACACAAATTGATGTTTAATAGATACTAAATTATTATTTATTTTTTAACAGTGGACCTGGGGGTTGGTAAATATTCTCATCTTTAAATTAATCTCCCAGAATCAGTTCTACTGCAATAAACACACATTTTACACATTAATCTGCAGTTCAGGTTTATTCACATTACAAAACACTGCACACAATTCTGTGTGTGAGTACAATAACCATAATGAGAATATTTGCTAGTACATGGATCACCTGGTAAAACCAGATCACTCAAAATTTTCTATTCAGTTATCCAATATAGATCTCATCACTGTTCAGCAACTCAGTACAGGACCACAAACCACACTGCTTATAATATCATATACATTCATGTACACTGTGTGCATGGAGATGGCCATAGTGTCAAATGGCATTTAATGGAAAAGGCAAATGAAAATTTAAATGACATAAATTAAAATGCAATATAATCAGATTTTTGAATGCTAATTGGGTGCATTTATTTACTTTTAACCCAGAGTGCCTTGATAATTTTGGTTGGAAGTCTGTACACATGATTATAAAGCCTTGCATTATGCAAGTGCGCATTATGATATTAAAAAAATCAACTATTTTAAAAACAGATTTACAAAAAGAAGCTTGTGTTTCAAATGAAATCAGTCTTTTTTGTGTTCTTTAAAATTTCAATAGTGTTGGGCCTGAACAAAGGCTATGTGGTGCTTGAAAGTTTGTGAACCCTTTAGAATTTTCTAAATTTCTGCATAAATATGACCTAAAACATCATCAGAGTTGGTACTTAATACTTGGTCATTTATTTATTGAGGAAAATGATCCAATATTACATATCTGTGAGGGCAAAAGTATGTGAACCTTTGTTTTCAGTATCTGGTGTGACCCCCTTTTGCAGCAATAACTGCAGCTAAACGTTAGCGGTAACTGTTGATCAGTCCTGCACATCGGCTTGGAGGAGTTTTAGCCCGTTCCTCAGTACAGAACAGCTTCAGCTCTGGGATGTTGGTGGGTTTCCTCACATGAACTGCTTGCTTCAGGTCCTTTTTCTATTGGATTAAGGTCAGGACTTTGAATTAACCATTATTTGGTAGAATGACTTGTGTGCTTAGGGTCGTTGTCTCGCTGCATGACCCACTTTCTCTTGAGATTCAGTTCACAGACAGATGTCCTGACATTTTCCTTTAGAAGTCGCTGGTATAATTCAGAATTCATTGTTCCATCAGTGATGGCAAGTCGTTCTGGCCCAGATGCTGCAAAACAGGCCCAAACCATGATACTACCACCACCATGTTTCACAGATAAGATAAGGTTCTCATTCTGGAATGCAGTGTTTTCCTTTCTCCAAATATAACGCTTATCATTTAAACCAAAAAGCTCTATTTTGGTCTCATCTGTCCACAAAACATTTTTCCAATAGCCTTCTGGCTCGTCCACGTGATCTTTAGCAAACTGCAGAAGGGCAGCAATGTTCTTTTTGTAAAGGAGTGACTTTCTCCTTGTGACCCTGCTATGCACACCACTGTTGTTCAGTGTCCTCCTGATGGTGGACTCATGAACATTAACATTAGCCAATGTGAGAGAGGCCTTTAGTTGCTTAGAAGTTACCCAGGGTTCCTTTGTGACCTCGTGGACTATTACACGTCTTGCTCTCGGAGTGATCTTTGTTGGTCTCCACTCCTGGGGAGGAAAACAATGGTCTTGAATTTCCTCCATTTGTACACAATCTGTCTGACTGTGGTTTGGTGGAGTCCAAACTCTTTAGAGATGGTTTTGTAACCTTTTCCAGCCTGATGAGCTTCAACAACTCTTTTACTGAGGTCCTCAGAAATCTCATTTGTTCATGCCATGATACACTTCCACAAACATGTGTTGTGAAGATCAGACTCTGATAGATCTCTGTTCTTTAAATAAAACAGGACTCTCACTCACACCTGATCGTCATCCCACTGATTGAAAACACTTGACTCTAATTTCACCTTCAAATTAACTGCTAATCCTAGAGGTTCACATACTTTTGCCCTCACAGAGATGTAATATTGGATCATTTTCCTCAATAAATAAATGACCAAGTATAATATTTTTGTCTCATTTGTTTAATTGGGTTCTCTTTATCTACTTTTAGGACTTGTGTGAAAATCTGATGATGAGGTCATATTTATGCAGAAATATAGAACATTCTAAAGGGTTCACAAACTTTCAAGAAGCACTGTACTGTATGAGGTGCAGTAGTAACAGTGCTGCTGCTGCCCCTAGTGGCTTTACCATGGTATTACATGCTACACAATAATAGAGACCAGTGAGCTCTTGCATTATAACCTGTTTCTGTTATCGAATATAAAATGACTGTAAATAATTTTCCATAATTAACATGATCAAATATTTATACTGATTATTTCACCCCAATTATTGTATATTTCTTATATTTTGGATTTACTGTGATTTTGTGTGTAATTTAAAATTAAATGTTTTACACTTTACACTTGCTGTTCCATGTATTCACTCTACATACACTTCCACTTAAATTAGATAGAATTTACCACACAAAACTGATAAATGTTTCTGAACGAAAATGGGAAGCCACTGCAAAATACTTTACACTGCAAAGAAAACACTGACAAATTTACAAAATTTTACAAAAACAAAACAAAGCGTGTTTTACTGGAAAAGTAAGACTTAAATGAAGATTCATAAATAAGAACTGCAGCAAGAACATATATAAGGACATAAAACCCAAGGCATGTGCATTTGGAGAACACACCTGGAACCTTGAGTCCTAATATGAGGTCTGGATCCTGTAGGGTGTAACTGTGGACGTGTGTGTTAATAATAATAATAATAACAATAACAATTCATTCATCTTCACTAAGTATTTAGTCCTGATTGTAATGGTGCAACACTGTTCTCTTAAACACACATGAAGAACCAGACCAAGCAAGCACAGGTACACATCTCTCCAAAAAGACTAAAGTGTTCTCCATTCTCAAATGTGAAAAAAAAAACATGTCCAGGAAATATCTCTGTGAATGGAGCACATTTAATTAAATCTCTTCATTTGAGTCTGCATCAGATAAAATTCTTTCCACCCTAAAAATAAAAAAAGGTTTATATTTAAGCTGACAGGTTGAGCATTAACATTAAACATCAGTGTAATTTTGAATACAAAGTTCATTCAAGTAGAAAAAATTCCTCCTCAGAATATTTCAGTCTCACTATTAGAGAATGTATCTTACTGAGGAGCAGGTCATGTGACTCTCAGAGAGATGATCTTACCTCAGTGTCTCCAGTTTACAGTGAGGATTCTCCAGTACAGCAGAGAGACTCTTCACTCCTGAGTCTCTGAGTTTATTCCTAGACAGATCCAATTGTCTCAGGTGTGAGGGGTTTGATCTCAGAGCTGAAGTCAGAGCAGCACAGCCTTCATCTGAGACATCAGAGTAACGCAACCTGCAGAGAGACAATAACACACTCTTCACTCTATCAGTTCAGGACACAGAATAATAAACTTCATCAGCACAGTCACTACAGCCTGAAATCACTGTGTATTACTGTAAATCGTGTTTATTACATTTGAAAAAGCAATAACTAAAAAATAAAATTATAAAACTAAATTGCAGTTACAAGAGGCTGTAAATGTTTTGTTGTTTTAAAAACTGCATCTAAAACATTAAAAAAAAAAAAAAATGTCAATCTAATATCAAATATCAAATTACAAATAAAACAAATATCTTTTGGCTGTAATGATAAAGGAACTGTAATTAAAAAAAGAAAAAATAACCTGTGCTTGCAATAAAGAAGGTTTTTCTGACTGGTGTACAACACAAAATAGTGTAACAAATGCTGAAATAAGATTGTGGCTCCCAGAGAGATGATCTTACCTCAGTGTCTCCAGTTTACAGTGAGGATTCTCCAGTACAGCAGAGAGACTCTTCACTCCTGAGTCTCTGAATTTATTCCAAGACAGATCCAGTTCTCTCAGGTATGAGGGGTTTGATCTCAGAGCTGAAGTCAGAGCAGCACAGCCTTCATCTGAGACACCACAATCACACAAACTGCAGAGAGACAATGACACACTCTTCACTCTCTCAGTTCAGGACACAGAATCATGAACTTCATCAGCACAGTCACTACAGCCTGAAATCACTGTGTATTACTGTAAATCATTTTTCTGAAATTTGAAAATACAATAACTAAAAAATGAAATGATAAAAGTAAATTACAAGAGGCTGTATGTTGTGTTATGGCTTTAAAAAGTGCATCTGAAAACATAAAAAATCAAAAACAAACATCAAATATCCTTTGGCTCTAACGATAAAGAAACTGTAATGAAAGAAATGTGCTAGCAAGAGAGCAGGTTTGTTTACAGGTGTACAACACAAAATAGTGAAATAAGATTGTGTGTGTGTGTGTGTGTGTGTGTGTGTGTGTGTGTGTGTGTGTGTGTGTGTGTGTGTGTGTGTGTGTGTGTGTGTGTGTGTGTGTAATAAGATCATTAGTCACCAGCATGGAATTAATCAGTGTGTATTGAAATGAAATGATTTTCCTCCTCAGAATATTTCAGTCTCACTATTAGAGAATGTGTCTTACTGAGGAGCAGGTCATGTAACTCTCAGAGAGATGATCTTACCTCAGTGTCTCCAGTTTACAGTGAGGATTCTCCAGTACAGCAGAGAGATGCTTTACTCCTGAGTCTCTGAGTTCATTCTTAGACAGATCCAGTTCTCTCAGGTGTGAGGGGTTTGATCTCAGAGCTGAAGTCAGAGCAGCACAGCCTTCATCTGAGATATCACAATCATGCAAACTGCAGACAGACAATGACACACTCTTCACTCCCTCAGTTCAGGACACACAGATCAGTTCAGCAGGAACTTTTACAAAGAACTTTTTTCAAAGAAAAACTGCAGTTTTTTACTAACTATAAAATAGTTATTCTTAATCATGAATTATATGAGCGCATTAGAGCATTATGTGAGATCAGTTCAGCAGGAACTTTTAACAGTTAAATAAATTATTTTTATGCTGTTTTTGTGTGTGCATGTGTACATGTTATCTGTGTGTCTATGTTGAGTGCCTCTTGTCTGCTCTTCTTTTGGCAAGGTGTGTGGGGTGAGTCCCAGTCAGCAGTGGCGAGTGTCTCCTGACAGTGGTCCAAGGAGGGACAAACAACAAACCAGCAACATCTGTGAAGTCTATCCCATCTGGTCTGACCTGATACAGTAGCCCTTCTGTTGGGTCAGACCAGATGGGATAGCCTTCATTGCCCTAGTGCATTGATGAGCCTTGGGCATCCAAGGCCCTGTCACTGGTTTGTCCCCCTCTGACCACTATCAGCAAGGACTCACTGTTGAGTCTCTGCCATAACATTTACATTTATGGCATATGGCAGATGCCCTTATCCAGAGTGACTTACATTTTATGTCATTTATACAACTGAGCAGTTGAGGGTTAAGTGCCTTGCTCAAGGGCCTACAGTGGCAATTTGGCAGTGGTGGGGTTTGAACTCACAACCTTCTGATCAGCAGCCCAACATCTTAACCACTGAGCTAATAACCAGTTTAGATGGTCAGATTTAACCAAAAACTACAGACACGAGTTGCTTTGAACACACCTATACTTTTACTGGCTTCCAGCATATCTCCTCACACCTTTTTCTGCCTGACTTTCTGTAATGAAATCACATCCCAATATGACATCCCCCTTACATGCATATAAACTTGTGCCATTATAACAGGTACACTATGGGCAAGCATCTTCAGGCAATGTTCACAATAAGCATCAGATTGGGGGAAAATGTGATCTCAGTGATTTTGACTGTAGTATGATTTTTGGTGCCAGACAGGCTGGTTTGAGTATTTCTATAACTGCTGATCTCCTGGGATTTTCACACGCAACAGTCTCTAGAGTTTACTCAGAATTGTGCAATACAGAAAAAAAACAGCCTGTGAGTGGCACTTCTGCAGTCACGCAATTATTGACTCCAGTCTCTCATTTGAAGCTCATGTAGATAATATTACTAGGATAGCCTTCTTTCATCTAAGAAATATTGCTAAGATAATTTTTTTTTTAATGTCACTACATGATACAGAAAAATTAGTTCATGCTTCTGTTACCTCTAGGTTGGATTATTGTAATGCCTTACAGTCTGGATGTTCCAGTAGGAGCATAAAAAAGCTCCAGTTAGTACAGAATGCACAAGCGAGAATCCTTATTAGTGTTCATGATTCAGACAAAGTCTCAGTGTTTAAGGCTGAAATCCTTTTTTTTAAGCTATGTATTTTGTTAATAGCTTTTTTAGCCTGAACATTTTTGATGTAGAAGTAACAGTGCTGCTGCTGCCCCTAGTGGCTTCATCTTGGTATTATGTTCTACACAGAAATAAAGACCTGTGAGCCCTTACATTATAACACATCTCTGTTGTCAAATATAAAAATTCAGTAAGAAAAAATTTAATTGTCAACATTATCACTTATTTTGACTCATCATTGCAGCCCTAAAGATCAGTATCATAAAGTATTTGTAGGAACCACAAATAAAATTGTGATCAGATAATTAGGTATCAGATTGATCAATGTGCACTGAAATAAAATGATTTTCCTCCTCAGGATATTTGATGTTGAACCTAAAACCTCTGCTTCAGTCTCTGTATTAGAGAATGTGTCTTACTGAGGAGCAGGTCATGTGACTCCCAGAGAGATGATCTTACCTCAGTGTCTCCAGTTTACAGTGAGGATTCATCAGTACAGCAGAGAGATGCTTTACTCCTGAGTCTCTGAGTTTATTCCAAGACAGATTCAGTTCTCTCATGTGTGAGGGGTTTGATCTCAGAGCTGAAGTCAGAGCAGCACAGCCTTCATCTGAGACACCACAACACCACAACCTGCAGAGAGACAATGACACACTCTTCACTCTCTCAGTTCAGGACACACAGATCTGTTCAGCAAGAACTTTTACATCAAAGAAAAACTGCAGTTTTTAATAACTATAAAATAGTTATTCTTAGTCATGAATTATATGAGAGCATTAGTTAAAAAAACAAAGTAACAGTAAAATAAATTACATTTATTGTATTTTTAAGGGGTATGTGCATGATGTGTTTCTCTTGTTTGAAGACATTTCCTAGGTACAGTCATGTGAAAAAATAAGTACACCCCATGGAAATTGTTGGGTTTGTTTTTTTTGACGTATTTGCACAAACAAACATTTGATCCTCTTTGAAACAGCGCCTATTAATAAAGGTGATACACTATCACTCTATCAAATGACACATAAAATTGACATTTTGTAGTAATTTTCACAATTAAAATTAATAACAAAAAACAGATCAGTCACATGGAAAAAGTAAGTACATTTATCACACCTTCACATCCATAACATTAGAATCAGGTGTTGAAGATTGGGTCCCAGTGATTAGAACCTGCTTAGGGAGTGCAGGTGGAACCTGTCTTATTTATACCCCTTTCATATCTAGTGTCTGGTGTTCCCTTTGCTATTGAGGTGTGTGGTGTCATCATGCCAAGATCTAAAGAGTTCTGTAAGGCCTTCAGAAAAAATGCTGTGGATGCTTATGAGTCTGGCAAGGGATTTAAAAAGATCTCCAAATTATTTGAAACATCATTCCACTGTGAGGAAAATCATCTACAAATGGCACTGATTTCAAACGACTGCCAATTAGTCCAGGACTGGCCGTCCCAGCAAATTCAGCCCAAGAGCAGACCATCTGATGCAAAAAAGAAGTCTCCAAGAACCCCAAATTTTCATCACAGGATCTGCTAGTAAGTCTTGCAACTGTTGGTGTCAAAGTGCATGCTTCTACAATCAGAAAGAGATTGCACAATTTTGACCTGCATGGGAGGTGTGCCAGGAAAAAGACGTTGCAATACGACAGTCTGCCAATGAGCATATAGGCAAAGTCCAGACCTTTTGGAATAATGTGCTCTGGACAGACGAACCAAAGACAGAGTTGTTTGGCCACAGTAACAGCAGACCAAAGACAGCTTTTCAGGAGAAGCACGGTGGTGGAAATGTTATGGTTTGGGGTTGCTTCGCTGCCTCAGGGACTGGACAGCTTGCATTCATTGATTCAACTATGAATTCTGCATCATATCAAAGAGTGCTTGAAGATAATGTGAGGCCATATCAAGTCAAGTCATTTCAACCATATACAGCTGGTACAGTACACAGTGAAATGAAACAATGTTCCTCCAGGACCATAGTGCTACATAAAACAACACACTAACCCCATGAGATGACACAGAGCTAAGTAAGACCTACACATTCTACATAGTGTCCGAAAGTTGAAGTTGAACTGAAAGTGGACCTATTAACAGGATAATGATCCTAAGCACACTAGCAAATCCACCCAGGAATGGCTCAGAAAGAAGAAATGGAGGGTTATGGAATGGCCTAGTCAAAGCTCGGATTTGAATCAAATTGAAATGTTGTGGGGGGATTTGAAACGGGCAGAACATGCAAGACAACCCTCAAACATCTTGCAACTGAAAGAATATTGCATGGAAGAGTGGTCAAAAATTCCAGAAAGACTGGAGGACAATTATGCATAATGCCTACAAGAAGTTGTTTCTACTAAGGGGGCAATACTAGTTCCTGAGGCCAAGAGTGTACTTACTTTTTCCACAGAAGAATATCACATCTATTGATATTTCTGTTGAATAAATGGATGAAAAAGCTAATTTTTGTTCAAGGTTGAAAAGAGTTTTGTTCAAGTATATCAACTTCATTAATAGGCACTGTTTCAAAGAGAATCAAATGTTTGCTTGTCCAAATATGTAAAAAAAAAAAAAAAATTAAAAAAAGCCAACAGTTTCCATGGGATTGTTAGGTTACACCACAATTCAGACTCCATTTCCCAGCAAACTCAGTGGCCTACAAACATGGCCACCATGGACTCCACTTCCCACAACACACACACAGTCACACGCTCACAGACACTGGACTTCTAATGACACACACCTGTTTGTTATCACACACCTATCACCATGCTCTATATAAACCTCACTCAGTGTTTGCTTCCCTGCAAAGTATTTGCTCAGTTACCTTGTGTTCTGTCAGTACCAAGCTGTTGATTATTGTTCTGTCTATTCTGGTTTTTTGATCTTCTGGTTTCTCATTTCTGGATTATTGTCTTTGCCCCTGGGATATTGTTTGCAGATCGCTCGACCCTGGATTGCATATTCACACTGCCTCTTGCCTTACGTTTTGGATTGGTTTCTGCTACTATTATATTGCTGTTCCTAATAAACTGACTTTTACCTGCACTTGCATCCTGCTCCGAGTCTGTATCGTAACAGAATACTTTGCCGCCCATGGATGCAGCAGGAGAAATCCACCAAGCAATCACAGTGCATGGGCAGCTACTCAGTGAGCAGCAACAGCATGTGGCGGAAATCGATGGGAATCTCCATCATCTTTTCCAAACGGTTACTGCTAGAATGATGCCCACTGCACCAGCTCCGCAAGCTCCCACGTCCGTATACCGCGCTCCCATACCTACGCCAGAGAAATATGCCAGCGATCCGTCTCTGTGTAAGGGATTTCTATTACAGTGTTCCTTATATTTCGCCTGTCACGGAGAAATGTCCGATGTGGAATTGAACCTGCTCACGGACGAAGCTGGGCAGCAGCAGTAAGGGAGCATGGAGGCGTCCTACGATCAGTTCACCAGAATGTTTTGCCGCGTGTTCGACCACTCGCTCGAGAGCCATGGAGTGGGTGAACGCCTACTCACTCTACGCCAAGGCCCTCTCCGAGTTGCCGAGTTTGCTTTGGAGTTTCGTACCACTGTGGCCGGGAGTGGCTGGAATGACACCGCACTCAAAGCAGCATTTCGCCAGGGATTAAACCAGGAAATACTCACCGAAATGGCATGTCGCGATAAGCCTCTCACACTGGACTCTTTGATCGACCTAGCCATTTGGCTCGATCATCTGCTTCACAGTCACAGCTAACTCCGAGATGCAGCTAGCTCCCCAGCTATGCCTGCCCCATCTGAACTCATGCAGCTAGGGTGTACCAGGCTCAGTGAAGGAGCATGAGAGAGGAGACGCCGTGAACATTGCTGTTTTTACTGTGGTCAAGCTGACCATCTCGTCAGCCAATGTCCTCTACGCACCCCAAGCAGTGCTACAACGAGCAGTAGCTCTCTCTCCCGCTCGCTACCAGTGAGTCATAGCCATGATTTTGCTCCTCATGCATTTACCCTACCAGTGATCATAGAACACTCAATACTCCTCTTGTACTTACAGCACTGCTTGACTCTGGGGCGGCAGGCAGCTTCATAGATGAAGAAACTGTGCGTCAGCTTGGCCTCCCCACGAATCCTCTTCTCCAGCCACTCAAAGTTCAAGCCATCAATGGAGGGCCCATCGGGGGAGGCTTGATCACTCACCGCACCAAACCCTTACATCTCCAAGTCAGCGCACTACATCAGGAAGAGATCCAGCTATGGTTCACCACCTCCTCTCGACACCCTATCATCTTGGGATTACCCTGGATGGAATTTCATAATCCACAGATCTCCTGGGCTGAGAGACAAATCACTTGCTGGTTTCCATACTCCATACTCCATACTTTTCATGGACCTAATCTGGTGGTAGCATCAACCTCCATAGAAAGTCCGGAAACACCTGCCTGCATTCACATACCCCATGAGTTTCAGGACTTCAAGGAAGTTTTCAGCAAGACAAAACCTAGTGGCCTCCCTCCACACCCATCCTATGACTGCGCCATCGACCTGCTGCCTGGCATGACTCCACTCTGTGGCCAAATTTATTCCCTATCTCTGGCAGAACAGAAAGCTATGAAAGAATACAACCAGGAGGCACCACAACAAGGCTATATCCGGCACTCTACGTCACCCGCTGCATCAAGTTTCTTCTTTGTGGCCAAAAAAGGAGGAGGTCTCTGACCATGCATTGATTATCGAGGCCTGAACCAAGCTTCAGTTAAGGAGCCGTACCCTTTTCCACTAGTCCCCTCAGCCTTGGAACAGTTAAGAGACGCAAAGTATTTCACCAAACTGGATCTTCGTAGCACATATAACCTTGTACGGATATGGGAAGGGGACGACTGGAAAACGGCATTCAGTACCACTACCGGCCACTATGAGTACCTTGTCATGCCATATGGGTTCTCTAATGCCCCATCAGTCTTTCAATGTCTCATCAATGACATGCTGCACGACATGCTGGGACAATTTGTAACTGCATACATCGATGACATTCTCGTGTATTCCCCCACCTGTAAGACCCATGTTAACCATGTACACCAAGTTTTGAAGTGGCTTCTGGACCACCAACTCTACATAAAGTGGGAGAAATGTGAGTTTCACCAATGCACCACTTCGTTCTTGGGTTACATTATCAGCCCTGAAGGGGTATCCATGGATGAAACTAAGGTAGCAGCAGTGGCGCAGTGGCCCACTCCCACCTCAGTTAAAGAATTACAACACTTCCTTGGCTCCACCAATTTCTATCAGCGCTTCATTCGTGGTTTCAGCTCCATAGCTCTTCCCCTAACATCCCTCCTACATGGAGGGCCACAAAGTTTGAAGTGGAACCCAGAAGCAGAACAAGCCATGTCTAAGCTAAAAGCAGCCTTCACCACTGCCCCCATCCTCAAGCACCCTGATCTTTCTTGTCCAGTAACAGGAGTGTACTTATTTTTTCACATGACTGTAAATGTTATAGTTGTCTGTAGGTGTAGCATTATTTAGCTGTATTTAAGAAATTTACAAATTAAGGAAAACGTACCACATATGCTTACAGAGATTTACAACATTGTGTGTGTGTGTGTGTGTGTGTGTGTGTGTGTGTGTGTGTGTGAAAACATCCTCTATAAAACAAAGTGGAAATTCTCTATTAGAGGATGTGTTTTACTGAGGAGCAGGTCATGTCACTCCCAGAGAGATGAGCTTACCTCAGTGTCTCCAGTTTACTGTGAGGGTTCATCAGTACAGCAGAGAGACGCTTCACTCCTGAGTCTCCGAGGTTATTCCGGGACAGATCTAGTTCTCTCAGGTGTGAGGGGTTTGAACTTAGAGCTAAAGTCAGAGCAGCACAGCCTTCATCTGAGACACCACAATCACACAACCTGTAGAGACACAATAAACACCTGTCAAACTAACCCCAAAGGTTGTGTTACAGCAAATCATTATCCATCACGTTGGTGGACAGGGTTGTAAAAACTCTGTCAAATTCTATTTTTTTCTTTCTTGTTTCATTTTCCAGTTGAACAACTGAGACCTTTCTCACAATAACCTTGCTGTCATATCCATAATAAACAGCATTGTTCCTGTTGCCACTTTGAGCATTGTTTAAGTACTAAAATGACAGAATGACAGTGAATCTGAACAGTCTATTAATGGTATTTTCCATTTTCCAAGCAGTAAAAAGCAAGCAACATTTTTCATACTTGGCTAACTAGCTAGTTCATTAATGCAGCAGTTGCTAATGAACACCAATAAATTAGTTAGCAAGCATTGGCAAAAATCATGGCATGTGCAGGGTGTGATGAAAATGGTCACTTTATGATATTTTAATGTATATACAAGTTACCTCACTTATCTGGAAGAGACACAGCCAACAGTCAGGGTCTGTAGCAGGAACAGGTCTTATGCACACTGCTAGCTTTTTACAGTCCGTTCTACACACACTGCTGGCTTTTCTGAGTTTGTCAAAATACATTTTGCCAGACAACAGATGTTTGATCTATCCATTCCATTCGAGAGGGTATAGCCAAATGCTTTGGGCATTTACATTTCTTAGTCAGATTCTTCAGCATGCTAGCTCTACTGGCTCTTAAAATCTTAACATGCTCACCCTCATCCCAGCAAACAGCTTCAGAATTTTCTATGAGTGCTTTTAAAATTTAGTAAATTATGGGAAATTCTTGTTTAATGCAACCCGTGACCTAACCAGACCACAAGAAATATAGAGATGGGTGATGGAAAACCTGTAGAATCTGGTAAAACCCTTGACTTGCACCAAACCCCAAAGAAAAGGCTACTTTTCCTTTTCTCACTTTATCGTAATTGTTGTCTTTGTAAATCTTTGATTTTTATGATCCCCTATGCCTGCTTAGATCAAAAGGTACAGGCTCTTTATTAGTACCTAGAATAATGAAGACTACAGCATGGGGGTAGAGATTTTTTTCTACAAAGAGTGGGTCCTGTTATATTCTGATTGACCCCAATGAGTCTAGAATATACAGAAACACTGTTTTCAGAGGGTCTTGCAGATTATCATTACTTATTTTAATGAAATAACCAGGTTCAAGACAAAGCCTGCAAATTTGTGTGAAAATTCAGAATATCATCCTGAAAATATATTAACTTTCACTTTATGTTTAGAAAAATACTGAATTATGGACCTGTGTTATATAGAGTGCCCTCCACTAATATTGGCCCCCTTGGTAAATATGAGCAAAGAAGGCTATGAAAAATTATCTTTATTGTTTAACCTTTTGATCTTTTGTTTTAAAAATTCACAAAAATACTCTGCTCTCATGGATATCAAACAATTGCAAACAAAACACAGGTTTATCACAAAAATCTTTGTTAAATATAGGTCTGCAACAATTATTGGCACCCTTTTAGTCAATACTTTGTGCTACCTCCCTTTGCCAAGATAACAGCTCTGAGTCTTCTCCTATAATGCCTGATGAGGTTGGAGAATATATGGCAAGGGATCTGAGACCATTCCTCCATACAGAATCTCTCCAGATCCTTCAAATTTCGAGGTCCACACTGGTGGACTCTCCTCTTCAGTTCACCTCACAGGTTTTCTATGGGTTTCAAGTCAGGAGGCTGGGATGGCCATGGCAAGACCTTGATTTTGTGGCCAGTAAACCATGTTTGTGTTGATTTTGATGTATGTTTTGGATCATTGGCCTGCTGGAAGCTCCGACCACAGCCCATTTTAAGCTTTCTGGCAGAGGCAGTCAGGATTTCATTTAATATCTATTGATATTTGATAGAGTTTTTGGATGAGAGTAGAGGCTTTTTTCTTGAAACCCTTCCAAACAACTTGTGGTGATGTAGGTGACTTCGGATTGTAGTTTTGGAGACTTTCTGACCCAACGACAAAACTAACTTCTGCAATTCTCCAGCTGTGATCCTTGGAGATTTTTTGGGCACTCAAACCATCCTCTTCACAGTGTGTTGAGACAATATAGACACACGTCCAATTCCATGTTGATTTATAACATTTCCAGTTGACTGGAACATCTTAATTATTGCCCTGATGGTGGAAATGGGCATTTTCAATGCTTATGCTATTTTCATATAGCCACTTCCCATTTTGTGAAGCTCAACAACCTTTTGCCACACATCAAAGCTATATTCCTTGGTCCTACCCATTGTTACGAATGACTAAGGGAATTTGGCCTGTGTGTTACCTCATATTTATACCCCTGTGAAACAGGAAGTCATGGTTGAACAATTTCCTGTTCCTAGTCACCCAGGTGTACTAAAAAAAATGTAAAATATCAATGGGAATATACTTCAAATATATTTTTCTCAAATGAATTCATAGGGGTGCCAATAATTGTTGCACACCTATATTTAACAAAGTTTTTTCTATTTTTTATAAACCTGTGTTGTGTTTGTAATTGTTTG
This sequence comes from Cranoglanis bouderius, assembly GCA_023630585.1. Lineage (NCBI taxonomy): Eukaryota > Metazoa > Chordata > Actinopteri > Siluriformes > Cranoglanididae > Cranoglanis > Cranoglanis bouderius. The sequence goes on along the minus strand of CM042551.1, from coordinate 1,459,103 downwards.
ATATCCATGAGTGCAGAGTATTTTTGTGAATTTTTTAAAAACAAAAATCAAAAGGTTAAACAATAAAGACTAAATAAAATTTTCACAGCCTTCTTTGCTCATATTTACCAAGGGTGGAAGGCACTGTATATGAAATAATGAATAGAAATGAAATAAAAATAGAAATGGAAATGGGGTGGGATGACTGGTACACTAGTATTTACAAGAGAGCTTTTATGATGATGGTCTCAAGTCATGTGACTCTCAGAGAGATAAACTTACCCCAGTATCTCCAGTTTACAGTGAGGATTCTCCAGTACAGCAGAGAGACACTTCACTCCTGAGTCTCTGACTTTATTCCCAGACAGATCCAGTTCTCTCAGACTGGAGGATCCAGTACTGAACACTGAGGCCAGAGCTGCACAACATTTCTCATTCATATCACAGTTATTAAACCTGAAAGCAAATACAAAATACAGGGCACAGTAGCACTAGTGTACATTATCGAACAAGATATTAAATCTTCCCATAATACAAATATCAAATATAACATAAGTCTAAGTAGCTCGCATTGCAACATGTTGCATACTGCATTGTGTAATGTTTGAGTATTATATACAATAAAAGCATATTTACATATAACACAGAACATATATCCAGTTTCACATTTAAGAGCGCTCTGAGATACGTCAGTGTCTAATAAAGTTCTTTCAGCTTCTCTGCTGCTAACTTTGGCAGTGTAACAGTTATATTCAGCATTACTTACTCAGCTTTTCTGGATGCTGCAACCACAGGCAGGAGCTTCAGAAGAACCTCATCTGATGTACAGTATATGTTGGTATATTTATTAAGGACAAACACATCCTGTTCCTGTGCTGATGTCAGTAACACAAACACCACAGCTGACCAGTGAGAAGAAGAAAGTTTGCTTTGTTGTAAATTTCCAGATTGCAGGTAGTGTTGGATTTCCTCAACTAGAGAATGATCTTCCAGTTCATACAGACAGTGGAACAGATTGATGGATTTCTCTGTTGAGGAATTCTGTCTGATCTTCTCCTTGATGTAATGAATTGTTTCCTGTTTGCTGTGGCAGCTACTTCCTGTCTGTGTCACTATGGTTTGTAAGAGGATCTGATTGGACTCCAGTGAGAGACCCAGAAGAAAGCGAAGGAACAGATCCAGATGTCCATTTTCACTCTGTAAAGCCTGATCTACAGCACTCTTGTGTACATCTAACACTGTAATTTCTCTGAGCAGGCAAGAAGACATTTTAGAAAACAGACCCTGCAGAAGAACATTTTTCTTTTCGTTCATAAACACCAGGTGCACATACAGAGCTGCGAGGTGCTCCTGAATGCTCAGATGAACAAAGCAGTACACTTTACTCTGGTGAAGCCCAAACTCCTCTCTGAAGATCTGTGTACACACACCTGAATACACTGATGCTTCTGTCACATCAATGCCACACTCCATCAGGTCTTCCTCATAGAAGATCAGGTTGCCTTTCATCAGCTGCTGAAAAGCCAGTTTACCCAGTTTCAGAACCATTTCTTTATCTGCCTCTTGGCTCTTTGTGTACTTTTTCTTTATGATGTTTGACTGAATGATGAGGAAGTGTGTGTACATTTGAGCCAGAGTCTTGGGGATCTCTCCACTCTCTGCTGCACCAAACATTCTCTCTAGAACAGTGGCTGAAATCCAGCAGAAGACTGGGATGTGGCACATGATGTAGAGGCTTCTTAATGACTTCAGGTGTGTGATGATTCTGTTGCTCAGGCTCTGATCACTGATCCTCTTCCTGAAATATTCCTCCTTCTGTGAGTCATTAAACCCTCGTACCTCTGTGACTCGATGGACACACTCAGAGGGGATTTGATCAGCTGCTGCTGGTCGGGAGGTGATCCAGATGAGAGCAGATTGAAGCAGATTCCCTTTGATCAGGTTTATCAGCAGCACATGCACTGATGCTGATTCAGTTACATCACACAACTTCACTGTGTTCTGGAAATCCAGAGGGAAACGACACTCATCCAAACCATCAAAAATGAACAGAACTTTGTCCAGGCTGGAAATGTTTGTTTCTTTTATCTCCTTAAAAAATAAATGAAGGAGCTCCATCAGACTCAGTTTTTGATCCTTCATCAAATTGAGCTCTCTGAAAGGAAGTGGAAATATGAGATGAACATCCTGATTTGTTTTCCCTTCAGCCCAGTCTAGAATGAATTTCTGCACAGAGATGGTTTTTCCAATGCCAGCAACTCCCTTTGTCAGAACGCTCCTGGTGGGTTTGTCTTCTTCAGATAAAGGCTTAAAGATGTCATTGCATTTGATTGGTGTTTCCTCTGTTGCTGCTCTCCTAGATGCTGCTTCGATCTGTCTCACCTCATGTTCATTATTGACTTTTCCACTGTCTCCTTCTGTGATGTAGAGCTCTGTGTAGATCTGATTGAGAAGTGTTGGGTTTCCCAGGTTTGTTATCACCTCATTTACATGCTGAAACTTCTTTATCAGATTTAATTTGTATTTCTCCTGAAGATGAGGCTCAGTGGTTCCAGACCTGTAATATGGTAATAGACATGTGGTGAGATATCAAGCACAATCTCTGTAATTTCACTTGAATCTACTAAATATGTACTTGATAATCTAATCAGTCTGTAGAAATACTGAGCAGGAAGTAATTAGAGAGATGTTTATAATACCAGTGTTATAATAATCCACTGTCACTGCTGAGTTTGATCTTACCCTGTATCTGTAATTATGATCTTCTGTTCTGTGTTGTCTTCTGCTCGATCCAGGTCACTGTAAAAACAAAAGATTTACTATATTATACACCTGTACACCATTATTACACCATTATCTACATTACATAAAAATATGGGCATCAGCATCAAATCTGCTACAAGATTGAATGTTTTTTTTTTTGTTGTTGTTGTTTTTTTTACAGAATACAAATATAACCCAAATAAACCTGATGGATATGATATATTTTAGAACTGATATTGCTAGAGGGAGCGAATATATATGGCAGTTTATTTAAAGAACTATACAAAAAGTAATTTTTTAGCTGTGATTGATAGTTACTGTATTTGAGCCAGTCTGCAGGATCTATTATTCTTGAGTACTTTACCTTTAGACAGTACTAGTAGACACAATGTATTTTAAATAACCTAAAATACATTTTATGCATTACATATAGTTGAGGACAAAATTTCACAAACTCAACTTCACACATTTCATGTTACCATATACTGTATTTCCTGGGTTTAGTTGATTAGTTCTGGCACTTTATTATGTCACTAAAATGTCTACTTCATTTCAATAGAGGGAAGTTTCAAAATCATAGTGCTGGTGTAACTCAGTCAGTTTTGTGGGCCGCCTTGCACTGTTTCAGTTCAGTCCACAAATTTTCTCCACAGTTCAGGTCAGGGCTTTGTGATGACCCAGTCATAACCAAGTTTGAACTTTCTGGTTGATGTCTTGAGGTGTTGCTTTAGTGTTTCTAGATAATCCTCCTTCCTCATGATGCTGTCTATTTTCTGAAATACACCAGTCTCTTTTCCAGCAAAACAACAGCATAATGCTGCCACCCCCATGCTTCACAGCAGGGATGATGATCTTTTGATTATAAGCCTTACCCCTTTTATACATACACAGTAGTGATTGTTATGACCAAGCATTTCAATTTTTGTTTTATCTGACCAAATAACACTCCTCCAGAAGCCTACATATGCACACTTCAGGCTTGCTTTTTTATGCTGGTCTTGGAGTAGCGGCTTCTTGTGAGACAGCCTCTCAGCCCATGCCAAAGTAGAATTTTCTTAATGATGGATGTAGATATTCCTGTACAACTCCTTTACCAGTTCCTTTGTTGTTGTCTTGAGGTTTAATTGAACATTTCATCAAAGTTCATTTATCCTTGAGAATTAATTTGTGCCTCTTTCCTGTCTGTATGTCTGCATGCTCAAAAATATCTGTGTGCTCCCGAGCATCTGTTTTCTTAAGATTTTTATATTTGCATACAGTTGTTTTTTTTTTGTTTTTTTTTACAGATGCTCCTAGTACCTTCAGTTGTCCAGAAATTGCTCCTAAAGAGGAACTGGATTTGGGGGGTCCACAATGTTTTTTTCTGACTGTTCAAAGAAACAGCCAACTTGGTGTGTGTAAACAACTGACCCATTGGAATTCTGATATAGTGAATAAAAGCTGAAATTGTTAGGTCACTCCAGGAATGCGACTTCAATTCCCAGCTTCCCCAGCGGTCGGCAAACATGGCCACCGCAAACTCAACTTCTCAGCAGGCACAGCGGTCTCCTAACATGGCCGCCATGGACTACACCTCCCAGAACACTCACACATTCCCATGCTCTATAACAGTCACAAACCTGTTATAGGATTGTTATCTTCCTCACCACTGGGGGCAGTAAGGGGCAACATGTTTTTGTATAAGTCAAGGAATATACAGGTGCATCTCAATAAATTAGAATGTCGTGGAAAAGTTCATTTATTTCAGTAATTCAACTCAAATTGTGAAACTCGTGTATTAAATAAATTCAATGCACACAGACTGAAGTAGTTTAAGTCTTTGGTTCTTTTAATTGTGATGAGTTTGGCTCACATTTAACAAAAACCCACCAATTCACTATCTCAACAAATTAGAATACTTCATAAGACTAATAAAAAAATATTTTTAGTGAATTGTTGGCCTTCTGGAAAGTATGTTCATTTACTGTACATGTACTCAATACTTGGTAGGGGCTCCTTTTGCTTTAATTACTGCCTCAATTCGGCGTGGCATGGAGGTGATCAGTTTGTGGCACTGCTGAGGTGGTATGGAAGCCCAGGTTTCTTTGACAGTGGCCTTCAGCTCATCTGCATTTTTGGGTCTCTTGTTTCTCATTTTCCTCTTGACAATACCCCATAGATTCTCTATGAGGTTCAGGTATGGTGAGTTTGCTGGCCAGTCAAGCACACCAACACCATGGTCATTTAACCAACTTTTGGTGCTTTTGGCAGTGTGGGCAGGTGCCAAATCCTGCTGGAAAATGAAATCAGCATCTTCAAAAAGCTGGTCAGCAGAAGGAAGCATGAAGTGCTCCAAAATTTCTTGGTAAACGGGTGCAGTGACTTTGGTTTTCAAAAAACACAATGGACCAACACCAGCAGATGACATTGCACCCCAAATCATCACAGACAGTGGAAACTGAACACTGGACTTCAAGCAACTTGGGCTATGAGCTTCTCCACCCTTCCTCCAGACTCTAGGACCTTGGTTTCCAAATGAAATACAAAACTTGCTCTCATCTGAAAAGAGGACTTTGGACCACTGGGCAACAGTCCAGTTCTTCTTCTCCTTAGCCCAGGTAAGACGCCTCTGACGTTGTCTGTGGTTCAGGAGTGGAACACGAGGAATACGACAACTGTAGCCAAATTCCTTGACACGTCTGTGTGTGGTGGCTCTTGATGCCTTGACCCCAGCCTCAGTCCATTCCTTGTGAAGTTCACTCAAATTCTTGAATCAATTTTGCTTGACAATCCTCATAAGGCTGCGGTTCTCTCGGTTCGTTGTGCATCTTTTTCTTCCACACTTTTTCCTTCCACTCAACTTTCTGTTAACATGCTTGGATACAGCACTCTGTGAACAGCCAGCTTCTTTGGCAATGAATGTTTGTGGCTTACTCTCCTTGTGAAGGGTGTCAATGATTGTCTTCTGGACAACTGTCAGATCAGCAGTCTTCCCCATGATTGTGTAACCTAGTGAACCAAACTGAGAGACCATTTTGAAGGCTCAGGAAACCTTTGCAGGTGTTTTGAGTTGATTAGCTGATTGGCATGTCACCATATTCTAATTTGTTGAGATAGTGAATTGGTGGGTTTTTGTTAAATGTGAGCCAAAATCATCACAATTAAAAGAACCAAAGACTTAAACTACTTCAGTCTGTGTGCATTGAATTTATTTAATACACGAGTTTCACAATTTGAGTTGAATTACTGAATTAAATGAACTTTTCCACGACATTCTAATTTACTGAGATGCACCTGTAGTAGAAGGAGAGAAGTGGCATGCAAAAGCTAAAGCATGGCCTTGCCATATGCTTCTTGAGGCCTTGTTGGGAAACCTGTGTTTAATGCTCAATTGAAAAAGGACTTTTTGTGGGTTACCTGGAGGATTATGGTCTCTGACCCTACATAGTCGTCTCTTCAGTTCACCTTTGTACAGTTGTTCCATGACCTTGGGGCTTGAGTACAACATGCAAATGGATTAAGGTGTCAAATTGACTGGAGGATTTGGATGGAGGTTACACTGGACATTGGGAGAACTGGGAATTCAGATAAGACTTCATTCACTCCATTACAGCTAATCAATCATCCATGGACATTCATGATCCATCTTTAATTCTATTTACATTTTGTTTTTCCTTGTGTGTTTTGATTTGGTGAGAATAATGTTGCTATGCTTACTTCATTTTTACTAAATATAAATATGATATTTCGCATTCAATGAGCATTTCTGATTTGTTTTATGTTTTGTTAAATGGATTATGTTAGTGCAGTAGGTTACCTTTTACAAATAAGTTGCATGACTAGTTTTGGGTTTAGTTAAATCAGAAATGGTTTCAATTATCAATGAACTGTTGTCTGGGTACTGACACTCTGTATGCTCTCTTCCTAACGGGTATTTCATCTGTTGTGATGATTCGGTGTCTTACCATTTTGGAGTACTGTTATAGCTCACAGTCACCCTCATTTTAATTACACACACCTGTTTCCAATTTCTGTTCAGTCACCAGTACACTTTATTTAAGGACTTTGGTTTTTCAGGCATGATGCCAGGTATTATTTGTTTACGTTAAAGTTTGCACATACTGAGCGCTATATATCGGACTTTTATTCTGGCTTTTGAACCCTGCTCGGACTTTTGGTACTGTTGATTATTGCTTTTGCCTTTGAGGATATTTACTGTTTGATGTGTACCGAACTTTGCCTGTATTTTGGATTACTCTCTGGATTCCCTCTGACATTACTGCTTGCCCATGTTTTTGAACTCTGCCTGTTTTTGACTACTCTTTGGATTTGTGTTTTTGTTGGAATTAGCTACCTGTTTGCTATTCCTAATAAATTTACGAAATGTATCTCCGCACTTGCATCCTGCCTCATTCTGGTTACATAACAGAAATATATCTATCTTGTAACAATTGTTTAGTAGATGCCCTAACTGACTTACCAAAAGAAATGTATTGCAATATAAAATGTGTGAAAATGAGTTGTGTAAATCTGAGAATGAATATTTTTAGCCCAGGTGTTTGTAAACTTTTGTCCTGTATTGCATATAGGTACAACATAGACTGCTCAATTTCATCAAAATGAAAATCATTAACAAACTGCTACAGTATTAGCTTATACTAGTTACGTGCAAATGTGTGTTACCCGTGTCTGGATTAGGGTTGCAACGGTATGAGATTATGATCCATTTCCATCCATGTATTTTTATGCGTATTTTGAGATATCGCATAAAAAATGCTGGAAGGAAACACCACATATCTCCAAAATGTGCATAAAAAAACTTATGAATTGACTTATGACAATTGAGGTGGATAATTTGTTAATTGATAAGAAGATATGCGCATAAAAAATGATGGAACCACATTTACCAAATAAAGTCTTTGATGCACATCAAAAAATCATGTGACTTTGCCTTAACAAATCATGTGATTGGATAATTGGCTGATGTGATTGGATATTCAGCGTGTGTGGCCAACTCACACAGCACAATGGCAATACGTTCTTCTGTTGGAACTGGGGAGTATGGTGTCTCTGCAGAACAAAATTTCCAATTTTGGGGCATTTTCAAACCGGATAGGCATTTTTCAACCTCTTTACCTGATTTGTTAAAACCCTAACCATAACTCTAACCATAACCCTACTTGATTGGATGGTTGAACAACGCCTATCCGGTCTGAAGACGCCCACTGACTGGGAAACACCAAGTTATGTTCCGCAGAGACCTTTAACTTGGAACTGGGGCTCGGTGAATTGCATAACTGGACTAACCAGTGGACCAAACTTGTTGCACACCATCTCAAATGTTGCTTTTGTCATTCTGAAATGCCTGAGTCAAAGTGTGTCATTGAAATGATTTGTTATATTTACCTCCCAGAACTGTCTCATGTGATTCTGTTCCCAAACATCAGGCATCCACCTCCAATCACAAGATTACATGAGGTTTGTGATAGAGTTTCATCTGCCCGTGACGATTTTGTCCTCTTGAACACGTGGGATGGAAATTTTGCTTTATTCCCAAAAGTTAAATTTGTAACTTAGATGGAAACGTGTGTGTGTGTGTGTGTGTGTGTGTGTGTGTGTCTTTATTGTTGTCATTTATCGTCCTCCTGGTCCACTGGGTAACTTCCTGGATGAGATGGATACGCTACTTAGTTCCATCCCTACCAGTGACACTCCTCTGACTGTCCTTGGCGACTTCAACTTTCTGTCTGAGAAACTTCATTCCTCCTGCCTTCTGCCTCTTATGGACTCCTTCACACTGACCGTCAACAGTTCTCCTCCCACTCACAAAGGAGGAAATGTCCTGGATCTCATCTTCACTCGTCCTTCTACAGCCATGAACATGACCACCACCCCATTTCACACCTCTGATCATCACCTGGTATCATTCAGTCTTTTTCTTCCTATTTCTTCCAAATTTCACTACCAACACCTTTCTGTAACCCGTCAGAACCTCCACTCTGTCCCCCCTTCATCTGTAGCTTCTTGCACCCTCTCCTCTCTCCCTGACCCTGATTCCTTTTCTTCTCTACCCTTAGACTCAGCCACTGACACTTTCCTATCCTCTCTCTCCTCAACCATGGATCATCTTTGTCCTCTGTTTACCAAATCTAGGAAGACTTCTTGCCCTGCTCCTTGGCTGTCGGACGTGTTGCGTAGCTGTAGAAGAGAACTGAGATCAGCAGAGAGAAGGTGGAGGAAAACGCATCTTGACTCAGATCTTGCCTCTTACCGCGCTCTCTTCTCTCACTTCTCATTGGATGTGACTTCTGCCAAGACGGCCTTCTACAAGGAAAAGCTTGAAGCTTCTGCCAAAGATCCTCGCAAGCTCCACAACATCATCTCATCACTTCTCAACAATCCGGCTTCACCTGCTTCTTCCTCACTGTCGGCAGATGACTTTGCCTCCTTCTATGATGAGAAGATTAAGGAAATCTGCAAGTCCTTCACCTCTACTCAGACTAATTCTATTCTCACTCAGGTCTCTCCTCCTTCTCTGTCACATTTCTCTGTCTCTCCTCCTTCTCTGTCACATTTTTCTACCCTAGCAACACAGGAGATTCAAGAAGTCATCCTGTCCTGCAACCCTACCACCTGCCCACTGGATCCAATTCCCTCCACATTGCTCCAGACCATCCTGCCAGACCTTCTGCCCTTCATCTCTACAATCATCAACAGTTCCCTGTCATCTGGTCAAGTTCCGGCTTCCTTCAAGAAAGCACAGGTTACTCCCATCCTGAAGAAGCCTACACTGGATCCCTCTGACATCAGCAACTACAGACCGGTATCACTTCTCTCTTTCCTTTCTAAAATACTTGAATGCTCCGTATATAATCAACTGTCTCTTTATCTCTCACAGAACCACCTTCAAGATCCATACCACTCTGGCTTTAAAGCAGCACACTGCCCTCTTGGCCGTCACTGAAAAACTTCATGCTGCCAGATCAGCCAAACTGTCCTCTGTCCTCATCCTGCTTGACCTGTCTGCTGCATTTGACACAGTCAACCACAAGAATCTCCTGACTACCCTCAAGAGTCTTGGAATTTGTGGAGCAGCATGGCAATGGTTTGTTTCATACTTGGAAGGTCATTCGTATCGGGTATCATGGCGGGGATCAACATCTGCACCATGCAGACTCTCTACTGGTGTCCCACAAGGCTCAGTACTTGGTCCTCTCCTCTTTTCCCTCTATACCCACTCTCTTGGCAAAGTCATCTCCTCACATGGGTTCTCTTACCATTGCTATGCTGATGATACTCAACTTATCTTTTCCTTCCCTCCTTCAGACACCACTGCTTCTGCCCGGATCACAGCATGTCTGACGGACATTTCATCGTGGATGGCAGCTCATCAGCTGAAACTCAACCCCAGCAAAACTGAACTGCTCTTCATCCGAGGAGATTCGTCTCCATGCCAGGATCTCATGATCTCCTTGGACAACTCCATGATCTCTCCTTCAACTACTGCTCGTAACCTTGGGGTAATCGTGGACAATCAACTGTCCTTTTCATCACATATTACTAATCTAACACGGTCCTGTCAGTTTATCCTTTACAACATTAGAAGGATTCATCCATTTCTAACAACACAGGCCACTCAGTTGCTTGTGCAGTCTCTTGTCATTTCCAGACTAGACTACTGCAACTCACTCCTGGCAGGTCTACCTTTGAGTGCCACCCGTCCTCTGCAGATGATCCAGAATGCAGCTGCACGACTTATTTTCAAACTACCTAAGTTCTCTCACACCACCCCGTTGCTGCACTCCCTTCACTGGCTTCCAGTAGCGGCACGCATCAGATTCAAAACATTGATGCTTGCCTACAAAGCCAAAAGTGGAACAGCACCCTCTTATCTTAGAGCTCTCATCACCCCACGCACCGCATCATGCTCCCTCAGGTCAACAAGCACTGCTCGACTGGTCCCACCCTCTCTCAGGATGCAAGGTAGATCTGCCTCACGACTTTTCTCTGTTCTGGCACCAAGGTGATGGAATGAACTTCCCATCAGTGTCAGAACAGCTGAGTCGCTGGCTATCTTCAAGAAACGCCTGAAGACATACCTCTTTCTTAAATACTTACCCCTTGATAATTAGTGTTTTCTTGTTCTTCTTCAAAAAAACAAAAACAAAAAAAAAAACCTCCTAACAGTTGCTCTCTTTTCAACAGGTTTGTGTTCAGTGCACTTCGTTGTAGTCGTACGAACCAGAAATGAAATATTCATTGATGGAGAATTTAAAGCACTCTTGTATGTCGCTCTGGATAAGGGCGTCTGCTAAATGCTATAAATGTAAATGTAAATGTGTTTTTGTGTGTGTGTGTGTGTGTGTGTGTGTGTGTGTGTGTGTGTGTGTGTGTGGAGCTAGTTGATGAGTCTGACAGGCAGTTGAGGATTAAAGGAGATGCGCATGCGCAGGTGAGATTCTCTGGCTAGTTGTTTTTTTTTTCAATACCCTAGATAAGCAAATGATATGATAACCATCCATTTTCATACCTCGGTATACCATTAAACCGGTATACTGCTGCAACCCTAGTCTCGATGAGGATTCTCTCTTCTCTTTAAACATTGTTAGTAAACTCATAGACTTATCACTGTTCATGGACACACAGCTGGGTACTGGTGATTCTGATCTCTTTATCTGGGTTTCACTGCACAGCAACACACAATTAATACTAATGCTGTATTGCAGCCAAAAGCACGATGAGCATATTTACAAGGACAAATAAATCAGTCATGATTGTCGAGGCGGGGGTGTGGTCTAGCGCCAGTTTGTGAATGGAAGGCGGAGCCTGGAAAGGTGAGTAGTAAGGACCTACACCTGTGCGTGGTTTTTTCTAACAAGTGTTCTGTGTTGCAGTGAGCGGCGGTGAGGAGAGATGAGAGTCACGGGAGAGCGAGCTAGAGAGAGAGCTAGAGAGAGAGCTGTGCAGCGTGTTTGTGTGTGAGCGCTCATGTGTGCGTATATAGTGAAATAAAATCACTGAACAGTTAAAGAAATTGTGACAGAAAATAAAAGTCCCCTTTTGAGTTGTTTGAAGCCTGTCTCCCATCACCTCACTTCCAGTCCAACCCGTTACGTGTCACAATAATAAAATATTTCACAAATATAGGCACATACAACACATAAAATTAAACATACCTACATTAAAACCTAATAATAATAATAATTTAGCTGTGTTGTGCACTACTGGGCCACCATAGACTTTTGCTGGAAGAATCTGTAATATATCAGAGCACTGTATTAACTGTAAGGAGTTGTTACCTGTATCCTGGTGAGGATTCTCTCTGCTCTTTAATCAATAGTGGTAAAAGCATAGAGTTATCACTCTTCATGGACACACAGCTGGGTGAGTCTGGTCTCTTTATCTGGGTTTCACTGCGCACACACACACACACACACACACACACACACAAATAATACTAATAAGCTTTTTTTTTTTTTTTTTTTTTACAAATATAGGCACATACAACAGACAAAATTCAACTTTGTTATAGATGTTTTATTTTATGACATCTACATGATCAAGTCAGTACAAAAAACATTTTAGATTCCCAAACATTAGTTTTCTATCAAAGAATTAAACGTTATAGAAAAATGTTTGTATGTCATTAAAGAAAGCAGCATATTACGTAAGAGACACTTTTCAGACAAAAAAAACACAATGAAGGCTACTGGGTTTCGCTGCAAAAATAAGAAGCGAGTGCAAAAGTCAAAGTGTCCAGAAGAACTGTGGCTGGTTCTGCAAGATGCTCAATAAAACTTACCAGCTCATTTCCTTATAAAACTGCACTAATTGTACCGGAGACTACTATTCTTATTTATATTTTTTTGTCACAGCAAATATTGACTTTGTTTCATTTACTACTGTTTACTGCTCTATACTGTATTTTTTTTTTTTATGTAGAAACACTTAGTTTCATTATTGTGAAGGCATCTTTGCTCTAGAGTATTTCTTTGCATGTGTCTAAAACTTTTGCACAGTACTGTACATTAAAGCCTTAGTAATAATAATAATAATCATCATCATCATCATCATACATTTCGCAAGTGTTTACATTGGATTATGGTGTTGCTGCTGGAAGAAGATGTAATATATCACAGCACTGTATTAACTGTAAGGAGTTGTTACCTGTATCCAGGTGAGGATTCTCTCTCATCTTTAATCAATAGTGGTAAAAGCATAGAGTTATCACTCTTCATGGACACACAGCTGGGTGAGTCTGATCTCTTTATCTGGGTTTCACTGCACACACGCACACACACACACACACACACACACACACACACACACACAACAAGTAACATTGATACAATACGCATTAGTGTTTTACTAAGCTTTAACAACATTTCTTTTGTTGTTTCATTTGATCTAAGTTTAGACCATGTTACACTGACAATTACGGTATGTGCTTTTACTCAATACTGTAGTACTTTTGCAAAATCTGTACTGTAACACTAATTAGTATTTTGAATATTCATTTAGAAATAGCTGTAAGCTGTATTTTAACTGCACCATAATTTCCACGAGGATATTATTTTATAGTCAAATGAAGGTGGTAGTTTTACCAAGCGGCTTTGATGATGCAGGATAATTATTACTATCAATATTAACTAGTAAAAGAATGAACTATGAGGAGACATTACCTGTGTGTAGATGAGAGGTCTTCATTTTGTAATCCTGGTGGAGGATCTGTACACACATCACTGTTCATGGAGACACTGCTGGGTTCTGCACAGTCTGATATCTTTCCCTGGGTTTCACTATTCAACAACATACACATTTTACTATTAATAAATTATTTACAGCCTTTAGATTCTCATTAACATGCATAGATAGTCAATAGATTAATAGGTTAGAGTAATGCAGTAATAGTCTGTTTAAAAATATTTTTCTTGAGATGTGGTGGTCCCATATGGTCTAGCGGTCAGGATTCCTGGTTTTCACTCAGGTGGCCTGGGCTCAACTCCCAGTATGGGAAAGAAGCTTTATTGTATCGCCTTTGTTGAAATTAGCTTAGCCTTTCCAGCTCAGATAGTCTGTCATATCTGCAAGCTTTCTTTGGGCTGGTGGATGGCTTCGACTCCTGCCTGGCTCAGCTTAGCTATGTGACAGTAGTTAAGAAGTTGGACTACTGTTCAGAAGGTTGTGAGTTCAAACCTCAGCACTGCCAAGCTGCCACTGTGGGCACTTGAGTAAGGCCCTTAACCCTCAACTGCTCAGTTGTATAAAGGATAAGGGTGTCTGCCAAATGCAAGATTTTATTTTTTTCCCCCCTTTCCCTCCTTATGGACACACATCACTCTTCATTAACACACAACTTGGTACTAGAATGCTCTCATTAAATGTTCATGTCTCAGATACAGTAGCAGAAACTTTACCTCATTTTTAATTCTGGAGATCCATCAGGTTGGACAGGATTAGAGTAATCCATCGGTCATCCATTGGTCATGGACAGACAGCTGTGTACGACCAGGTCTGATCTCTTCTGCTGCAACGGGTTACAGTCCACATAGATATATATATATAGACAAAAATACATGAAAGAACGAAGGAGGAATAAATAAATAAACAAACAAACAAACAAAAATAACTTCAGGCTCATACTTATGCATTTTGATAGAAAGAAAGGTAATGCTTTTTTGGTAATAACATATTTATAATATTTACAGAATTAATCACTAAATCAATCAATTAATTGATTAATGTACACAGTGAGACATGACAAGTTGGCTTCCAAATTAGATTATTGGGTGGATAATGTATTTAAGGCTGCATTGGTATAACAGTCATTTAATCAATACACTGGGAAAAAACAACACTTTCAGTTATCTTGTGATTAAATATCAAAATACATGGATATTGTATAGCTCTAGTTATTCATAGTTTGTGAAAGAAGATGCTCATGTCATTTTTGCTGATATTAGCAAACCTGTATTCTACCCAACCCACAGGATTCCCACATACAATCCTGAAAGAAATTCCTCGACAATCACAAAGGAAATGCACAGAAGAATGATCTTTTGCTTCAGGATTTTACTTCACATTTTCCTGTTAGATTTCTTTAAAAAAATCCCAGAGGTAAATGACTACTGAAAATATCTGTGGAAGATTTTACATGACTCTCAGAAATATACACTGAGGCAAATACACAAGCAATACTCAAAATATCATTTAATATATTTGTTGAATTGTTCAAGCAATTGTTCAAATGCTAATGTATAATAATAAAACAAACATGTAGGAATGTACACCATGAAATGATCACACAATGTATATTAAAACATACATATTCCATGTATATACATTTCAATAAATATATTTATACTTATTTTTAACAGATATAAAATACTGCAACACACTTAAATGATGGGCAAGGAGGAGACGGGAACCAGCTGAACATAAACATATAGTTTAAGCAGAACTCAGACATAACATACTGTAAAACACACAAATGAAACACAAAGCACACGTGTGACTCTCTCTTCCTCTGGTGCTTCTAGCTTTATCACTATTTCCCAATGATTAGACAACTCACAGCCTGGCCCCTCCCTCCTCCTCGTCCAAAATACATACTTATTTTATGTACATGCTCGATGTAGCAGTCCAGTGTACCATAGATCCATATTGTTGTTAAAAATTGTTGTTATTCAGGTTTTCTTCTCTGTGTTCCTCCGTCAGTGACTAACACAGGAACCTAAAAGCATTAATAAACAGTTACTAAACAGACACGTGATGTTTTGGACTGTTACAGTTTGAAAGTACAATAAAATATAACTCAGGTGGCAAATCAATAAATAATAAACTAATATACAATAGAAAAAGGAGATTTTTTTGGAAATCCCTGTGACATTTGGGAAACTCATTTGGCTCTGCCCTGACCTACACATCTCTCTCAGAGTTTTCTCCACAGTGGATATAGTGGATTTTTGGATATAGGCCTATGTGTAGTACAACATTTTTTCATTCCCCCTCTCACAACTTTAGCTTCTACCTGCAGTAAGTTCATTTTATCCTGTCATATACGACCTCTCAGTTAAATACTTCATTAAATGTGCAGAGACATTCTGAAGAAAAATAAACCTCTGCAGAGCGTTTCCTTGGCTTGGCTCGAATAAAATATATTTCTCAAAGGCATTACTCAACATAAAACTGAACACAAGACATCAAACATATAAAACAGAAATTATATTAAACGTTAACTTACCTCAGGAGTTGGTGACTCTCGATGCTCAGTCTGAGGTAAATTTCAGTCTGAGGTAAATTTCGGTTGGTCTTCTGCTTCCGTTAGTGCAGTAGAGCGCTCGCGCAGATTTTCTAAATTTAACTGACAGGAGAATCAGTGGCGCGTGACGCAGAGGCGCTCCGAGACGCTTAAAGCACAATGCGATGTTTTCCAGTAGTCTTCCAGTAGTGACGTGTGTGTGTGTGTGTGTGTGTGTGTGTGTGTGCGTGTGTTTGTGTGTGTGTGTGTGTGTGTGTGTGTGTAGGACTAAAACCGTAATCAGTGCCAAGTTTAATTTAACATAGTTGGCATATTATAACTGTTTCACTGTGTGATGGTCATTTCCTATTGTGGTGCTGGCTTGGTGCATAAAATTACTCTATGATAATATTTATTTCCACCAATATTGCAAGAAAGACAATTACAGAACATTTCCTATATCTACTGCATGTACAATTTTCACAGGTGTGTGAAATAAAATACTAAGAAAACAATCATGCATGTAAAATACACTGATGTGTACATTTTTACATCATTACATCATTACAAGAGTTGAGTTTTGCCATATTGACAAACTAATTTTATTTTGTGACGCATTCGACACTTTAGTGTAAAATTCTACCAATGGATACTGATTTTAATTCCAAGCAGACAGAAAAGAAGAAGAAAAAAAGACCACAAATAACATATCAACGTGTTATATGAGTTGTGTGGAAACAGATTTTGAAATTAGGTTTGAAAAACCATTTAATTAAATTTCAGAGTCTATCATGCCATCTACAGGAAAATTTATGTTATCCATCTAATTGAACGTTTGCAAGGGGTAAAGTGAAACCTTTGAACGAACTTCCCGTGTTTGTACTGCGACCTACAGGAAACACAATGGTATTGTGCGCGTGCACGCGAAAGGGGGGTAGGCTCTAGCCGGGCAGTCGAAATTAGGCACAACAAATGGAAAATTCCAATAAAAAACTCTCAAATAAGAAAACATTTTGGTGCTTCATTATTTAAAAATAGCAATTATGCATTTATATGTAATTATTATTATTATTAGTAGTAGTAGTAGTAGTATTTATAATATAATAATTAATAAAATTGTTGAATTCTTATTACTTGTATTATTTATTAATTACTGAACTCACAGGTTCCCACCCCTGGTCCTGGAGTACCTGCTGTCCTGAACATTTTAGTGCTTTACTGCTTTAACACTCAACTCTGTTAATTATCTGATTAGTTGAATCAGGGAGCAGGAGAAACACTAAAATGTGAAGGACAGGGGGTTCTCCAGGACCAGGACCAGGGTTGGGAACCTGTGACTTAAACCATAACTATGTGTAGTGTTGTTGTAAGTGTTTTATTCCTGGTAAGCGTGAAGAGTCGCTTGCAAGTTTCAGAGATTTTAAGAACTAATGAAGTAGGACAAGCAAACAGTGTCAGCATAAACATTACAGGCAATAGCAGCAGCAGCCATTCTCTTGCTCTTCATCTTATATAGGTACAAAGCTATAGCACCACAGTGCCATCACCTGGACAATACTTGTTATACAAGAACACAACACTATGCTTGTATTCAAACCAGCCCAAAAGTTCAGGCTTTCTTTATATTTTTCTCAATTTCAGGGAAACAAGTTCTCCATGGTGATTTTCAGCAATGTCTCTGATTTTCTGCAATAGGCCTACACATTTTATTATTATTTAATCAAGGCTTGGTAAAGCCATTATCCACTCCATAATCTATTTTCCCATCTTTATAATACTGAAATGGTCCTGTACATCATAAACAGACTGTCTGCACTTACAGACTTTGTATAAACTAATGTCCCCAACACACCCCACCGTCCAAAAACCCCAAAAAACAAACAAAAACAAACAAACAAAAAAAACCTGCCAACAGTGGACCTGCTTTTCCACCAACAAAATGACTAAAATATGCTGTAAAAAAAAAACCTGACTAAACACCCTCTGTATCATCACAATCGCAGCGCCACACCTTGGCTTGTGCTGAAATGCCAGAGCTCAGCAAAAAAATAAATAAATAAATAAAAAATGTATGCCTGTCATTAGTTTGCTCTCAGTGATAAAAGTTATGTTACATCTGACTTAGTTTGTAGAAATCAAAGAGAGAAACTGAAAAAAATCAGTGAATGTCCACAATAAAACAACGTCACCACAGAAGAGGAAACACTCAGTTCACACAGTGCAGTTTTCCTACTGTCATATTTACACACAGTTTTATGAAATATATCATCATTTTCTACACCTGAAATTAAAATAGAGAAATATTTTACCTTTAGTCAATGATCCTTGTTGCGTTGACATTAATCTCACTGTTTCTAGAACTTTGTTGTTGTCCAGACGAACTTGTGAAAAGGTTTCCAAACGTGAGAAACTCTTTCACTTTAATAGACGTAGAACAGGTTTACAAACAGAAAAGTAAAACAGGTTTAGGCAGTGTCACATGAACATTCCAGACATACACAAGGTTTTATCCAGTCCAGTCTTCTTATTTTACAGTTTTACCCCCTCAGTTGCTATTAGACAATTCTCCAAAACAGTGTCACTGCTTATCAAATGCAATTACACATTTCTCTAAAACTATATACTCACATTTTGTGACATTTAAAAAAAAAAAAATCTGTTTGTATTAAGAGTAAAATGGCTTCAAAATCATCCTCAAAATGAAAGTAGTACAACCAAATACCACACACACTTGCATAGAAATACAAGGAACTCTTTGTGTTTGTTTTGCACTTGCACTTAAAAATAAAACTGCAAATGGGCACGAAATATGTATCAAAATAAGAACGTATAAACACATTTCTGTAACTTAAACAGGAACTAAAACATTAGGTTAGCATAGCATACAGAAACTAAAACTGGTCCATTCATAAAGAAAATAATTATACAGGATCTTTACCCTGATATCTACTGTATATTTAGCTAAAGGATTTTGTCCATGTGCAGAAATCCTTTCTTCCACCTCCAACTCAGTTATCGTTCTCTCTTCATTGTTCTCCTCTGTTTGGTCCCACCTTCCCCACTACAGAACAGGATTATATTATAAAAGCTTATGTATGTATCTGTGGTTATACTTCTGAGTGGAGGGCTGTCAGGGTGGTTTCCTTATGAACTAGTGGACTTTTTCCCATTAGCTTGTTTCCTCACTGAGTGCTAACATCAAAAGTGCTGATACTGTTCTTTATTGAGGATAAGAATCATTCACGTTCTGATCATTTTCTCTACTGAGGGTCAAAATGACCCAATGTGCTGATATTGTACATTTCTGAGGATAAGATTAAGATTTAATATTGTATTCTACTTGAGAGTGAGGATGACTGACGCAGGCGACATTCAGTCTATAAAATCTGGTGAAGTTAGATGGTGAAACCAGGCTTTGACCAGGAGATGGCCATAGTGAGTGTCAAATGGCATTTTGATGGAAAAAGCACCACTTGACCTGCATTGAAGCATGCTTGACCACTTTTGTTACCCAGTGGGCTAACCTGTTTTTATACAGTGGAACCTCTTTATGTTGAGCCATAAAACACACAACAGCTTAGCACTTGAGCGAGTTATAGAGACTTGAGAGAGTTATATAACTTGAGACAGTTATAAAGAGTTTGGAAAACTGGAATGTTTTCATGCTGCCACCCTCCAAATCTCACATGATCAAAATGCTTAATGTCCAAGGATGCTCTTATGCCTGTGTTATATTCTCGCTCTCCCTTGTAATGCTGTCAAACCCAAAACAGCTCATGGCCAAGACTCACCAGTGCTTTAGTGGGTGAATTCACTTGGATAATGTAGACAGGTAAATTAGTTTTTGTTTTCATTCTGCACTCAGATTGTAGCATTACAATATTTCATTTGCCACACAAGAATAATTATTAGCAAAAGAAAACCTGTAACGAAAATGGCTGAGAGTTTATAAAACATGTACACGCACATGGAAAAGGCCACTGAAATTAAAATGCTGGGAACAATAGCATTAATATTGTTTTAAAAGCTTAAACAGCTTAAAACTTTTAACATCGTCATCTCCAGACTCTGGAATGGTTCAGCCGAAAAAATAAAATGTCCACAATGTCTTCTTTACTCCAAAAAAGCTGAGACATGTTTGGTATCGGAATTTTGCCGTTTGACTAATTGACTTGGAATAAAAGGAAATGCTTTGGATGTTCTATAAAGTTTCTGGTGGGAAAAAATATATAATTTAAAATGGCATTAAATCTGGTGTCATTGAGCTACTCTGTTGAATGTTTACTGATTAAAATGAAGTTTTATAAGATTATTTGGTAATTGGAAAAAAGCAACTTGCTGTATGAAGGTGATGAAGTGTAATAAAAGAAACACACACACACACACACAGAATATAATTCTAATTATATTATAATAATAATTTACAGATATTTGAACCACTAATATTCAGATTTTATTTTAGGAGTGCACATCAAATTTTGAAGTTGACTCAAAATAAATTGAATTAAAATTACATGCAATGCAATATAATCAGATTCTTGAATGCTAATTGGCTGTGTTTATTTACTTTTTCAGAGTGCCTTGATAATTTTGGTCTGAATTCTGTACACATGATTATAAAGCCTTATATCAGTGTACATTATGATATTCAATTTGGAGAAAATTCCATTATTATAAAATTCTATACAATTTTTAAAAATCAGATTTACAAAAAGAAGCTTGTATGTTTCACGTGAAATCAGTTTGTTTTTTTGTGTTCTTTAAAACTTTATTAATATTGCTGGGTCTGAAAAGAGACTGTTTTACACACAGTGCTATGTGGTGCAGTAGTAACAGTGCTGCTGCTGCCCCTAGTGGCTTTACTTTGTTATTACACTCTGCACAGTAATAGAGACCAGTGAAATTAACATTAATTTAATTAACATTATTATAACATTATAGAATATTTAAACTAATTATTTCAGTCATATTATTGTATGTTTCTTTATATATATATATATATATATATATGATTTATTGTAATTTTTATGCAATTTAAAATGGAATGTTTTACACTTTACACTTACTGCTCCATGTACTCACTCTGCAAACACTTCCACTCATATTAGATAAAACTAACACACAAAACTGATGTTTCTGAAAAAAATGGTAAGCCACTGCAAAGTAAGACTTCAATAGAGATTCATAAAAAAGGAGAGTGGCAAGAACATGTTGAATAAAACCCAAGGCATGTGCATTTGGTCAAGAATGTTCCAGTTTTAGCTTTAAAAACTCCTCTACTGGCTTTGGCAGTATGTTTGGTGTCACTGTCTTGCTATAGGACGAAGCAACTGGAAACAAGCAACTGGCTGTATCAAGTAAAATGAAAGGTAGTTTTTATGTCAGCATTGAAGCACGCATGCACACACACACTTTATTTTGGGATTGTGCTTCAAATTTTTAAAACGAACCAAAACATTGCATTAAAAATTTCATTTTGAAAATTGCATTAAATTAAAATGTAACAATCAGATTCTCGGATGCCAAGTGACTTTACTTTGCCTTTTTCATGATTTGTTTCAATTATTTTCATTTTACACATTACACACACCTGTTTTTGGATCTTTCAGGGTTCATTAACAGTTTTGGGCCTGAAAACAGTTTTACACACAGTGTTGTGGCAGTTTCAATTTCTCTGTTGTTAAATATAAAAATGTTTTATATTAAAACAATGTTTAATAATTAACTTCATTGATTATTTAGACTAACACACATCTACAAAAACACCATGATGTTCTTAATTTCCCCATGTGAAAAAAAAAAAAAAAAAAACGTCAGGAAATGCCTCTGTGAATGTAACACTAATAATAAATGATGTCTTCATGGTGTTAGCATCAGAAAATTCTTTACACCCTAAAAAATAAAAGAAAACAAATGTTTTATAATTAAGCTGACAGGTTGATCATTAACATTAAACATCAGTGTAATTCTAAATACAAAGTTCAATCAGTTAGAAAAAAAAATACACAATGACTCACTAAAAGTAAGTAATTAACCTGGTCCTATTCCCATAAAGAGCTATTGATTGCAAATCAGGTGCTGGTTACTTACTTACTTTTACTTCACTAAATAAAACATTAAACAATGCTAATAGATCTAGCTATTTGCATATTTATGCTTTTACAATGCTTAAAACTCACCTCAAGTCCTGGAGTTTGTAACATTTATCATCTTTAAGACTGAAGAGCAGCTTCTTTCCTGAGTCTCCTACATTGTTAAAATACAGATCCAGTTCTCTCAGGTGTGAGGGGTTTGATCTCAGAGCTGAAGTCAGAGCACCACAGCCTTCATCTGAGACACCACAATACCACAACCTGCAGAGAGACAATGACACACTCTTCACTCTCTCAGTTCAGGACACACAGAGAATCAGGAACTTTATAGACACGTTCCCTACTGCCTCGAATCACCCTGTATTACTGTGAATGTTTCTGAAATTTGAAAGAGCAATAGCTAAAAAATGAAAAGATAGTTTTAAAAAAAGACTATTATTTGCTAATTGGGTCTGCTCTGAAAAGTGGCAGACATGATCCACAGAACTGATTTTCTCAAACCACGATAAACAAGTGCAATAAAAATCGAGTAACCCTTTTCACTACTGTAGGGGAAATGGGTTTGTTTATACAGGAAGCACTAGAAATTCAAGGTAATTAATTAATTAAAATCAGCTACTTAACTAAGAAAACCTAATTCTAAATAGAGGGACAGATCAAAGGAAAGTTGTGTGTGTGAAAAAGGGCATGAAAGAGAGGAAAATGAGGAGAGTAGTAAACTTGAACAAAAGAAGTAAACATGCACGAAAAAATCTTGCATGATATTGGGTAGAATTGGTTGGTTTTACACTGTTGAGAGATTTAAGTCATTCTCTCATTGTGTTCCCAGTGGAGGGAAATGTGAGACTCCTCCTTGCAGCCACATTCCACCTGGCGATCAACTAAAGAGTTGAAGTTCCTCTCTTTCACGCTCCATCCAGGGTTAGACCAGAGAGAGCGGTCTGGTGTTACATCCTTCAAGTTACTGGTAAAGTACTATAATAAAATGGCACCTATTATCTGTGGATGCATGGTATCTACCCTACTAGCCTTTTGAAATTGTAGTTACATGAGACAGTAAACATGTTACTGTGTTAAAAAGTGCATCTGAAAACATAAAAACTAAATGTTTTATATACTAAACCAGTAGTACCTGATTAAAAAAACCTGACCTTGACCCCTGCCAGCTGTCCAGATTTAGGCCAAGATCAAACCTCCCCTATGTCTCCAAGATTCTAGAAAAGGTTGTAGCACAGCAGCTATGCTCTTACCTACACAGGTATAACATTCATGAAATGTATCGGTCAGGATTTAGGCCTCATCATAGCACAGAGACAGCACTGGTTAAAGTGGTAAATGACCTACTGATGGCCTCTGATCAGGGTTGTGTCTCCTTATTGTGTTGTTTGACCTTAGTGCAGCTTTTGTTACCACTGATCATACTATTCTCCTTGATAGACTAGAAAATGTTGTTGGCATTAAGGGATTGGCCCTCTCCTGGCTCAGGTCTTATTGGACTGGTCGCTATCAGTTTGTAGAGGTACAGTGGTTATAGAAAAGAATCACACCCCTTTAAAATAATCACATTTTGTTGCTTTTCAGCCTGAAATGAAGACGGACACAGTTTTTGTTTTATCCAGCTGTATTTATTCACTGCAACTTATAACATTCAAGTGAAAGATATAACACCAACATGTCAGAAAAAATGTTTAAGAATTAAAAACTAGAATCACTGAGTTGGAAAAAGGATCACCCCCTTGCTTTAATTTGCCTTAATTTTTTAATTCCAGCCTTCAGTCTGTTGGGATATGTCTCTACTAACTTTGCACATCTAGACTTAGACAATATTTGCCCACTCTTCTTTGCAGAACTGCTCAAGTTCAGTTAAATTTGATGGTGACCGTTTGTGGACTGCAGTCTTCAAGTCATTCCACAGATTTTCAATGGGGTTTAAGTCTGGGCTCTGACTAGGCCATGCAAGGACCTTTTTCTCCTTCAACCACTGCGTGATCAGTTTTTCCTCAAAAATTTTACGGTATTTTGCCCCATCCATTTTCCTTCTATCCTGACAAGTGCTCCAGTCCCTGCTGCAGAGAAACACCCCCATAGCAGGATATTACCACCTCCATGTTTTACTGTAGGAATGGTGTTATTTGGATGGTGAGCTGTATTGGATTTCTGCCAGACATATCGTTTGGTGTTGAGGCCAAATAATTAAATTTTAGTCTCATCTGACCATAAGACCATGGCTCTTTCAGAATCTTCAAGGTGCGTTCATGTGGCCTTTCTTTAGGAGTGGCTTTTTTCTTGCAACCCTCCCATACAAGCCACATTTGTGGAGAATTTGTGATTTACATTTACGGCATTTAGTAGACCCCCTTATCCAGAGCGACTTACATTTATGTCATTTTTATACAACTGAGCAGTTGAGGGTTAAGGGCCCACAGTGGCAGCTTGGCAGTGCTGGGATTTGAACTCATGTTCTTCTGATCAGTAGTCCAATGTCTTAACCACTGAGCTACCACTGCCAATGATATTGTTGTCACATGCACCCAATGACCACTCTTTGTCATAAATTCCTGCAACTGCTTCAGAGTTGCTGTAGGCCTCTTGGTAGCCTCTCTGACCAGTTTACTCCTGGCTCTTTCATCCAGTTTGGAGCGACGTCCTGATCCAGGGAGGGTCTGTGTTGTACCAAATACTTTCCTCTTCTTAATAATAGACTTCACTGTGCTTCTGGACATTGATAAATTGAATTTTTTTTGTATCCATCTCCTGACTTGTTCCTGTTCACAACTTTATCCCGGAGATCTTTTAACAGCGCCTTGCCACCCATAGTTGATTGTTTGCTTCAGATGCACTACAAAATGCTCCAGGAAAGCTCTTTTCATGCTGAGCTAATCAAAATGACCACAACTGATCACAGTTGAAAGTCAAATGGCTTTGTGTGCCATTGAGAAGGTGATTAGCTACACCTGATTGAGATTACAAGTCATTTTTAGGAGGGGGGTGATCCTTTTTCCAACTCAGTGATTCTGTTTTTTAAAAAAAATTTCTGACATGTTGGTGTTATATCTTTCACTTGGATGTTATAAGTTGCAGTGAGTAAATACAGCTGGATAAAACAAAAACTGTGTCTGTCTTCATTTCTTCTTTTCTATACCCACTGTATGACCACATCACCTCTAATCCACACTGCATTGACTCCCAGTCAAACTTTGCATTTATTATAAATTGCTACTATTGATCTATAAAGCACTGAATGGTCCACAGTACCTGACAAACTTCTGCTCTTTTATGATCTGCCATGCCTACTTCGATCAAAAGGTACAGGCTATTTGTTGGTACCTAGAATAGTGAAGGCTACAGCTTAGTGAAGGTAGAGCTTTCCAATTAGTGTTTGGGACTCAGACACAGTCTCAGTGTTTAAGTGTAGTCTATGTAAAAACATTTGTTTAGTCAAGCATTTAGCCAGTTTTTATATTAGGTAAAGGCACATACAGTATCTAGAGGCTTCATGGGCACAGAGTGTTTTGATAAACTGGGATGTTTGGATGCTGTCGCTCTAATGACATGATGGCTCTAATGACAAAACTCTACTCGCATACTGACAGGTTTGTTAGCAGGTTTGTTCTGACTGGTGTACAACACAAAATATATTGTAAAAATGCTACATTAGGATTAAACTGAGTCTGTGTGTGTGTGTGTGTGTGTGTGTGAGAGAGAGAGAGAGAGACAGACAGACAGACAGACAGAGAGACAGACAGACAGACAGAGATAAAATCATTAGGCAGTTAACAGTGAAATGAAATGATTTTCCCCTTGATTCTGAACCTAAAAGCTCTGCTTTAGTCTCACTATTAGAGAATGTGCCTTTAGCCAGCTTTACACTGTACGATATTCGACCCAAATTTGCTGCTGCCGGCACAATCACACATCATAAAGGATAATCTTTGATTGTGAGTTGATATTGGTGGTCATGTGACTCTCAGAGAGATGATCTTACCTCAGTGTCTCCAGTTTACAGTGAGGATTCTCCAGTACAGCAGAGAGACTCTTCACTCCTGAGTCTTCGAGTTTGTTCCAAGACAGATCCAGTTCTCTCAGGTATGAGGGGTTTGATCTCAGAGCTGAAGTCAGAGCAGCACAGCCTTCATCTGAGACACCACAACTACACAACCTGCAGAGAGACAATGACACACTCTTCACTCTCTCAGTTCAGGACACACAGATCAGCTGAGCTTTTTTTATCACTGCAGTCTTTAATAATTATGAAATAGAACATATTAGTCACATTGTGAGAAAGGGTATGAGCCAAAATGCCTAGCCTACAGCACAAATTGTACGTTTGTTTAAAATGCATTTAAATATTTTAATAAAGTAAAATAAAAGGGTAAATTGAGTCAAATTAGTTGTTTGATATCCATTATGTGCCAGGTCTCTATTAGCTTTGTTAGAAGAGAAACAGCAGAAGCTAACTGCTAAAGTAAGGTAAACTTAGCTATGCCTATATGTTTACAGCCAAGCGCATACAAAATCGGACATTGGCAAAGTAATTGTTATTTTAGCTGTTAACCACAGTACACAGAAGGTGAAATTAATGAATATGAGCTCAAAGTGCAGAATTTTAGATTTAATTTGAGGATATTTACACCCAAATCGGGAGAATGGTGTAGGAATTACAGCACTTATACTTAATATATGTTGTCTTCCCTTTTTTAGGGGCCAAAAGAAATTGGACAACTACAATCATAAATTAAATTGTTGTTTTTAACACTTGGTTGAAAATCCTTTGCACTCAATTAATGTCTCAAGTCTAGAGCCCATAAACATCACCAGGCACTGGGTTTCTTCCATGGTGATGCTCTGCCAGTCATTAAGTGCAGCTGTCTTAAGGTGCCACTTGATTTTGGGGTGTTTTGCTTTCAGTTTTCAGTTTTGCCTTAAGTAAGTAAAATGCATGCTAAATTGGATTGAATGGCCAGGTGATTGACTTGGCCATTGCAGTACATTGCACCAAAATAAAACCTAAAATAACAATAACTTGGTCATTTTCCAATTATTTATTAACCTGCCTGTATATCTACTTCCAACAAGATAAAGACAAATTTTAAAAATGCACTAATCAGTAAAATAAATATATAAATAAATAGAGAGAAAAAAGTTGCTTATTATAAAGCTTCTTATTACATATTAGCAAATTAGCTACAAACGTCTCTATACACATTTAACATTAACTGGTATTACATTTTTTGATTCAAACAATACAATGGAAACTAATTTCAGGATGGGACTCAAGTTCTGAGTGGGGCAATGAAAAAAAATATCACAACACAAGGGCTACCCAACTGGTCCAAGGAATCATTCAAGTCAATCATTTGGATGTGTTGCATTACCGGATCATACACTATATACTCAAAAGTATGTGCACACCTGAAAATCACACCCATGTGCTTTTTGAACATCCCATTCCAGATTTAGCCCCCCTTTGCTGTAAAAATAACCTTCACTCTTCGGGGAGGGCTTTAGACTAAATTTTGGAGCGTGGCTGTGGGGATTTGTCCATTCAGCCACAAGGGCATTAGTGAGGCCAGGCACTGATATTGGGCGATGAGGTATGAGTTTTCCCATCATCATCCCGACTGATCACAAAAATATAGAGTATGTCATGCTACCTAGAGTCCAGCAAGCCATCTAATGGCCTGCCTTGGATGATAAGATCAGGAGGAGTGAGCAAACATCCCTTGCATCCTTATCAGATGGTCTGGTCAGCATTCAAGTATCAGTTATGAGTAGTTTTATTTATTATTTTGAGACACGTACTGTTTAATATTTATTATTAATAGAAAAAGAGCTACCCAGATCCCCTGACAACAGCCACATCCCCTCTGAGCCACGCCAAGTAAGCTCTTCCATTTACTATTTACTTGATTACTACATTTTTGCATAAATGTCACAGACATAGAAGAGGAAGTGGTAGTATAAGTGTTGAGGCATCCCTACCACTTACTGCAATAAATGGATTAAATAAAAAGTGCAGTTAGTGAAAACTGTGCGCATACGTGGCAGAAAACGAGCATGGCGTGTAGAGCGCGTGAGAGCAGTTTGGCATCTTGCCAAAGCTTTCTGCGAGTTTTTGTCTTTTTACATTTTTTCATTTAATTACTGAACGTTTCAACGTTATAAGAGAGTTATCCAAGCGCGAGTGTGAGTGAACGGGACACCATGGCCTCTGAGGCTGGCATCAGGTGTGTGCCGGAGAATGGAGCACAGGTGGAGGAGGTGCCGCTAGCGGTGGGAGAGCAGGTCGGGTGTGAGAACATCTACTCTGCATTCCGAATGAACAAAGCTGTGGTGGTGTTCCTAAAAAAGGAAAGATTCGTCAGTGCACTGGTTGAAAGTGGAATATGGCTAAAAGGTGTAATGATACACTTTGCCCCTCTATTTGCCCCTGCGACACGAGTCATCATTTCCAAAGTGCCCCTGTTCATCAAAAATGAGTTGATCACGAAGGAGCTTGCCCACTTCAGAAAGTTCGCCAGCCCCATGACAACCGTTCCGCTCAGCTGTAAGAGCTCCGCAGTGAAACACGTCCTGTCTTTCTGCAGACAAGTGCACATGACTCTAAACAATCATGACGAAGCACTGAACGTAAACTTCAAGGGCAAAGACGGAGACAACAGCTACACCGTCTTTGCCACCACCGAACGTCTGAGATGTTTTGAGTGTGGGGACATCGAGCATAAAAGGCTGAGCTGCCCATGCAGAGCTGTGCAGCCGGGGGGCTCCGGGGGCGACTCGGCCGGGCTACAGCAGCAGCAGCGCGAGGTCAGCCAGCTGGAGAACACTGGAGAACAGGAGCCTAGGGCAAATGAGAGTGGTGACACAGCGGAGCCAGAGCTGAAAGAGGTCAGTGAGGAACACAACAACACTAAAACAAACACATCACCCAGTGATAACACTGACACCAGCGCTCTCTCTCTCTCTCTCTCTCTCTCCCTGTAAGAAATAACATCATTAGGCACCAAAGTGGAATTAATCAGTGTGCAGAGAAATGAAATGATACTCAATGCTGAACCTAAAACCTCCACTATTAGAGAATGTGTCTTACTGAAGAACAGGTCATGTGACTCTGAGAGAGTTGATCTTACCTCAGTGTCTCCAGTTTACAGTGAGGATTCTCCAGTACAGCAGAGAGACTCTTCACTCCTGAGTCTCTGAGTTCATTCCAAGACAGATCCAGTTGTCTTAGGTATGAGGGGTTTGATCTCAGAGCTGAAGTCAGAGCAGCACAGCCTTCATCTGAGAAACGACAACTACACAACCTGCAGAGAGACAATGACACACTCTTCACTCTCTCAGTTCAGGACACACAGATCTGTTCAGCCGGAACTTTTTCATCAAACAGTCACTGCAGTCTTTAATCTCTATGAAATACAGTATCTTAGTCATGATGTATATAAGAGCTGATAATGACTGAAAAACATTCTAGTGTGTGTGTGTGTGTGTGTGTGTGTGTGTGTGTGTGTGTGTGTGTTTACCTCATCATAGAGACCAAATGTACTCATACAGTTACAAACAAAATTATTTAAACCCCATTTCAAATCAGGTTTATTGTCAAAATTTACAGACTTTCAGCTGTTTGCGATGAACAAATCAAACAAAAGCAACTGAAATAGTTCAACACAACGAATGCTTCAAGGGGTTTCCCCAAATTCAACTGAAAATGCAACTTATAATGACTTCTCCAGTCTCAAAATTATTCAACCCCTTCATGGCATGCATCTTTAGTACTTAGTAGAGACCCTTTTGCTGTTATGACCTGCTGCAAACGAGATGCATAGCCAGACACCAGCTTCTGGCAGCGTTCCTGAGGAATCTTAGCCCGTTCCTCATGAGCAATGGCCTCCAGTTCAGTAATATTCTTGGGTTTGTGTGCTGCAACCGCCTTCTT
Organism: Cranoglanis bouderius; assembly: GCA_023630585.1. Classification (NCBI taxonomy): domain Eukaryota; kingdom Metazoa; phylum Chordata; class Actinopteri; order Siluriformes; family Cranoglanididae; genus Cranoglanis; species Cranoglanis bouderius. The sequence goes on along the minus strand of CM042551.1, from coordinate 1,429,117 downwards.
CAAATCCCACCAAAGATTTTCTATGGGGTTCAAGTCAGGTGACTGATGGCCCTGTACAATCTTCCAGGACTTCTTCTGCAAAAAAGCCTTGTGGAATTTGAGGTATGTTTGGGATCATTGTCCTGTTGGAAGGTCCAATGATGCCCAAGCTTCAGCTTCCTCACAGACGGCATGAGGTTTTCTCCTAGGATTTCCTGATACTTCAATGAATCCATCTTGCCTTCCACATGCTGCAGGTTTCCAGTGCAAGAGGATGCAAAGCAGCCCCAGAGCATCACCGAGCCACCACCATGCTTGACTATGGGCAGAATGTTCTTTTCAGCATATGCTTCATTCTTCTTTCTCCAGACATACCGCTGATCCATTGTGCCAAAAAGTTCCAGTTTTGCTTCATCGCTCCACAGAACAGAATCCCAAAACTTCTGTGGCTTATTTATATGATTTTGAGCGACTTTTCTTGTGCTTTTGGGTCAGTGGTGGTGCACGTCTTGGAGTTCTGGCATGAAAACATTCTACTACTATGCTTCCAACAGTGTCCAACTGTGTTTCTAGGAACATTCAGTGCCTTCACTATCTTTTTGTATCCTGTTCCTTGTTTGTGAAGGGTGATGATCTCTTCTCTTAACTTTTTGGACCTAGCCATATTTCTAACACGCAGTCAAAAGTGACATTCAACAAACTCCTAGCCAGTTCAGGTATTTCATGTGTTCCAGCTCAAGCACACCAGGTACAACTAATGAAGCCCTTGATTAGTTGCATCAAGTGTGCTTGAGACAACACCTGTTTTGCATATTTGTGCTGTTGTGAGGGATTCTATTCAGGGGGTTGAATAATTTTGAGACTGGAGAAGTCATTATAAGTTGCATTTTCAGTTGAATTTGGGGAAACCACGAAGCATTCGTTGTGTTGAACTATTTCAATTGCTTTTGTTTGATTTGTTCATCGCAAACAGCTGAAAGTCTGTAAATTTTGACAATAAGCCTGATTTGCAGTGGAGGTTGAATAATTTTGATTTGGCTGATCCCACCAAGGATTTATTTTTTTAACAGAAATTGCAGCTTTTAAAAAATATATCATTTTTAATTTCTGAGATAAAGATTTGGGTTGGCAGTAAGTGTAGCATTATTTAGCTAGGTTAATACACAAGTTAATGGAAATATGCTGCAGAGATTTATGTGTGTGTGTGTGTGTGTGTGTGTGTGTGCGTGTGTCTATATAACACACAATACATTTTCCATTGAAATGAAATTATTTAACTCCCAAGGATTTGATGTTGAACCTAAAACCTCTGCTTCAGTCTCACGATTAGAGAATGTATCTTACTGAGGAGCAGGTCATGTGACTCTCAGAGAGATGATCTTACCTCAGTATCTCCAGTTTACAGTGAGGATTCTCCAGTCCAATAGAGAGACGCTTCACTCCTGAGTCTCTGAGTTTATTCCTAGACAAATCCAGTTGTCTCAGCTGTGAGGGGTTTGATCCCAGAGCTGAAGTCAGAGCAGCACAGCCTTCATCTGAGACACCACAATCACACAACCTGCAGAGAGACAATGACACACTCTTCACTCCCTCAGTTCAGGACACACAGATCTGTTCAGCAGGAACTTTTTCATCAAAGAGACATTGTAGGCTTTAATCACAATGAAGCACAGCATCTTAGTCATGAATTATGAGGGCAAGAAGTAAAAAGCTAATTATGTTGTGTTTGCATGTCTACCTGTATTTTTTCCTCATTATACACCAATCAGCCATAACATTAAAACCACCTGCCTAATATTGTGTAGGTCCTCCTTGTGCCACCAAAACAGCTCTGACCCGTCGAGGCATGGACTCCACAAGACCTCTGAAGATTTGCTGTGGTATCTGGCACTTAACATAAGTCCTGTAAGTTGTGAGGTGGGGCCTCCATGGATCGGACTTGTTTGTCCAGCACATCCCACAGATGCTAGATCAGATTGAGATCTGGGGAATTTGGAGGCAGAGTCAACACCTTGAACTCTTTGTCATGTTTCTCAAATCCTTCCTCAAACAGGTTTTGCAGTGTGTCAGGGCACATTATCCTGCTGAAAGAGGCCACACTACTTAGACTGTAACAATGTTTAGGTAGGTGGTACGTGTCAAATTAACATCCACATGAAAGCCAGGACCCAAGGACCCTCCGCTGGCTTGCCTTCTTCCCGTAGTGCATCCTGGTGCATCCTGGTGCCATCTCTTCCCCAGGTAAGCCCGGCTGTCCACCTGATGTAAAAGAAAAGGTCCAGTTCTGATGCTCATATGCCCACTGTAGGAGCTTTCGGTGGTAGACGGTGGTCAGCATGGGCTCTCTGACCTGTCTGCAGCTACGCAGCTCCATACACAGCAAGCTGTGATGCTTTGTGTGTTCTGACTCCTTTCTATCAGAGCCAGCTTTAACTTTTTCAGCAGTTTGTGCTACAGTAGCTCTTCTGTGGGATCGGACCAGATGAGCTCGCCTTCACTCCTCATGCACATCAGTGAGCCTTGGATGCCCATGACCCTGTCGCCGGTTCACCAGTTGTCCTTCATTCGACCACTTTTGGTAGGTACTAACCACTTAATACCAGGAACACCCCACAAGACCTGCTGTTTTGGAGAAACTCTGACCCAGTCGTCTAGCCATCACAATTCAGCCCTTGTCAATGTCGCTCAGATCCTTACGCTTGCCCATTTTTCCTGCTTCCAACACGTCAACTTCGAGAACTGACTGTTCACTTGCTGCCTAATGTATCCCACCCCCTGACAGGTGCCATTGTACCGAGATAATCAAAGTTATGGCAGGCAAGTGCCTTGCATGGTAGCTCTGCTGCCATTGGTGTATGAGTGTGTGTGAATGAGTCAATGAGACACAGTGTAAAGTGCTTTGTAGAACCGCGAAGGTTAAAAGGCGTTATATAAGTGCAGACCATTTAGCATTTACATTTACCTTGTGTGAGACATTTGGCTGGTCCCACTGAGGATTTCAAACATGAAGCTCCAGAATATGTCATTATAATTACTGAGGTAGAGGTTAGGACTGGCTGTATGTGTAGCATTATTTAGCTATTATCTTTAGCATTATATATCCTTTATCATTATATAGCTATTATTTAGGGTAAATACACCGTGTGTGTGTGTGTGTGTGTGTGTGAATACATAATTCACAACGGTGAACTCTTCACCCCATGATGAAAGATGACTGCCATAAAAATGAGTCATAAGATGCAGTAACCATTTAATTAGCAAAATGCTGCATAGTTCTGTATATAATATTATATGTTTGAGTTTGTGAACCTCCATCTATAAGACATTTCACTACACTACAATGAATACTGTTATTGGTTCCTGTAATTATTATAAAGTTGTAATTGTAGGTGGAAATTTTAAAATACAGTACTTTTAGATCATGTCTAAAAGAATATTAGGGGGGAAAAAAGTTTTATTTTTACTGGGATACTTGTGGGATATGGCAAAAATTCTATCAAGGTTATTTTGTCAACAGTAAACTCACAATGGCGAGAATCTTCCAAAATCTGTCTAAATTGATCAAGCAAACAGCAGATGAGCTTGACAGGGAGCTGACCTTAGATGAGCTAGAGTCTTCTCTCAGTGGCAAGGGGAATGGCATACACCTGGTTTTGATTGGCTTCTGGTGAAGTTCTACAAGGCTTTCTGGTTGGTATTCGGGCAGGATTTGCTAGAGATGCTATAGGATAGCCTGAAGGAAGGCAAGCTGCCTTTGAGTAACTGTAGAGCAGTCCTGACCTGGCTGACTTAAAAAAGGTGATCTTACTGACCTCAGTAAAGTAATAGAACAAGTCATTCATTTTGACCAAATGTACTGTGTGCCTGACAGGTCGATCTTTGATGATATATATTTAATTTGGGATATTTTGGATGTCTCCAGGCTATTGGGCATAAATATCTGTCTTATATTTATGGTCCAGGAAAAGGCTTTTAACAAAGTTGAATATGAATACATGTGAAGGGCTTTAGATAATTTTTAATTCATCTAAATTTTATTGCCATTATCAAGGTTTTGTACAGTAACATTGAGCATTTAAGAAGGAGAGATCAACATATCTCTCCACCCTAATAGAAGCTAACAAAAATAATCCTAGATTCTTATTTAATACTGTAGAGAAATTAACTAGGAATATGACCACCACAGAAGCATGCACACAATCAATATGTAGTAGTGATGACTTTATGCCAGTTTGATAACTGACCATGTAGATGACAATATGAACACGTCAGATCTGCCATTAGAATGCTTTACTCAACTTTAAGAGACTGAACTAATTTCACTAATTTCCTCATCAAAATCACCAACTTGTGTACTAGATCCCTTACCTACATGTTTCCTCTAACAGATACTAGCACTGGCTATGTACCTAAATCCTTTAAACTAGCACTTACCAAACCCCTGTCAGTTTAAAAAACTTGTCCTCGACCTCTGTCAGTTGTCCAACTATAGGCCAATATCAAACTTCCCATTTATCTCCAAAAACCCAGAAATGTTGTAGCACAGCAGTTATGCTCGTACCTACATAGGAATAATATTCAGGAAATCTGTCAGTATTTAGGCTTCATCATAGCACATAGACAGCGCTGGTTAAAGTGGTAAATGACCTACTACTAGCTTCTGATCAGGGTTGTGTTGCTTGACCTTAGTGCAGCTTTTGACACCACTGACCAATAGTATTCTCCTTGATAGACTAGAAAATGTTGTTGGAGTTAAGGGAACGGCCCTCTCTTGGCTCAGGTCTTATCTATAAACTGATAAATGTGTATAAATGGTCAAATGTGACTTAACTGTGACTTCTCTATGCATACTAATTTAAAGTTTGGTGTTTCACAAGGTTCTGTTTAAGGCCCACTGCTCTATACTGTATATGCTACCTCTAGGTAAAATTATTCATAAACATGGTATTAGCTTCCACTGTTTTGATGATGACACAGGTATGCTGACACTGGATGCTGAGTAACTTCCTTCTAGTTAATACTGAAAAGACAGAAGTACTTATACTAGGACCACAGGCAGTTAGATGTAAGCTTTCTGATTACAACTCTGGATGGCCTTTCTGTTTCATCATGTGCAGCAGTAAAAGACCTTGGTGTGATTACTGATTCCAGTCTCTCATTTGAAGCTCATGTAGATAATATTACTAGGATAACCTTCTTTCATCTCAGAAATATTGCTAAGATAAGAAATATAATGTCTCAGAGAGATGATCTTACCTCAGTGTCTCCAGTTTACAGTGAGGATTCTCCAGTACAGCAGAGAGACTCTTCACTCCTGAGTCTCTGAGTTTATTCTCAGACAGATCCAGTTCTCTCAGGTGTGAGGGGTTTGATCTCAGAGCTGAATTCAGAGCAGCACAGCCTTCATCGGAGACATCACAACTACACAACCTGCAGCGAGACAATGACACACTCTTCACTCTCTCAGTTCAGTCCATCAAATTCATCAGCTTTTTGAACATCCCATTCCAAAACCATGAGTATTAATATGGAGCCCTTTTCTGCTATAACAACATCCACTCTTCTGGGAAAGCTATCCACTAGATTTTGAAACGTGGATGTGGGGATTTGTGCTTATTCAGCAACAAGAGCAATAGTGACGTCAGGCATTGATGTTGAGTAAGAGGGCCTGGTATTCATTCGGCATTCCAATTCATCCCAAAGGTGTTCATACCTGATCTCCTCTGTATAATTCACCTCTACCCTAGTCCCCATGGGCTGGAGACCAATAGCAATAGCAGTAGGACGCAGTAGGAATTCTTAGCAACAGGTGTAATAAGCATGCACATTTCTGTTGATACGAGAGACATGTCGAGAGTCATTACAAGTCTGCTGCCTTCCAAGGCAAATATTCCTAATACAAATTTATGGGTTTAGTGATGTGCACATATGCTATCCACAATAGATGTGATAGTTATCATCCAAACATTGGCCCCTCCTAACTGTGTGGGGGTTCTCAATATTACACCTCCATCTATCTAACTGACTTTTGCCCCAGCATTCGCGCAACAGTTTGAGGGCATCTGTGCTCAGGTCAAGCAGGTAAAGATATGCGGAAACAGAGTGCATGTATTCTCCAGTGTGACCTTAATCAGGCAGGGAAATCGAGAATCCTTTCATAAATATGCTGATAGTTTCTTAATGCAGAAGTAAACCTATTATTCCACTCATGGGGGTGCAGGGTTGGATGGTAGCATTATTCTCCATGCAGCCCAAAGTAACCTAAATGATAGATTTGCCCAATTGCTGGAAACATCTCTCCCTACAAGTAACTCATGGGATCAATTTCTGATGTTGGATTTGTGTGAGCAAGAGTCTCTGAATGTGTGTAAACCAAAATCTAAATCTTCCCACACTGTGGCCACTGTCCAACACAATAACATCAAGACATGTTATAATTGTGGAAAAAGGACACTGGGCCCGCAACTGTTACACCAAAGATAAGCCTGTGGTCCAGGCCCAAAGAAAAATACACAAGCCGATAAACATTCATAATTATTAAGCACCGGTGTGGAATTAATCAGTGTGTAGTGAAATGAAATGACACAGTGCTGCTTGAAAGCTTGTGAACCCTATAGAATGTTCTATATTTCTACATAAATATGACCTAAAACATCTGAATAAATTAGACAATAATATTATACCTGGTCATTTATTTGTTGAGGAAAATGATCCGATATTGCATAACCTGTGAGGGCAAAAGTATGTGAACCTTTGCTTTCAGTATCTGGTGTGACCCCCTTGTGCAGCAATAACTGCAGCTAAACGTTAGCGGTAACTGTTGATCAGTCCTGCACATCGGCTTGGAGGAGTTTTAGCCCGTTCCTCAATACAGAACAGCTTCAACTCTGGGATGTTGGTGGGTTTCCTCACATGAACTGCTTGCTTCAGGTCCTTCCACAACATTTCTACTGGATTAAGGTCAGGACTTTGACTTGGCCATTCCAAAACATTAACTTTATTCTTCTTTAACCGTTCTTTGGTAGAACGACTTGTGTGTTTAGGGTCGTTGTCTTGCTGCATGACCCACTTTCTCTTCAGATTCAGTTCATGGACAGATGTCCTGATATTTTCCTTTGGAATTCGCTGGTATAATTCAGAATTCATTGTTCCATCAATGATGGCAAGTCGCCCCGGCCCAGACACAGCAAAACAGGCCCAAAACATGATACTACCACCACCATGTTTCACAGATGGGATAAGGTTCTTATGCTGGAATGCAGTGTTTTCCTTTCTCCAAACATAACGCTTCTCATTTAAACCAAAAAGTTCAAATTTTGATCTCGTCCGTCTACAAAACATTTTTCGAACATAAAACCTCTGCTTCAGCCTCACTATTAGAGAATGTGTCTTACTGAGGTGCAGGTCATGTGACTCTCAGAAAGATTATCCTACCTCAGTGTCTCCAGTTTACAGTGAGGATTCTCCAGTCCAGCAGAGAGAAACTTCATTCCGGAGTCTCTGAGATAATTCCTAGACAGATTCAGTTCTCTCAGGTGTGAGAGGTCTGATCTCAGAACTGAAGTCAAAGCAGCACAACCTTCATCTGAAACACCACAACGCTCCAACCTGCAGAGAGACAATGACACACTCTTCACTCTCTCAGTTCAGGACACACAGATCTGTTCAACAGGAGGCACCGCAGTATTTAATCACTATGAAATACAGCATCTTAATCAGCATATAATTCATAACTAAAAAATAAAGTAACAGTATTTGTCTTAATTTTGCATTAATAACATTGTGAAGTTTGTCATCGGAAGCACCTTTAACTGGAATGTACACATCAGTGTGAGCTAGCTAGTGAGCCAGCCAGCCAGCCAATGTGCTATAAAGTGAGTAGCTTCTTCGGGATCCATTTCCACTAGCAGAGTAAAAATCAACAGATCATTTGTCCATCTTATGTCTGAAATGTCACTGTAACATTAAAGTCAATATTAATATTACTCAATATCACTCATATTAATTTCTTGTTTATAGAACTGTTTTATAAAAGCAATATCACACTCGCAATCAGGCGGTTATACTCATTTATCATTTATTCAGTATAACCGCACTCTTGCTTGTTCAACATTGCTTAAGTATATGCAATGCTGATATGTCACAGGTTAGAACGCTATGTCATGCAACTTTTTTAACTGAGGCTGAAATTGAAATTAGAGGAGTTGATTTAAGATGAGTAGTGAAGTTCAAAACTTACTTAGCCAATGTTTTAGGCATCTCAACAAATTGAAGGAGAAATTGCAGATTGGTTATGCTGGATGTTACTGAGTGGTATGCCATGAGATTCTGAAAATTCAGAATGTTTGCTAAAGAAGGAAACAGGTTGGGATACGCTGGTCTAGACCACCAGAGGACTGGAGCGGTGCCCAGACAGGTCTGTTGGATCCGAACAGTGTGCCCATGGATAGATGTGAGCTGGGTTGAATTCGTTATGAATTCATAATCCAAAAATAAAGTAACTGTTCAGCACTCATTTCTTTTTTAAACTCTCATTCAGATTATAGTCTCTCCTAATAACCATAAAAATGCAGAGATGAAAGGGAAAAAATGCTGTTAGCTATCTAGAAAACAGTTTTCTGAACACCACACATGCACTCTTCCTTCTGCACTGCTCTCCTCTTCTTGCTCTCTCCGCAATGGCAGATGCATCACTATTCTACACACGGTGGAGTTAGGGCATTGCCTTGTCGGCATTATGGAATATTGGCTGTAAACACCAAAATTTTCCCCATTTGAATCATTATATGGACAGAAGCCCCAGGGTATATGGGACTTAACTATACAAAACTGGAAGGACGGTCCAATAGCCAGTAAAAATAGTTCAATGAATTCTGGAGCTGCAAGCAAAATTCCACACACTGGGTAACTTACTGCACCAGAAGTTGTGCTAGACACAGAAGAATTAACAACAGCTACATAATGGGTGTTTATATGATTTGCATCAGGACATAATAATAAATTAATCATAATTTTTCTTCCCAACGCTAGGTCACAATTCCTCACCAAGTGGCAAGGGCCCTTTGAGGTCAGTAGGTGCAGTTAACTATGAGGTTTTGAGCCTTCCCATCTAATCTTACCACCAGCCACCACCACAATAACCCTTCCTGTACTGAATGCAGTCAGTACATGATTAGATGTTATGGAGTCATTAATAATATAAAGACGAAGGGGACAAAGTCCTGTGAGATGGTATGGAGCATACTGCTCCTCACTTAACATAGATATATAATATAAAGTGTGAGGATATACAATGATATCCTCACACTAATCAGCAAAAGCGATTAGTCACTTGGAGAATGGTAGCTGGTAAGTGTTTCTGCCTTGATTTTTAGTCGAAGTTGTAGCATCGCCTGTCAGATAGAAGCTGTAACTGCACTTCCTTGTTGCTACGAGCTGTTTACGCATTGCTAGATAAGAGCAAATTCAGGTTTTCATATTTCGTTTCGGTCGGGAGACGCTCGTTCACATTATTAGCACTCCTACCACAGTACTTGAGAACTAGGAAACACTGAGGTGGAAGCGTCAGCCCTCATCGTGTGAAGACCGAGCTCGTGTAAAGACCTGCGAGTCTACCTTCCTCTCTCTCCACCCCTTTTCCCCCTGCTATTTATCTGTTTACACGCTAACATGTGTCATCAGTTTATCCCTGTTATTTACCACAGGCGCAGACCACAGCACACTCCTAGAAAAGTACACAATTTAGACAACCCGCTGCCCTAGCCTCCAACTTCAACTTCTCCCATACCGCGCGCCCCAATGGACGAGGGGGTAGTACAGGTAGTACATGGAAATTTACATGCCTCTCTCCCCCTTGCTCCAACACCTCCTTTGAATTTCATGCTGTTACAGTTACTGACCCTGACAAAATGCACTTTCTTGTTATTTATTGTTCCCCTATTGTCAACTGGGAAAGTTCAACGAAGAGCTTGACATACTGCTGTCCACCATCCCGGATGATGGAACTCCTCTTGTGGTCCTTGGTGACTTCAACATTCACCTAGACAAGCCGCATGCAGCTGATTTCCTCGACCTCCTGCCCACGTTTGACCTCAAGCAGTTCGCCACCCCAGCAACTCACAAGGCCAACAAACAGCTCAACCTCATCCTCACACGTAACTGCACCACACAAAATCTTCTTATTACTCCTCTCCACACCTCTGACCATTTCTTTATCCGGTTTTCTATTCCTCTCCCCTCACCCCCCTCACTGTCTCCACCTTCAATCACCTTTCGCCGCAATCTTCAATCCCTTTTCCCCTCACACTTCTCCTCCATTGTCACAACCTCACTTCCCTCTGACAGCCACCTCTCCTCACTGGACTTAAACACCGCAACAGACATGCTATGTTCCACTCTAACATCTTCTCTTTACAGCATCTGCACCCAAACCTCCAGGCCAGCTCGCACGTCACCCCCTAGCCCTTGGCCCTCAGAAGCTCTTCGTAACAACCGGACCAAGTTAAGGGCAGCTGAAAGGAAATGGCGTAAATCAAACGATTCGACTGACCTAACCAATTATCAAAAACTTCTCTCATATACTACCAGGAGAAGATTGGCAGCTCTCCCAACACTCTCTTCACAACCTTTTCTTCTCTTCTCTGTCCCCCTCCTCCCCCTTCCCCTACCTCTCTCACTGCAGATGACTTCGCCACTTTCTGTTCCAACAAGGTTACATCAACCAGGAACCAGTTCTCCACCCCAGACACCCATAGACTGGCTCCTCCTCCATGTAACTGTCAACTATCCTCCTTCTTCCATCTCTCAGAAACTGATGCCTCAAAACTCCTCCTCTCTAGCCGTCCTACAACCTGTCCTCTAGACCCTATCCCTTCTCACCTTCTTCAGTCTATCCATCCGTCTCAACACACATCTCTGCCTGTCCTGACATCTCGGACTGGATGAAGGAACACCACCTTAAGCTCAACTTGGCAAAAACGCAGCTTCCTGTCATCCCTGCCTGCCCCTCAATCAACCATAACCTCACTGTACAGCTTGGCTCAACCACACTCCAGCCAACCAGGGCAGCCAGAAACCTTGGGGTGACTTTCGATGACAACTTGACCCTTACAGACCACATTTCAACAACTCCACAGTCCTGTAGGTTCATTCTGTACAACATCAAGAAAATCAGACCCTATCTCACTGAACAGGCCACACAGCTACTAGTCCAGGCTCTTGTTATCACAAAACTGGACTATTGCAATGTACTACTTCCAGCCAGCTCCATCAAACCCCTTCAGATGAACCCAAAATAACCCGTCATTACCCGGGGTGTAGCCATCATTTCAGATGTTGGGAGGGGGGGCAGAATGTCAAGGGTATTCTTTTGTTCTGACCTTTGTCTAATTGATGGGTTTTTATCTCTTCTTGCTCTTAACTGGCTTAATATGCAATTTATGATTCTGTACTTGCATGTTATATTGTATATTGCTCTGTATTATTTAAATATAGCAAATTGTGTTTAGTGTACATTGTATTGCATATACATAGCACACAGTATATAATATATACTTGTACATTATGGATGATTTTGTTTCAGTTCTCTCCCTTTTCTATTGAATTACATACAGTAATGTAAAAATGGCAGGGTTACACTTTTCCCCCTGTACTACTAACCTACTACTAACTTAAACTGCTGTATAATGATTTAAGTTATTATAGCAGCCTGTTATCACTCAGTCATTGTATTTATAAAATGAAAATGTGTTCTATTCTATAATATTTCTATTAATATTTAGCGTCAACATAGTAAAAGAAACCGTTATGTAATCTGTAACGCTGCCTGAACCAGACATGTGTAATCCATGCAAATCCCAATCCAACATTAACAATTCACCATCTTATTCTAATGTGAAGGACTCAGATAACACGTCTGTAATAAAAATAAAAGACGTTACAGAAGAGTTTAAAAATAAGTGCAGGTTTGTGCGGGACTGCGGGTATGCTAATATTACCATGAAATCTTGCTAATTATTCATCAATGGAAATAGGCAGCATTTAAAAAGAAATATGTAGCAAATTATTGATCATTGTGCAACAGGAATACCACACGCCAGAGGAATTTACACTGCTCGACTTAGTAAAAAAGGACTGAACGGATTTTTTGCCGCTTTGAGCTCATCGCGACCTCTGAGCGCTCAGCGCAGGTGTGAGCATGGGCGTGACACGTGATGTGAGTGACTAATTGTCATGGCAACATCAGGTCACGTAAAGACTTAGACACGTACACGTATAGAAATCAAAGATACACAAATTGGCCATGGACAGTGAAAAAGTGATTTTTGAAGAGGGGCATGAGGATTCTACGTCCATGCCCCTCTTCATCTCCCTCCACTGGCTTCCTGTAGCCACCCACATCAAATTCAAGGTCTTGATGCTCACGTACAAGACCTTGTCTGGAACAGCACCTCCCTATCTCAACACTCTCCTTGAGGTTTATGTTCCCTCGCGCAACCTGCAATCAGTTAATGACTGACGCCTGGTATAGTGCCTACTCAGTGAGGCATGAGGTCCCTTTCCAGAACCTTCAAACTGACTGTCCCTCAGTGGTGGAATGAACTTCCAACCTCAATCTGGACAGCAGAATCTGTCACTATTTTCAAAAAATGGCTAAAGACCCACCTCTTCCGTGAACACATAACTAACCCCTAACTGGAAGCACTACTTGTATTGTTCTCCGCTTGATATATCGCTTTGCTTGTATTTCCTCATTTGTAAGTCGCTTTGGATAAAAGCGTCTGCTAAATGAATAAATGTAAATGTAAATGGTCAGCCGTAACATTAAATCCACTGACAGGTGAAGTGAATAACATTGAGCATCTCCAAAACGGCAGGCCTTGTGAGGGTGTTCCTGGTATGCAGTTGTTAGTACCTACCAAAAGTGGTCCAAGGAAGAACAACCGGTGAACCGGCACAATACATACACAATATTAAGCAGGTGTTATGGCTGATCGGTGTATATCATGGCTGTAGTTCATTATAATGGACAATTTAATCCTACAGGATCACACATTTTACTTTCTCATTCTTCTAATGGACTCCCAATAAACACACAGTGTAGGTGATGTAAACCACAGCAACACTAAAAATTAAAACTAAAACATCATTATTCAGTGATTGTTAGAACTGTGGATTTAAACACCAATTAAAATGAAGTGCTTTGATACAAATGTTGCTCATTTTTTTGAATACAGATGAGTTAGAACGCTTCAGAAACGCTTCCATTCAGTAAATCCTGGTGTTGTTCATGCAGCAATGCCTCCTAGAGGACACACTCACATCATGTGCAAGTACTATGTAGTAAATAGTACACCCTGTGCCAGCCTCAATGCACGATGTCCTGATCTGCACACAAAGACGCACTTGCAGAAGTATAACTCAGCCCTGACGAGCAGGTCATGTGACTCTCAGAGAGATGATCTTACCTCAGTGTCTCCAGTTTACAGTGAGGATTCTCCAGTACAGCAGAGAGACTCTTCACTCCTGCGTCTCTGAGATAATTCCTAGACAGATCCAGTTCTCTCAGGTGTGAGGGGTTTGATCTCAGAGCTGAAGTCAGAGCAGCACAGCCTTCACCTGTGAAACGACAACTACACAACCTGCAGAGAGACAATGCCACACTCTTCACTCTCTCAGGACACACAGATCAGAAATTCCTCAACAGTCACTGAACTGTACGTTGAATGGAAAAATTATTCACTTTCACCTCATGCTTTGGAAAATACAGAATCATGGACTTATAACATCATAATGACAAAAAATAGACAGAAATGGGGGAGATGATCTTACTTCAGTGTCTCTAGTTTACAGTGAGGATTCTCCACTCCAGGAGCAAGACACTTCATTCCTGAGTCTTTGAATCTATTCCCAGACAGATCCAGTTCTCTCAGACTGGAGGATTCAGAGCTGAGCACTGAGGCCAGAGCTACACAACCTATCTCTTTCAGGTCACAGTCATTAAACCTGAAAGGAATAATAAAATACAGGGCATAGTGTATATTACCAAACAAGTTATTAAATCTTCAAATATAACACAAATCTAAGTAGCTCATATTGCAACATGCTGCATACTGCATTGTGTAATGTTTGAGTATTATATACAGTACAGTAAAGATGTAGAGTATACAGAGAACATATATCCAGTTTCACTGTTGATTTAAGAGCACTCTGATATCCATCAGTGTCTAATAAAGTTCTTTCAGCTTCTCTGCAGCTAACATTAGCAGTGTAACAGTTATATTCAGCATTACTTACTTAGCTTTTCTGGATGCTGCAACCACAGGCAGGAGCTTCAGAAGAACCTCCTCTGATGTACAGTGCTTGTTGGTATATTTATTAAGGACAAACACATCCTGTTCCTGTGCTGATGTCAGTAACACAAACACCACAGCTGACCACTGAGAAGAAGAAAGTTTGCTTTGATGTAAATTTCCAGATTGCAGGAAGTGTTGGATTTCCTCAACTAGAGAATGATCTTCTAGTTCATACAGACAGTGGAACAGATTGATGGATTTCTCTGTTGAGGGATTCTTTCTGATCTTCTCCTTGATGTAATGAACTGTTTCCTGTGTGCTATGAGAGCTACTTCCTGTCCATGTCACTATGGTTTGTAAGAGGATCTGATTGGACTCCAGTGAGAGACCCAGAAGAAAGCGAAGGAACAGATCCAGATCTCCATTTTCACTCTTTAAAGTCTGATCTACAGCATTCTTGTGTACATCTGAGATCTTAACTTTCTGACTCAATATCTCCAAGTTAATTGGCTTTTTAAAAAGATCTTCATTTTCGTTCATAAAGACCAGGTACACATACAGAGCTGCGAGGTGCTCCTGAATGCTCAGATGAACAAAGCAGTACACTTTACTCTGATGAAGCCCAAACTCCTCTCTGAAGATCTGTGTACACACACCTGAATACACTGATGCTTCTGTCACATCAATGCCACACTCCATCAGGTCTTCCTCATAGAAGATCAGGTTGCCTTTCATCAGCTGCTGAAAAGCCAGTTTACCCAGTTTCAGAACCATTTCTTTATCTGTCTCTTGGCTCTTTGTGTACTTTTTCTTTATGATGTTTATCTGAATGATGAGGAAGTGTGTGTACATTTGAGTCAGAGTCTTGGGGATCTCTCCACTCTCTGCTTCACCCAACATTCTCTCTAGAACAGTGGCTGAAATCCAGCAGAAGACTGGGATGTGGCACATGATGTAGAGGCTTCTTAATGACTTCAGGTGTGTGATGATTCTGTTGCTCAGGCTCTGATCACTGATCCTCTTCCTAAAATATTCCTCCTTCTGTGGGTCATTGAACCCTCGTACCTCTGTGACTCGATGGACACACTCAGAGGGGATTTGATCAGCTGCTGCTGGTCGGGAGGTGATCCAGATGAGAGCAGAGGGAAGCAGATTCCCTTTGATCAGGTTTATCAGCAGCACATGCACTGATGCTGATTCAGTTACATCACACAACCTCACTGTGTTCTGGAAATCCAGAGGGAAACGACACTCGTCCAAACCATCAAAAATGAACAGAACTTTGTGCAGGCTGGAAATGTTCATTTCTTTTATCTCCTTAAAAAATAAATGAAGGAGCTCCATCAGACTCAGTTTTTTATTCTTCATCAAATTGAGCTCTCTGAAAGGAAGTGGAAATATGAGATGAACATCCTGATTTGTTTTCCCTTCAGCCCAGTCTAGAATGAATTTCTGCACAGAGACAGTTTTTCCAATGCCAGCGACTCCCTTTGTCAGAACGCTCCTGATGGGTTTGCCTTCTTCAGATAAAGGCTTAAAGATGTCACTACATTTGATTGGTGTTTCCTCTGTTGCTGCTCTCCTGGATGCTGCCTCGATCTGTCTCACCTCATGTTCATTATTGACTTTTTCACTGTTTCCTTCTGTGATGTAGATCTCATTGAGAAGTGTTGGGTTTCCCAGGTTTGTTATCACCTCATTTACATGCTGAAACTTCTTTATCAGATTTAATTTGCATTTCATCTGAAGATGAAGCTCAGTGGTTCCAGACCTGTAAAATGGTAATAGACATGTGCTGAGATATCAAGCACAATCTCTGTAATTTCACTTGAATCTACTGTACAGTGGGGGAGAAAAGTATTTGATCCCCTGCTGATTTTGTACGTTTGCCCATTTGCAAAGAAATGATCAGTCTATAATTTTAATGGTAGGTGTATTTTAACAGTGAGAGACAGAATAACAACAAAAAAATCCAGAAAAACGCATTTCAAAAAAGTTATAAATTGATTTGCATTTTAATGAGGGAAATAAGTATTTGACCCCTTCGACTTAGTACTTGGTGGCAAAACCCTTGTTGGCAATCACAGAGGTCAGACGTTTCTTGTAGTTGGCCACCAGGTTTGCACACATCTCAGGAGGGATTTTGTCCCACTCCTCTTTCCAGATCCTCTCCAAGTCATTAAGGTCATTTTCAATGCCCTGGCTGAGGGAAGGAGTTTCTCACCCAAGATTTGATGGTACATGGCCCCGTCCATCGTCCCTCTGATGCGGTGCAGTTGTCCTGTCCCCTTAGCAGAAAAACACCCCCAAAGCATAATGTTCCCACCTCCATGTTTGATGGTGGGGATGGTGTTATGACTTGGGGTCATAGGCAGCATTCCTCCTCCTCCAAACACGGCGAGTTGAATTGTTGTCAAAGAGATCTGACCACACCTGACCACAACACTTTCACCCAGTTCTCCTCTGATTCATTCAGGCAAACTTCAGACGGGCCTGTACATGTGCTTTCTTGAGCAGGGGGACCTTGCGGGCGCTGCAGGATTTCAGTCATAAACATGCGTTCACGGCGTAGTGTGTTACCAATTGTTTTCTAGGTGACTATGGTCCCAGCTGCCTTGAGATCATTAACAAGATCATCCCGTGTAGTTCTGGGCTGATTCCTCACTGTTCTCATGATCACTGAAATTCCACGAGGTGAGGTCTTGCATGGAGCCCCAGACCGAGGGAGACTGACAGTTTCTTCCATTTGCGAATAATCGCACCAACTGTTGTCACCTTCTCACCAAGCTGCTTGGCGATGTTCTTGTAGCCCATTCCAGCCTTGTGTAGGTCTACAATCTTGTCCCTGACATCCTTGGACAGCTCTTTGGTCTTGGCCATGGTGGAGAGTTTGGAATCTGATTGATTGATTGCTTCTGTGGACAGGTGTCTTTTATACAGGTAACAAACTGAGATTAGGAGCACTCCCTTTAAGAGAGTGCTCCTAATCTCAGCTCATTACCTGTGTAAAAGACACCTGGGAGCCAGAAATCTTGCTGATTGATAGGGGATCAAATACTTATTTCACTCATTAAAATGCAAATAAATTTATAACTTTTTTAAAATGCATTTTTCTGGATTTTTTTGTTGTTATTCTGTCTCTCACTGTTAAAATACACCTACCATTAAAATTATACACTGATCATTTCTTTGTCAGTGGGCAAATGTACAAAATCAGCAGGGGATCAAATACTTTTTTCCCCCACTGTATATATACTTCATAACTAATCAGTCTTTAGAAATAATCGGAGGAAGTGATTGGAGAGATGTTTATAATGCTAACATAATAATAATACCCCGAATACACTTCATTGGTTGTCAGTTCCATTGCCTGTTTGAATTGTACACTTACCGTCCACAGTTGAATATTAGAAAATAAATCACAGATTAGATTTCTAAAATCTAATCAGTTTGCAGAAATACTCAGCAGGACGTGATTATAGAGATGTTTAGAATACTAGTATAATAATACCACTGTCACAGTCATATTGCTGAGTTTGATCTCACCCTGTATCTCTGATTGTGATCTTCTGCTCTTTGTCCCCTGTTTGTTGCAGGACACTGTGAAAACATTTTTTATATATCATACACCTGTACTGGAACTACTGCCCAAGCTGGAACCGTGCTGCCCACAGAGATATCATTTTTTTGGCAAAAGAACTTGGCAGTTTTATCAAGAAGCTTTGATGATGCAGGTTAATTATTACTACTACCAATATTAACTAGAAACAGAGTTAACTGTCAGGAGATGTTACCTGTGTCTAGATGAGAGGTCTTCATTTTTTTTTTTTTTTGGTGGAGGATCTGTACACACATCACTGTTCATGGAGACACTGCTGTGTCCTGCACAGTCTGATATCTTTTCCCGGGTTTCACTATTCAACAACATACACATTTTACTAATAATACTTTACCAGGTAGTCAGTAGATAGTGTAGATAGTGTAGTTTCATTACAAAAGATTTTGAATGGAAATGAAAAGGGTTATGATTTAAAAGGGATGTGATTTTCTTGTTTCACTCCTCATCACACTTTATGGACACAACTTCGTACTAGAATGGTCTGCTATGATATTACTGGATATTCACTCTATGATGTACATACAGTCCTTAAATTCTCATTAAATGTTCATGTCTAAGAGTCTACAGTAACAGAAGCTTTACCTCATTTTTAATTGTGGAGATCCATCAGGTTGGACAGGATTAGAGTGATCCATCTTTCACCATTAGTAAAGAAACGTTATTGGTCATGGACAGACAGCTGTGTACGACCAGGTCTGATCTCTTCTGCTGCAACGGGATACAGTCCACATAGATACATACATAATAAATGAATGAACAAACAAACAAATAAATATGCAGGCAAGCTTCACCAGTTAAACATTTATTTTTTAGGAGAAAGAAACATTTATAATGTTAACATCATTAATTACATAATGTACAAATTGGGATACATTAATGAAGCTGGCTTCTTATAGACCATCATAAGTAACAAAAAAACTTCAGGTTGATAATGCTTTTAGGTCTGCCTTGGTCAGTCCCTCCAGGATTTAGTGATTTTGTGATTGCAGAAATTAACGCAACATCAAACAAACTCTAACGAATTCGGAGAAGCTTGAAATTTTTCAAAAGCCGATTTTCCGCAGATTTGGGCCAAGACGCGTCATGTGACGTCATCACAACACGCAGTCAGCTAAAGCCCTCTTCAATTCACGTGCGTCGAACATGAGTACAGCTAAAAGGTCTCATTCACCAACAAACATCACTGTGAAAGACAGTGCGAAACTATTTAATGCGATTGCGATTTCACCAATTCAGGTAGTTTTCCTACAAAAAAAGTACAAAAAACTCAGCAAGTTGCATCAGTAAATTTGAAAAAAGCTGCAGCAAAATCAAGCATTTTTGGCCTCAACAATTACTAAAAACTCTGCGAAATTCTGTATGGACTGCTTGGTATATCTTTATTGTGAGTTTTAACAAATATACTTAGGGGAAAAAAGAAACACCTTCTTGTGAATAATTATTAAAATACATAGATTTTGTAAACTTTTTTTTTAGGTATTTTTGCTCATATTAGCAAACCTGTATTCCACCCATCCCACAGGATTCCCACATAAAATCCTCATGGTAATTTCTCCAGTAATTTCATCAGGGATATTCTGAAGGAAGCCTATTGGACAATCGTGAAGGAATCCTCTACAGAAATGATCTTTTCATTAAGGATTTTACTTCACATTTTCCTGTAAGATTATCTGCTCCAATTCTCCCTGGGGATGCCCAGCTTGCCTAATATGCACTCTCGCCGGCAGAAGCAGCCAATTACAAAATCCTGAAAGGTGCGATCCTGGCACGCTGTGGCCTGTCTCCCACCGACGCCGCAGCAGCGCTTCACAAGTGGGCCTACAAGCCTGAAGCCACTCAGATGGATGCCTTACTCTGCATCACCAACAAGAGGTGGCTGCAGGCTCTGCCACCAGAAGAATGCAAGGCAGTTGGCATGCGGGCCCCTTCCAACCCCAGAGAGATGCTAGAGGCCCTGGAGTGTGCCATAGTCACCTTGGCAATCGGCAGAGGGGAAAGTTGACAGTTTGTTCTGAGTCCCTGACTGAGATAATGCACCCCGGTGCCCCGAGCCTAGTACCAATAGGGAGAGGAGAGCTGCGAATAGCCACGCCACCTACGTCTCACCACCCGATGAGCCATGCCGAGGCAGGAGTGGAAAGTGAGTCACACATACACAGTAACTCAGTCATGTGTTTCACCAGGTGACTCGCAAGGATGTGTTTCCCAAGTGACTCGCCCATCAAAGACAAGCTTTGTAGTCTGTGATGGCCTGAATGCCTTGCCACCCTTGTTGGCAATCACAGAGGTCAGACGTTTCTTGTAGTTGGCCACCAGGTTTGCACACATCTCAGGAGGGATTTTGTCCCACTCCTCTTTGCAGATCCTCTCCAAGTCATTAAGGTCATTTTCAATGCCCTGGATGAGGGAAGGAGGTTCTCACCCAAGATTTGACGGTACATGGCCCCGTCCATCGTCCCTTTGATGCGGTGCAGTTGTCCTGTCCCCTTAGCAGAAAAACACCCCCAAAGCATAATGTTCCCACCTCCATGTTTGACGGTGGGGATGGTGTTATGACTTGGGGTCATAGGCAGCATTCCTCCTCCTCCAAACACGGCGAGTTGAGTTGATGCCAAAGAGATCTGACCACACCTGACCACAACACTTTCACCCAGTTCTCCACTGAATCATTCAGGCAAACTTCAGACGGGCCTGTACATGTGCTTTCTTGAGCAGGGGGACCTTGCGGGCGCTGCAGGATTTCAGTCCTTCACGGTGTAGTGTGTTACCAATTGTTTTCTTGGTGACTATGGTCCCAGCTGCCTTGAGATCATTAACAAGATCCTCCCGTGTAGTTCTGGGCTGATTCCTCACCGTTCTCATGATCACGTTTTTCTGGGTTTTTTTTGTTGTTATTCTGTCTCTCACTGTTAAAATACACCTACCATTAAAATTATAGACTGATCATTTCTTTGTCAGTGGGCAAACGTACAAAATCAGAAGGGGATCAAATACTTTTCCCCCCACTGTATATATAGGGAATATAAAATAGTTAACAGAGTATGAGAAAGAACCCAGAAATCTTATAAGAAAAGGCACTACTGGAAGTACTCTTGATGTACACTTTTCAATGTATGAATTAAAACAGGCTCTTATGGGGGTGAGACATACTTCTCCAGAAAAGGATGAAGTTTGTTATAAAATGGATAAACATCCCTCAGTTTTTTTTCAGTAAGCATCATTTTGGGCCTTTTTTTTTTTTGATAAGATATGGGAAGTAGGGAAGCGTTCATCCTCCTGGAAACATGGAGTTATTGTACCTACAGCAAAGTCTGGGAAAGATCACTCAAATCCTATGAACTACAGACTTATAGGTTTAACATCTAACTTGTGTAAAAACTCAGGTAATATGATTTTCAAGAAATCATATAGAAAGCATCCAGAAAGAGATATATGTATACCATTAATTAAATCGGAAATTAAAGGGTTAATTACAGGATCTGTAAAGGGAAGGTGACAAGAAATGTGGGATAAGGAGGGAAAGGGAAGACATCTGTATAGTATCCAAAGGGAAGTAGGGCATGAGAGAGGGGTTTGTGGCAATAGAAGGTATGATATGGTTATTTCACGTCTCTGAATAGGGCACATTGTATTAAATCAGACACTAAATATCATTGGTAAACATGATAAGGGCTTGGGTAACACGTGGACTTCCAGAGATGGTGGACCGTGTGCTGTTTCAGTGTATTGGATATAACAGTGAGTTAAGTCCTTAGGTTTAAGTGGTTTAACACTACAGAACTTGTTAAGCAATAAGTCAGTAGTTTCTAAGGCTCTGTTAGACTATTTAAAAGCAACAAATCTGATTAAAAGAATTTAGTATATGAGTGGTTTTTGTTGTTGTTCCCCCCAACATCGATGCGCCACACTCCATCACAGTAGGTGGCGGAAATGCACCAAAAGTTTGTTCGCCAACCGCCATAAAACCCAAAGAAGTAGCAGAACAGCTCGGTGGTAAACTCTCTGTGGAGGTGGTAAACTCTCTGTGGAGGTGGTATGGCCGGCACTTTACAGACTCCATCACCGGCGAACAGTAGCTTGTGATCACAGTGGTATTCCTGCACTATTCGTTGTTGGTGTAAACACACAGACCGCCGCTATTCTGTCGGCTCGATGTGCGGTCATCTTAGCCAGCTGAATGGCTGTCCGGAACGCTGTCGTTGAGCGATGTTTCCCTAAAAACGAAAACACAGCAATCCCTGATTTTAAACTGTAGGCTGTAGTCTTAATAAATCCAGATTATTGCCGAGAGAGCGAACATTGCAGAGGAGAATGAATGGAACAGCCCCGGCTAGTGGCTAGGGTTAGCCTTTAGCTTCGCACGGATGCCGGCTCGTTTGACACGCTTCTGCTTCCTCGCATACCGTTTCCTGCGCCCTCTATCCCGGCCGGCGCATCAAGCAATACCGCGGTCCCGGGGCCTGGTTCGCGTAGCAGCCCGAGGTCATGTAACTCTTCCCGTAATCCATCGTGTATTTCTCCGGGGCTTTGTTTAGGTTCAGCAAAAGTTGGCGATGATAGACGTATAAACGAGTGTCGGTAGTTTGCCCTCAGTGATGAAAGTTGTGTTAACTTTTATTTATTTTGCACTGTTAATTCATGGAAACCGAGACGAGAAATGTCTACAATAAAAGAACGAATCTCCACTAATATATATATATATATACACACACATGAAATTAAAATGAAATATTTTACCTTTTAGGAAACAATCCTTGTTGCGTGGGCATTAATTTCACTTGAGTCGAGGCTTCATAAACTCTTTCACTTTCACAGAGGTTTCACATTCACAGGTTTCACTTTTACAGCCACATTGAATTACAGACTTAAAGGTACACTATGTAACTTTTGGCCCTCTAGTGGTTAAAAAAATAAAGCCATGCATTTTGCAGAAATGTAAATGACGTGTAAATGTCTATATGAGTTCCAGTTTACCTGAACATGATATGAGCAGAGCGTAAGGAAAGATAATGTACTCTGGCTCTGTAGCAGCTAAACCCATAGCTTAGTTGTTCCTCCCCTTGGCAAGCGACACCAAACTAACCTAGTTAGGAAAGTTTTATATTTTATCGGTCTGGTAGTCCTACAAACAGTGATACACAAGTTTTATGATAAATCCAACTTTTTCTGATCATGTCATACATTGACAGTGAAGTTACCTCATCTTCCATAAAACAAAACTGGGGCTACTAGCTGAGCTGGGAAAAATGCATGGAGAAAAATCTGGGCTCAGCTAACAGTCCAGCTAACGGCCCTGTTTTTAATCGGAAACACTGATGTTTTTAAATGAATTACGTTACAAAAGTTGTTAAGATAACGATTGCTAGTCTGATCAGGTCAAACGTTGTACAGGTGGTGGCAGATGTGTTTTACTCGGAGTAGAAGTGAATTGTTCTTTCTCATAACTAAAAAACAATAGAGATTATCCTATTGCTCATAAAACATTCACTACTAGGCTCAAGAGGTAAAACCGGTTTAGACGGAAAGGGTCGCAAGCTGAATAATTAGACAGCTGAAGACGTTGTTAATTTAGCTACCCATTAAGTTAATAATTTGCACGGTCCTTCAAATGAACATAAAATCAGCACTGCGCAATAACAACCCATACAGAAATCACCCTTTACAATAGGTAATGCTTTACAATGAACTCTGTTAGAGAGCTACATGGCTATCTATCGTTTCAATAAAATATCTTACCCGTCGAGTAAGAAAAAAGCCGTCTCCGGTTCTTGGTTTTTATAACCGGTGATTCCCTGGAGGTTTGCCGTTTCGCATGGTCCATGGTCTCACTCGTTGTGACAACTAACCTACGCTACTCCCACACCTTACACGTGACAAAATAGCCGGAGCTACTTTTCTGTTTATGGATATGATGAGACACGCACAGGCGAATGACGTACAGTACTGTGCAAAAGTTTTAGGCAGGTGTGAAAAAATGCTGTAAAGTAAGAATGCTTTCACAAACAGACATGTTAATAGTTTATATTTATCAATTAACATAATGCAAAGTGAATGAACAGAAGAAAAATCTACATCAGATCAGTATTTGGTGTGACCTCCCTTTCAAACAGCATCAATTCTTCTAGGTACACTCACACACAGACTCTGGGTCAAATTATTCGTAAACATGGAATTAGCTTCCACTGTTATGCTGATGACACACAGTTGTATGTTTCAGCAAAGCCTGGTGACAGACACCAGTTTAATAAAGTCGAGGAATGTGTAAAGGACATTAGACAGTGGATGCTCATTAACTTCCTCTTACTTAATTCTGACAAGACAGAAGAACTTATACTAGGACCACATGCAGCTAGAAGTAAGTTTTCTGAGTCCATAGTAACTCTGGATGGCCTTTCTGTTTCATCATGTGCAGCAGTAAAAGACCTTGGTGTGATTATTGACTCCAGTCTTTCCTTTGAAGCTCATGTAGATAATATTACTAGGATAGCCTTCTTTCACCTCAGAAATATTGCTAAGATAAGAAATATATTGTCACTACATGATGCAGAAAAATTAGTCCATGCTTTTGTTACCTCTAGGTTGGATTAATGGTGATGTGGTCATATCTTCTGGTTCTAGTGAGGACTATTGCAGCTGCAACAAAGAGTCCTCACTAGAACCAGAAGATATGTCCACATCACCCCTATCTTATCCACACTGCATTGGCTCCCAGTGAAATTTCACACTGATTATAAAATACTACTATTGACCTATAAAGCGCTAAATGGCTTCGCGCCACAGAACCTGAGCGAACTTTTGGTCTTTTACGATCCGCCACGCCTACTTCGATCAAAAGGTGCAGTTTGTTGTTATTTGTTGGTGCCTTGAATAGTGAAGGCTACAGCAGGAGGAAGAGCTTTCTCTTACAAAGCCCCACAGTTATGGAACAGCCAACTGACTGCTCATTAGGGATAAATTCATACATTTATAATCTATATCCTGAGTTTATGTATTTCTGTAAAGCTGCTTTGGGACAATGTCCATTGTTAAAAGTGCTATACAAATAAAACTGAATTGAATTGAATTGAATAGGAAGCTTAGGTCCTTTTTTGCAGCAAGATGTTAGAGATGTTCTACCAGTCTGTGGTAGCCAGTGCAGTCTTCTTTGCAGCAGTATGCTGGGGAAGCGGCATCAGAGCCTCTTGAGGAGGATTCACAGCCACACATAATAACCGACTTGAGCATATTATAACCTTAACAGAAGTTACTTCTGGGATAAGTTGAAAGCAGCATTGAGTGAGTGACAGTTCAGTGGGTGGAAACACCTTGTTGGCTAGAGATTGGTTCAAGCTGACAGGAAGGATTTAGTAACTCATATAATCACAGATTTTTCCTTATTGTAGTGTTTGATGTAAACATTAACCGAAGCTCTTGACCTGCATCTGGATGATTTTGTGCATTGTGCTGCTGTCACATGACTGGCTCATTAGATAAGTGCATGAATGTGCATGTGTTCCTAATAAAGTGGACAGTGAGTGTATATAATGAACTCTGGACTGGTTTATGGACACTGATCCTTACGTGCATGTTTGGTTTTTCTTCAGTTTCCAGAGGATGGATCTATGCAGCACATACCTAATAATCTCTCTCTCTCTCTCTAATTCTGTTGAGCTACACATGATACTCCTGAGATGCCAGTGATCCCGACCCCCTTCTGCTCTCCGGACCTGCCTGATCCATCCTGATGCCCTACTTCTGGATGTCGATCTCATCAGTTGGAAGTCACATGCTGCTGCTGAGGCCCCACACGGTGCAGCCTAAAGATCATTGAGATTACTGAGGATGTTTCCACTTAAAAACCATAAAGATGGAGCTTTGGACCTCAATTCATATGAACAGTTATGCTATGATGGCTTTAGGACTGCAATTACCACAAACAGTTTTACACTCAAGTCTCCATCAGTGAACAGTGGAGAAGTTCAACACAACAGACTTCATATAAAAACTGTAATGAATTTTCCTGGTTACACAACTGCACTATTTGACCATGTAGCATTAGCACATTTATAGAAGGGATTTATTTATAATCGCACTATCCGGTGTCACCCAGATGAGGATGGGTTCCCTTTTGAGTCTGATTCCTCTCAAGGTTTCTTCCTCATATCGTCTCGGGGAGTTTTTCATCTGGCTGCTCATTGGGGATAAATTCATACATTTATAATCTATATCCTGAATTTATATATTTCTGTAAAGCTGCTTTGGGACAATGAACATTGTTAAAAGCTCTATACGAATAAAACTGAAATGAAAATTGAATTGAACATCTACCTGGTGCCGTAAGTGAAGCTGGGATCACCTCGAGGATTCGAACTGATTGAACTACAGCCGTGGCCAAAAGTTTTGAGAATGACACAAATATTAATTTTCACAAAGTCTACTGCTTCAGTGTTTTTAGATCTTTTTGTCAGATGTTACTGTTACTGAAGTATAATCACAAGCATTTCATAAGTGTCAATGGCTTTTATTACAAGTTTATGCAAAGAGTCAATATTTGCAGTGTTGACCCTTCTTTTTCAAGACCTCTGCAATTCGCCCTGGCATGCTGTCAATCAACTTCTGGGCCACATCCTGACTGATGGCAGCCCATTCTTGCATAATCAATGCTTGGAGTTTGTCAGAGTTTGTGGGTTTTTGTTTGTCCACCCGCCTCTTGAGGATTGACCACAAATTGTCAGTGGGATTAAGGTCTGGGGAGTTTCCTGGCCATGGACCCAAAATGTCGATGTTTTGTTCCCCGAGCCACTTCGTTATCACTTTTGCCTTGTGGCAAGGTGCCCCATCAT
Source organism: Cranoglanis bouderius (assembly GCA_023630585.1). NCBI lineage: Eukaryota > Metazoa > Chordata > Actinopteri > Siluriformes > Cranoglanididae > Cranoglanis > Cranoglanis bouderius. The sequence goes on along the minus strand of CM042551.1, from coordinate 1,402,403 downwards.
GCTGGAAAAGGCATTGTTCATCACCAAACTGTTCTTGGATGGTTGGGAGAAGTTGCTCTCTGAGGATGTTTTTGTACCATTCTTTATTCATGGCTGTGTTCTTAGGCAAAATTGTGAGTGAGCCCACTCCCTTGGCTGAGAAGCAACCCCACACATGAGTGGTCTCAGGATGCTTTACTGTTGGCATGACACAGGACTGATGGTAGCGCTCACCTTTTCTTCTCCGGACAAGCTTTTTTCCAGATGCCCCAAACAATTGGAAAGGGGATTCATCAGAGAAAATGACATTACCCCAGTCCTCAGCAGTCCAATCCCTGTACTTTTTGCAGAATAGCAGTCTGTCCCTGATGTTTTTCCTGGAGAGAAGTGGCTTCTTTGCTGCCCTTCTTGACACCAGGCCATCCTCCAAAAGTCTTCACCTTACTGTGCGTACAGACGCACTCACACCTGCCTGCTGCCATTCCTGAGCAAGCTCTGCACTGGTGGTGCCCCGATCCCACAGCTGAATCAACTTTAGGAGACGGTCCTGGCGCTTGCTGGACTTTCTTGGGCGCCCTGAAGCCTTCTTCACAACAGTTGAACCTCTCTCCTTGAAGGTCTTGATGATCCGATAAATGGTTGATTTAGGTGCAATCTTACTAGCAGCAATATCCTTGCCTGTGAATCCCTTTTTGTGCAAAGCAATGATGGCTGCATGTGTTTCCTTGCAGGTAACCATAGTTAACAGAGGAAGAACAATAATTTCAAGCACCACCCTCCTTTTAAAGCTTCCAGTCTGTTATTCTAACTCAGTCAGCATGACAGAGTGATCTCCAGTCTTGTCCTCGTTAACACTCTCACCTGTGTTAACGAGAGAATCACTGACATGATGTCAGCTGGTCCTTTTGTGGAAGGGCTGAAATGCAGTGGACATGTTTTTTTGGGATTAAGTTCATTTTCATGGCAAAGAGGGACTTTGAAATTAATTGCAATTCATCTGATCACTCTTCATAACATTCTGGAGTATATGCAAATTGCCATCATAAAAACTGAAGCAGTAGACTTTGTAAAAATTAATATTTGTGTCATTCTCAAAACTTTTGGCCACGGCTGTATTATAAATGTATTCTGAGAGCAGTAACTGAAGGAAATACCACATCCAGCTTCCTAAATCAGATTAATGCAAAATCTCACAAATAGTTTTTATACCTTCTTTTTAGATGAATTATTTATCCGGAGACTGCGAACAGATAAGATGGTAATATAGTCACTCATTAAACATACTGTATAAATATAAATATAAATATAAATAGCCATGTGTGAGAATACACACTACAAAAATGAAAGGGTAAAAATGCATCATGTTCCAGCAGGTGTGTTTAGTGCACTTCTACAGTCACTGTTAAATCTCCCACTCCTCAACAATCCGCATTTATCTCACTTCCTGTCCTCACTTCCTGTGTCGAAACAATTTGTGAGGAGCCAGTAAATAGAACTATACACGTGTGCATACATACAATGTACGTACTGTATGTGTGACACTGTAGAATAACAAGTGACAATAACAAATAATTATATATATATATACACACAATCAAAAATCATTTGAATTAAATCCTATCAAGGGAATACATTTGTGTGTAGACAGTGAAAGTGTGAAAATTAATTATTATATATTAATTATACAATATCTATAATAGTATACATGTAAACAAAAACATTTTAGGAAGGTAAGGGTGATAAAAAAAAAATACACAGGCCTTGTTCTATCAAATTTCTAAATTTTATGTTGTTGTAGTATATACTTTTCTACTTCTGCATTTTATTCTTAATTTTTAAATACATTTTACATATTTAATACATTTTATAATTTATTACTTTAAATAAATTTCATAATTAAATAGTTTTACATAAATCTGATGTTTTTTAATACTGAAGTGAAAGAAAAAAGGAGGAAAGACAGAAAGGGAAAGAACAAATGAGATGCCTTTGATTAATTCATCTGCCAAAAAGGAAAGGAAGACAGGAAATAGACAGGAAATAGACAGGAAATAGAATTAATTCAGCGTTTATTATAATCGTTAGTGGAAGCATCTTTTTTCCTGACAGAGGTAAGAGCAGAAATATTTCATTTATTTGCATTTCAGTCTTTAAACAGTCAGCAGTTTGACACGAGCCCTTCCTGTGAGTTTTTTTTTTGTTTGTTTGTTTGTTTTTTGTTTTGATAAATACATCAACAACAACACGTGCATGTACACTTATTAATGGACCAACAGTAACAGGCTTAACACTTTTATCCACAAGATGATGATGATTCTGAACCCTTTTTTAAAATTTATTTAATTTAGTCTGCAGCTCCTAAAGTCAACTCTACGACTAATATTTCATTTTATATTATTACTAATGAAACTCAGAACACACTGAGGCGATCCCTCATTAACAACGGTGACCAAACTAAAGAGAAATCACATGAAACACTGAGCAAATGTCAACATTAATCCTTACATTTACACACATCACACACAACCCCAGTTCATGAGTAAATATGTATATTAAGAGTGTTAATAAGCGTGTTAATAAACATGTATTTACTCCATAATTAAAGGTAATGTTCATTTCATCTAAAGAGAGTGTAGTGTGTGTGATCAGGTTGTATATTTCATTCTATTATTAACACACACACACACACACACACACACACACACACACACACACACACACACACACACACAATACAAACAGATCAGCTTCCAAAGCTTCAACTTTACACCGGTAACTATCCGAGCCGAGTCTCAGCTGTGTCATATAACTGCACTGGAGTCCGGCGTTTGCTCCAGTGTTTCCAGTAGCTCAGTGCTGGAGCTCTCAGTAACATGACGATGAACGTTGCTGGAGGACGGTGAGTGAGAATGAAGATATTTAGTTTTTTTAAGACCTAACAGTGAAACATGATGAAAATACAGCACCAAAAAGCAAATTAGCACCAGAATCACTAAACACATCACAGTTTGGTCATTTGCCAATTCCTACCCACAAGCCACCTCTCCTCGATCACCTCATGAATTCGAACTCATGATCTGATGATAAGGCAAACAATTTTCTGTTCAGCCACTCTGGAGCTCAGATTTTTCAATCTTAACCTTAAAAAATATCTTATTACTTTATTTAGTATTAAAAAGAAACTCTCATGCCTACAAACCTACTGATTTATTTATGATTTTTTTTTTTTTAAGTCAAATAGTATAAGATTTGAGAAACGGCTCATGACAACGATACTGGAAAAACTTTAAAGAGAAACTAACAGCGCTGGTCCTTGTGATTAACATCACCACTGTGTTGCACAGAGATATAAATGTGCCTCCAAATAGTGGCATGAAATCGCTAATCGCTAAACGTTTTGCTGGACTGAGATGAACTCTAGTGGCCAAGGCTTTTAATCCCCTAAATCAGGGGTCAGTAATCAGGGGTCAGTAATCAGGGGTCAGTAATCAGGGGTCAGTAACTGGTGGTCCGGGGTCCGAATGCGGACACAATAAAGTATTTCAGCGGACTGAACCAAAACTATATTGTATTTTATTGTAACTGAACAATACTGAATCAGATCCTCTGTAGTGATCACTTCCATTTATGTAAATGATTTAGCTGAAGACAAAACGTTTATTCAGAAAGTCATGTTATATATGCAGATGACTGAGTGAATAATGCAGTGTGTAGTCACGTGTCTAACGTGACGTTCTCATTACACTCACAGCAGCAGTGTGTAAGGGTTAGAGCCCTCTACTGGCTGTAAAGGGAATTGCAACAAAAAGTTTTGTTTAAAAAAAAAAAGCCCTTCTGTTGGAAATATTCATCCCTGTTGAACTTCCTGGGAAAGAAAATGGGTGGAGCTAAGTGGCTCTGCTTTGTGTGGGGCGGAGCTCATTTCTGGGCCAGAAACAAATGTAACCAGAAGCCAGATAGATAAAATCACAGTTTTTCTGAAATGTAACCAGAAACCAGAGATAAATCACAGTTTTTTCTGCCGTGTTTAAAATGATATGATCGTTGATGTCACCTGATGCTGTTATGAGCCTCACTGCTGTCAGCCAATCAGAACGCACGATACCGGACCATTACTGATGAATGATGGGCTCTTAAAAGATAAAAATGTAAACTCTAGTGAATTTCTAACATTAAACACAAACTCGTGTGGGACGAACTGGACTGAGATTTTATTACACTGAAGCCCTCTAGTGTAACACGACTGGGACAAAAATCACCTGCTTCATTAATCTGACTTACGGAGTGTGTGGAAAATTCACAGTGTTATAGTGTATAAACAGTGTGTGTGTGTGTGTGTGTGTGTGTGTGTGTGTGTGTGTGTGTGTGTGTGTGTGTGTGTGTTATATTTTGCTGTTTTCCAGGTGAGTGTCGATATGTGTGATCAGAGCGTCATCAGGGAAACCGGTGGGGAACGAGAGCTGACAGAGAGGACAACTCCGAGTGTCGCTCTCCTCCTCATCCATCCACAACTGTGGGACAGAAAGGAGACGAAGGAGAAGAAGAAAAAGAAGATGAAGTAAAAGAATAAGAAGAAGAAAACAAAAAAAGAAGAAGAGGAAGGAGAAGAAGATGAAGAAGAAGAAGAGAAAAAGAAGAATACATCAGAAGGAGAAGAAGTAGGAAAGTAGGAAAAAGAAATGGAGAATAATGAAAGAAAAAAATGAAGAGAAAAAAGAAAATAAGAAAAAAAAAAGACAGAAAGAAAAAAGGAGGAAAAGGTGGAGAAGGAGTTGGATCCGAAAATGGAAAAGTAGAATAGGGAAAAAAGAAAGAAGGAAGGACAGGAAGGAAGATGACAAAGAAAATCTCTGATAGTCTCATACAAATGATCTAATATATAAATAATAACTATGAATAATAATTCATTCTTCCGTTATGTAACGGTTTTATGTAAATAACTTATTATTTGTAAAACATAAACTCATTCTAAACATCAAACCATCTTTTATTTTGCAAACAGGATTTAAACTTTCATTATAAAGAAAAATATCATTTATTTATTTTACGTAAAAACAGTGTAATGCGTCACTCACTTTGATTGACGGCCAGGACTGAGCGTGCTCACTGCGGGGGTGTGAGTGAGGGGGCGTCATTATCCTGAGTCCCGCCCACTCGTCATCTTCATCCTCTGAGGACTGAGGGGGTGTGGCCAGTGGAGCAGGGGTGGAGTCAGGCAGCTGGAAGCTGAGCTCCAGAGCTCCGTGAGCGGAGGATGGGCGGGGCCCAGTGGATATTGGCCTGAGGTGGGCGTGACTTGTGGTTCTGCGCTTTGGAAGAGTGGAAATGGGATCGTGGACGACGTGAGGAGAGACGGAGGGGTCGGACATGTCTGAGTAACTACGGCGACCCTGGAAGTGTGACCTCATCGGGTGAGGGGGTGGAAGGGCGGGGTCAGAGGGAGGGGAGGCGGGGTGTTGCCTCAGTACTGCAGGGGGAAAAGGATGGTGTGGAGTCAACAAGTCAAAATGTTCGTAATGTGAATTCTGTGTGTGTTTATGCAAATTATCAGCTCTGTCCTGTATTTCATCGTCCTTTCATCAAACACTCAGACAATGTGTACAATTTTGGTTAAATGTTATTTTTTTAAATCCATATCATATCATATCATATATCATGTCATCATCCTATCAATTCCAACATCATCCAAAGGCCAGTTTTGGTCTTATTAAGATTTAGTTTTATTATGTATGCAAATTTATGCACATTAATTAAGTCTCAAGGTTATTTGTGATGTATTTATTGTGTTCATTCACCTGTCGTCTTTTATATTAATAGATCAGTGAGACTAATAAAATGGATAAAAACAGTGTTCATTAGCGCTGTGTTTATCGGTGGTGTTTAATTTACCGGGACTGTTCTGATCCGGAGAGCTGCGGTTCTGTCTCAGGATTCGGTTCTGTTCAGCAATGAGGCTGCGGATTCGGCTCAGTTCCTCCACCAGCTCTGTGTAGGCCAGCGCCAGGTTCACCCTGTACCACACACATTTATAGTTAAGTAGTGTAGCATAACATGAGTAATAAACCTGTGTGTGTGTGTGTGTGTGTGTGTGTGTGTGTGTGTGTGTGTGTGTGTGTGTGTGTGTGTTACAGTAAAATACAGTGACATGGTCAGTGACAAAAAACGCAGCTAGTCGTGTTACACAGAAACCACAAAGAACCGTAATCTCCTCTGTCCTGAAGATGTCGGAAAACAAAGTTACAGCTTTACGTCTGACTGTTATAAAGCGCTGACACTGGAGACTCCTTCCATAATTGTTACATAAACACATTTCTCCTTACAGAAAACTTCATCATATCAATGGTTACACACGTTTTAATCCGCCATACAAGTTCCTGTGAATGAGCTGTTACTATAGAAACAATAACGTATCAGAACAAGTGCATTAATATAAACCTGTGCTGTGCAGCTGCACTACTGTAAGAGCTGCTGTTATAGAAAACTAATCAACACCTTCTAACCAGTACGGGAATTAAATGACCCTTAAGGTGACTTGATTGTAGAAGGTGTCACTCACTGCTCATCTCCTGCCTTTTGAATCCACTCCACACTGCAGTGTTCACACTCCACATCCAACTCCTGCAGAAACACCAATAAAATAATAAATAAATAAACAAACAAACAAATAATGTTTCTCTTAATGAAGTGTGTGTGTGTGTGTGTGTGTGTGTACCTGTTGTTCCTTCTCCTGTCTGATCTCTTCCTGTAGACGCTGCAGCTCTGCCTTAAGCTCCGCCTCCCGCTGACATGCCCCTCTAGCCTCATGCCACACCCCCTCAAGCTCTGCCTCCAGACGCTGGACCTTCAGGTCAGTGAGCGTGTCCAGACTGCGTGAGCTCTGCAGGCTTGGCCCGGGACACTCTAACACTGAGAACACACAGGTGAATAAAACATGAGGGAAACACAGTGTGTCTGTACAGTAGTGTCTATGGTGCAGTGTCTGTAGGGCAGTGTCTGTAGGGCAGTGTCTGTAGGGCAGTGTCTGTAGGGCAGTGTCTGTAGGGCAGCTCTCTAGAGCAGTGTCTGTGGTGCAGTGTCTGTGGTGCAGTGTCTGTGGTGCAGTGTCTGTAGGGCAGTGTCTGTGGTGCAGTGTCTGTGGTGCAGTGTCTGTGGTGCAGTGTCTGTAGGGCAGCTCTGTAGGGCAGTGTCTGTAGGGCAGCTCTCTAGAGCAGTGTCTGTAGGGCAGTGTCTGTAGGGCAGTGTCTGTAGGGCAGTGTCTGTAGGGTAGTGTCTGTAGGGTAGTGTCTGTAGGGCAGTGTCTGTAGGGCAGTGTCTGTAGACATGATCATCCTCTTCATTCTTTCTTCAGGTCACTCACTCAGAACGGCTCAAACTAGGATCACTAGCGTCCCAAGTTCCACAAACTCAGTGTTTCCAAAATTCTATTTTTCTAGAACCATATATTCCCACAGTTTTTTTTCAGAATACTGCGTTCCTAGAACTCCATGTTTCCAGAGCCACATGTTTCTAGAACCCTGTTTCAAAAACCATATGTTCCCACAGTTTTATCTTTGCTATGTCTCTAGAACCCAATGTTTCATGGGCCATATGTTTCTAGAACCCTGTGTGTGTGTGTGTGTGTGTGTGTGTGTACCACAGGGCATGTCCAGGCTGGTGTGCAAATGCAGGTAACGAGTTTCTTTATTGCGCTGATGTGAAGTTTCTCTCGCTTTCTTCTTCTGCAGGAGGATCTCTCTCTGACCGAGTGATGTCTCCAGCTCCCTGATCCTCTCCACATGCTGCTCGGCCAGAGTCGTCTACACACACACACACACACACACACACACACACACACACACACACACACACACACACACACACACGTTCACACAGACTGATCTGCTGATGATGAGGATTTGATGAAGAATCTCTCGCTCTCTCTCTCACCATGTTATCCAGCTCTTTCTGAACGCTGCTCTTCTCCAGATGAATTTTCTCGTATGCTTTAATCACCTCCTCCAGACGCTGCTCGTGAGCTTTACTCTTCTGAAGCTGAGGGAAATTATTTCACAGATTTACAGCAAGAGTCCAGAAAAGGTTCTGGGTTCACACACGCACGCACACACACACACACGCACGCACGCACGCGCACACACACACACGCGCACACACACACACGCGCACACACACACACGCGCACACACACACACGCGCACACACACACACGCGCACGCACACGCACACACACACACACACACACACACACACGTACACACCTCCTGCATGAGGTTATTGATCCTCTGCTGAAGGTTGCTGTTTTCCGTCTGGATCAGTTCGACCTTCTCAGATTCACAGGAGCAGCACACACTCCTCTCGTCCTCACACACACTGATCATGGGGAACTGAGAGAGACACAGATAAAGGACAGATGTTTCTTCACATCATCTCCAAGCTCAGTGAGCAGCTGGATAAACGTTCTCCCACCTTCATCTCATAGTTCTTCAGCTTCCTCCTGATGCTGCTGTTCTCTCGCTCCAGGCCGGCCAGACGCAGTCTGATCTCATGATACGCAGCAGCAAACTGATTAATATCCACAGACAGAGAAGACGGCGGCCATCTTATCATCCCACAGACCTCCTCTCTCAGAGAGTCACTTCCCCCTTTAAAACCAAACTGTTCCCTCAGGAGAGACTCCATCAGTCACACTGAGGGACAAGTGACAGAGACAATAAAGACACAAACGCACACAAGAGAGAGACGACAGATAAACGACAGAGAGACGACTGAGAGATGAAAGAGAGACAAGAGAGAGACATCAGATACACGACAGAGAGAAGACGGAGAGATGAAAGAGACACGACAGAGATGCACAACAGAGACATGACAGGGAGACACAGCAGATATGGCAGAGAGACATGGCAGAGACATGACAGAGACACGAAAGAGACGACAGAGAGACATGACAGAAAGAGGACAGAGACATGACAGATATGACAGAGAGACACAACAGAGAGACATGACAAAGAGACACGACAGATATGACAGAGAGACACAACAGAGAGACATGACAAAGACACAACAGATATGACAGAGACACGACAGGGAGACATGAAAGGGAGACACGACAGATATGACAGAGACATGACAGATATGACAGAGACATGACAGAGAGACACGACAGGGAGACATGAAAGGGAGACACGACAGATATGACAGAGACATGACAGATATGACAGAGACATGACAGAGAGACACGACAGGGAGACACGACAGATATGACAGAGACATGACAGAGGGACATGACAGATATGACAGAGACATGACAGAGAGACACGACAGATATGACAGAGACATGACAGAGAGACATGACAGATATGACAGAGACATGACAGATATGACAGAGACATGACAGAGAGACACGACAGGGAGACATGACAGATATGATAGAGAGACACAACAGAGAGACACGACAGGGAGACATGACAGATATGATAGAGAGACACAACAGAGAGACATGACAAAGAGACACAACAGATATGACAGAGACATGACAGAGAGACACGACAGGGAGACACGACAGATATGACAGAGACATGACAGATATGACAGAGACATGACAGATATGACAGAGACATGACAGAGAGACACGACAGGGAGACATGACAGAGACATGACAGATATGATAGAGAGACACAACAGAGAGACATGACAGGGAGACATGACAGATATGACAGAGACACGACAGAGAGAGGTGTTGATCAGTGTTGTTAAAATGAGCTTCTGGTTACTTACTGATTTCTATTTTATATAAATTATCATATATATTATTTAACATTTTTAAGTCCTCTTTTGTACCGATATGTAAATATATAAAAATTATCATAAATATTTTAGAAATAAAATTAGAAGCGTTGGAACACACCATTTTTGAACACGAGGGGGAACAGCTGATATGTAAGTGTTGTATTATTGCCTCCCCTGTGCTCAGGAATGGTTTGTTCCAGTTTGACATTGACGGCATCCTTCACTCTGTGTCCAGTCACTTAGACATGGAGTCCCCTGCTACAGCCACACACACACACACACACACACACACACACACACACACACACACACACAGTACTGGGTCATTATTACCCTCAGTACATTCTGATTCCCTCCTAGATATGTATATATTAATGATGCACTAATCCCTCACAGGCCGATTCCTCTGAGCACTGAAGCTCTGAAACACTCTCCATGAACATAAACACCATTACACACCGTTTCCCTTCCGATCTCCGAGTCTGATCCTCGCCGTAAGCCAGTGACGCCGAGTGTCTGAGAGTCAGCACAGCTTGAAAACACGTTATACTGTATATTATAAATACGTCATATATAATTAAACACTGCTCACGATTATTATTCGTGTTTGTGTGTGGAGTGTGTTCACCTTTACGCCTACAAAATTCATTCTTGTATGAAAAATAACATTAATTCAAGACAGTAGTGAGCAGGAACTTGTTAAAACGACCAACACCAATGGAAATAGAATATAATGGGAATATATATATATATATATATATATATATATATATATATATATATATATATATATATATATATATATATATATATATATATATATCATCTATAAGTATAATATGTGTCTTTTCCACGGACACATTAATGCAAAATGTAAAACTTTACTTTTGGACAGCAGTGCATGTGGCAAAATTATTGACACCCCTAAAAATATATCTATTTTTAAATGTAAACAGTCCACTCTCAGAAATAAAGGTACTAAACTACTTTTCTCTTTCAGTTGTTAGATTGAACCATCAATGGAACATGTTCTGTACCTTTATTATGAAACTTTTACCTTTAATAATAATTTACGGTACATGATTGGATCACCGCTGTGCGTCACTAATTAACGCTACACTCCATGCACCTTCTCAGCTACAATACTGACTCAGTGCACAGGTGATGTTCTGGAGATGGTCCCACAGCAGCTACAAGGGAAAGTGCAGTTTAGTACCTTTTATTATTGCAGACATTGTTGAATTTGACCAAACATCAGGTTACACACATGTGAAATCCCTTCGTTATCTACACCATGAGGGGACAAAACACCCCAAACCTTCTCTCAACACAAAATATGCAGATTTGCAAAAAAATGCAAAAAAACAACAATGCATAAACAACACCATTAAACTTACAGTTAAACCCAGTGTGTATTCGTATGAGGCGTGCTCTGAGGGGTGCCAATAATTCTGGCGTTGGGTGCATTTGATCAAACAGAAGCAGCTGAGTGCACATTATCCATGAGTGTTCAGGCCTTTTATATTTTAAATGGCATAAATGCTAAATATCAGTGAAAAACAATGAATGTGTGTGAAAGTGCATCCGTCACGCGCTCTGTATTTATTGTCCATTTAGCAGTACATATCAAGCAGAAAAGCTGCTAATGCACGCGCACAAGCATCACGTCAGGTGTCTGCATGCTCAGATAATAACCGACGAAGCAAAACAGCAACCATGATCAGCACGCGAGCTTCGTTTGTGTGTGTGTGAGTGTGTGTGTGAGAGTGTGTGTGTGTGTGTGTGTGAGAGTGTGTGTGTGTGTGTGTGTGTGTGAGAGAGTGTGTGTGAGAGTGTGTGTGTGTGTGTGAGTGTGTGTGAGAGTGTGTGAGTGTGTGTGTGTGTGTGTGTGTGTGTGTGTGTGTGTGTGTGTGTGTTAAACAGTAAAATCAGTGGAGCATGCCCCATGTCCTCTGTAAGGCTTTTAAACTCGCACATGACAAATTAAACCCCCTGTGTTTTACTCACGGTGCTCAGGGGCGCGCGCTCCCGACCGTGTCACCCACCGCGTCTTCCGGTTTAATCATCAATCAACCACATCAGTCACCACCACCGGCCAGTGCGCGCGTGCCACAGATCAAACGCCGAAATCAAAACCGAGCGTGTAGGTCACAAGTCCCCAGCACGCACGCGCCGCTGAGCTCCGCCCCCTTTTCCTGACGCTTCCCAGCCGTGACCGCGCTTTAACACAGAAAGTACAGGAGGCGCCGCATTTCAGATTAGCCGCGGTGTGCTAGCTGGTGCCCTGCGTCATCGCGTCCGCCATATTGGAAAGATCAACGACCGTCGGTGAATTGAAAGGCATCTTGTTTGGCTCGAACATCATGAACATCTCTTCATATTACAAGGGATGTAAATGTAAATATAAATACGCTGTCTATGTTATTATTATTATTATTATTATTATTGAGTCGAATTTGAATTGTATTTATTTTAATACATATAACAGGAATATCAGTAACAGCACCTGAGGTTCTATCTTCAATCGTACACCTTTAAAGGTACTATCGGTACTAACTAGTACCTTTAGTGTGTCTCTTTCACCTAGAAATGTGCATGTAGTGTATGTATAAAGCTAAAAGGTCATTATGGTCCGTTTATGTACCGTAAATCTATTGAAATGAGTGTGAGAGTGAAGATTACATTAGATCTGGTGATCATCACCAAACATTTACACAGATGTAGACATCACACAGGATATGATGTTAACAAAGAATTCATTCATCTTAAATTTACTCCTGAATCAATTTTTGCATGAAGAAATTTATTCTGAAAAGTTTGTTTAACAAAAGTAGTGAGTTTGGTGTTGGAGGCAGTGTACGTTTCGCTTCATCCTCATGTTTCACACACATTACGTCTGAAAACGTGAACTTTTTCTATCTTAAATACAACTTAAAAAGGTCAACCAGTTTATCATTCGTTAGTCAACGTCATGCGTCACGTTTACATTTACATACACGAACTAGACTGTGTGAGTGGGTATGTAAACTTTTGAGCACATTAATAAAAACAATTGTCTGTAATGGTTCAGATTTATGGTGTAACAGGGTTTTAATCATCAATATGGAAGGAGCTCTTTTCACACGTCCAGGTCCCGTGGTGCAGGAAGTAGCCTTGTGCTATAAACACCACCATGCTGAGTCGAACACGTTTATGAGGAGCGTTCTAGAAAAAACTGACAGCTGCAGTGGACGTGCAAGAGAAACAGCTGGAAACATCAGCATGAGTGTAGTTTAAAGCGCTGGTCACCAACCCTGTTCCTGGAGATCTACCTTCATGAAGACTTTAGCTCCAACCATAATGGTGTCCACCTGACCATCCAACCATCGCCTTAAGAAGTTCTTGATTGACTAAAACGGGTGTTAGATTTTGGTCGGAGGTGAAACCTGCAGGAAGAGAGATCTCCAGGAAGAGGGTTGGTGAGCAGGGGTGTAAAGGGCAGTGTTGGTAAAGACGAAGTGAAAAACCTTTCCACTCTGAATGAAGGTGATAATGATGGCAACGTTTGTGTGGTTAATAATGAGCTCACATACACACTTTTTTTTTTTTAACCACGCAGTGGCCAGGGGGGTGTGCTAACTTTTGCACTCTACAGCACAGTATTTGTAGACATTTCTGAGATCGTAGGGAACAAGGGTGCATGCTAACTCATGCAGATTTTAAATTTAAAATTAATTAATTCATTAATTAATTAATTAATAAATAAAGAGACAGGAGCACGTTTATTCCCCCTCATTTTTATTCAGTTCAACGTGTAGAATTACAAAAGGCGTTTCTACAATCAATCAGAGATACTTCACTACAACACACACGTCATCATTTCATTTCAGCCAGCAAAATGCGTGACTAACAACAAAACACACACGTTACAACACAACTCGCTTTAACCAGACGAGGATTATTTACACAATCAGCAGTGCTGAGAAACAGGGAAAAGGTCAGATGTGTTCAAATGTGCTACATAATCATCATCATCATCATCATCATCATCACGACACACGTGACTCCTTACTGTGTGCAAGTTACAGGACTTTAGTGTGAACACCCAAAAAAAAAACCAAAACAACAAACTACCCCAGAATAAACCCTCCGCTTTACAGTACAGGACATTTTTTCCATAAAACACCTGGAATAAAACACTAAAATGCTTTAAAGAACGTTTACGTGTCCGAATATCAATCCTACAGTTTCTCCACGCTGACTAATGAGGAAAGAAAAAGGAGGAGCATCATCTAAATAAAGAAATAACCCAGTAGATCACTCGCTCCTCACAGGCATATCGTCACCGCGCACACCCGCGGCTCATCGTCACGCCTTTCCAAAATCAACACCTACTCCACTCCTCTGACCGTCAGCAATCGGAGTCGAAACAAATCGAATCAGAATCGATTCAGCGTTCCACAAGAGTCTATACAGGATGATTCATCAGGAGAGGGACATATTGCACTTTATTTAAAAAAGCAAAACAAAACAAAACAAAAAAACCCTTCTATATCCATCGAGTTCACCACAATTCCAGATTATCAGTGTTTGCAAATCCAGGATTTTCCCTGATCTTCCAGTACGTTCCGTTAGAGACCCAAACCTCTCGGCCTCCGTCGTCCACCGTTTTCCTGAGGGGGAGAAAAAAACATTAGCATATAAAGCAGTAGTTGCCACGTTAGCATTAGCTAGATTTCCTCACTACAGTACATCATGTCGGACAAGCGGTGCAGGAAAATATCATTTCACTAACGATCTGCTCTTTTCAAATGACTCTTCGCCAAAATGATTCACAGTCACGAATGAATCAGTAGCTTTACACGAGCTAGAAATCACTCACACGCTGTGGCGACTAGTAAAACAATCGAAATAAATAAACAAATAAGTAAATATAATAATATAGCGCATTAAGAGCAGATGTAGAGTGATGGGTCAGTGATGGGTTCTCCAACACAGGCAGCTGCACACAGATACAGTGATTTATTGATTATACAAATATCACAGTGTCATCATGGGATTCAGCAGAATTACATCGTTAGAGCTCGAATTCAGCTCACGATGACGTTCAGACAGGATTTCAACTCAAACCTACTAGACTTTATACTCACTAGACTGTGAATATTTCACTCTTTATAAAGTAACAGTATACAGGTGCATCTCAAAAAATTAGAATATCGTGGAAAGTTCATTTTCTTTCCGTAATTTAATTCAAAAAGTGGAACTTTCATATTTTCTAGATTCTGGATGATTACGGCTCACAGCTCACGGAAATCAAAATTCCAGTATCTCAAAAATATTAGAATAAAGAATTTATAATACAGCGATGTGGACCTGAGAAGACTCTAATCAGCTAATTAACTCAAAACACCTTTTTACTCAGAACCCCGTCACTCAGTGGTCCAAAGTCCTCTTCTCAGATGAAAGTAAATGTTGCATTTCATTTGGAAATCAAGGTCCCAGAGTCTGGAGGAAGAGTGGAGAGGCACAGAATCCAAGTTACTTGAAGTCCAGTGTGAAGTTTCCACAGTCAGTGATGATTTGGGGTGCCATGTCATCTGCTGGTGTTGGTCCACTGGGTTTTCTCGAGTCGAGAGTCGATGCAGCGTCTACCAGGAGATTTTAGAGCACTTCATGCTTCCATCTGCTGACCAGCTTTATGGAGATGCTGATTTCCTGTTCCAGCAGGACTTGGCCCCTCCCACAGAGCCAAAACTACTAGTAACTGGTTTGCTGACCATGGTGTTACTGTGCTTGATCGGCCAGCCGACTCACCTGACCTGAATCTTGTCGAGAGGAAGATGAGAGACACCAGACCCGACGATACAGACGAGCTGAAGGCCGCTATCAAAGCAACCTGGGCTTCCATAACACCTCAGCAGTGCCACAGGCTGATTGCCTCCATGCCACGCCCCACTGATGCAGTAATTCGTGCAAAAGGAGCCCCGCCCGAATATTGAGTGCATAAATTAACATACTTTTCAGAAGGTCCACATTTCTGCATTATAAACTCTTTATTCTAATATTTTGAGATACAGGATTTTTGATTTCCATGAGCTGTGAGCTGTAATCATCAACATTAAAACAAAAAAGCCTTGAAATATTTCACTTTATGTGTAATGAATCTAGAAAATATGAAAGTTCCACTTTTTGAATTAAAATGACGGAGAAAAAAAAAAAAAAAAAGAACTTTTCCACGATATTCTAATTATTTGAGATGCACCTGTATACCGTTACTACTAATAAAGACAAACATGAGGCTCACCTGAAGAAACGAGGGGTGTGTTCCTCTCCTGTCTTAGACAGTTCTTTCCTCCGGTCTCTCTGTTTCCCCTCCACCTCATCCTTAAGCTTATCCGATTCAGCCACTTTACCCTCCTCAAGAAGTCTGAGGGGGAAGACAAAAAAGAAGATATAAAGAGTTAAGATTTATTGGAACTTATTTCTGAGCTGTGTTCCAAATTCACGGTTCCTTAATCCTTATTCCCTGTACAGATCAGTGTTATGGCCAGATCCCCGCACCGTTACGGCGTAATCAGTTAGAACTCAGCGGTGAGTCTGTGGTGCTCTGACTGCACTGATCATCACTGAGGAACAGGTATCAGGTTTTGCTCTGAAATTTGAGGACACACACTGGGTTGATGCGAGTACACACCTCTGGTCCGGGCGGAACCGCGTGTCTGTAGGCGGCAGGACATCCTTCAGTTCAGGTGTGAGCTCATTAAGTTCTCGGGCGTAACGAGAGAACCCGTAATACTCAAAATAATCTTCAGGCTGAGGATCTGTGGATTACAGAGGAACAGGAAACGTCACAGATTAAGATACAGGAATTAACGCTTTAGGAAAGAAGTAAGAAAGCATCAGAGAGATTATAGAGTTTATGTTCAATCCACAGGACAAAGTTGATCGTTTTGATAGAACAGCAGCTGTTACTATAGAAACGAGGAAACGAGGTAGAACCCGTCAGCGCTGTGGTGTAACATAAACGCTGATGACACTCACTGGGCTTCCAGAGGCATTGTGGGTTGGGTAGAGTGTCGCAGAAGATGCCTTCGTGCCATGAGCCGCCGAAACGATGCACCACCTTCCCCGCCTGATCCAGAACCACACCCTGGACCTCGTTTTTATTTTCTCCGGCGCCGTAGCGAGACTGCGGAGAATCATAATAATAATTTTTTTTTTAAAAAGTCAGTACTAATGGACAAGTTATTACATGAGTGCTTGTGATGAGCTGCGTGTGTACGAATCAGGAGGTCACACACAAACACACACCTTAACAAAGGTAATTTTGCAGGAGCAGACGTCGCTCTTCAGGTTTCGGATCACCACGTCGCCGTAGTGCTCGAGCCACCGCTGCTGACTGAACACGTTGTGGATGCAGGTCACTGCTTTATTCCACTCGTAATGATCTCCGTATCTGTAATGAACACAGAGGAACTCACGCTCAGACATGCTCACAAACAATCTATATGTACAAGAAAAATCATCAGAGCTATAGCTAAACCACAGCCTGCTCTAGGAACCAAAAGAAACTATGAAGTTCTCACCTCGGCAGCGTGACGTTCACCAGGCCCGTCGACACGATCTCCACAGACTTTCCCCAGAATTTATTCTTCCACCTCTGATCTACAGGAAGTAAAAAAAATAAATAAAAAAGTGAACACACTGAACAATGCTGCGTTTTTAATCGACACAGACACACGCTTACATTTAGAAAATAACCAGAAATCAGATACATCAGTGAGCAAATAGAAATGTGTTTAGAAGTAACTAATCCATCGCAGGTTAAACACTCACCTTGCCAAAATGTGAAATTCTCTGACTCAGCATGGCACGCAGAAATAGGAGGGTGATGACTCACCTGTAAACCATACAGCAGTATTAATCATATCTTCAAATACATTTAATATCAGTATCTAATGCTGTGTCTATATTTACACTGATTTACTGCTGATATACAAACAGTTCATGTCAGAAGTTTTTTTTAATTTTGTAAAAGAGAAGTCACATGATCAAGGATAATCAAAGTAAAGTAACTGAGGTCATGTCCAGAAACACATTCACTTCATAAACAGATTATACTCCTGATATCCCACAATGCACTGCAGTTTAAAACAACATTAAAAAAAACAGCACGGACCCATAATGCAGTCTGCAGTTTGTAGAGAGTAGGAAGTAGGGGATATGGAGTAGGGAGTAGGGGATATAGAGTAGGGAATAGGGGATATGGAGTAGGGAGTAGGGCATATGGAGTAGGGAGTAGGGCATATGGAGTAGGGAGTAGGGCATATGGAGTAGGGAGTAGGGAGTAGGGCATATGGAGTAGGGAGTAGGGAGTAGGGCATATGGAGTAGGGAGTAGGGAGTAGGGCATATGGAGTAGGGAGTAGGGCATATGGAGTAGGGAGTAGGGCATATGGAGTAGGGAGTAGAGAAGAGGGAAAATGGTGTAGGAAGTAGGGAATTAGGGAGTAGGGAACATGGTGTAGGAAGTAGGGAGTAGGGAACATGGTGTAGGAAGTAGGGAGTAGGGAAGTAGGGCATTATCTCAGAGTGTAATACCTGCTCAGCGACGTAGCGGAAGCCACGTTCCTCTCTGACGCTCTCGTACGTCTCTCCCAGCACCGGGTTAAAGGGCTTGTAGCGATTCCTCCAGGAGGCCCAGGCGTAACCCGAGATGGAGAACACGGCCATGTAAACCTGCAGTAAATACACACGCAGTACATAAATACATAAATACACACGCAGTACATAAATACACACGCAGTACATAAATACACACGCAGTACATAAATACACACGCAGTACATAAATACATAAATACACACGCAGTACATAAATTCATCAATCAACAAAGCAAACAATCACCATGAGTGTGTAAAAATACATTCATTTCCTTTTAAAATGCTATGCTGCATTCCACCACTCAAAAAACAAGGAAATGTTTAATAAGGTCACTTCATTTATCAGATCAGGTGAGGAATGTGTTTCACCAACACCAGTTCCTCCAAACAAAAAGACTCTCGCACGCACTCTCACACATAACTGGAACATTACTAATTATTTGCTAAAGTTACAGTAATGTTTCAGTCTGCAAGTTCATTTTAAAAAAATCCTAATCAATAAGTCACACTTTTGAATCATATGAAATTAAATCAAATACTGAATCAAATTGAATCATATAGGATATTAAAGCACCCTGACTCGCATCAAACTCAACTCAAGACACTGAATCACATCAGACTGAAATGGAATCACCTACAGAATCGTCTCAGTGAATCGTATAGGATCGTACCATTCTCTGATAGGGGTCGTCTGTGCGGTTGGCGATGTCCAGCAGCTCCGAGTACTCGAGCTCCTCACTGACACGCTGCAGGAAGTTGACCGGCTCGTTCAGAGCGACGGGCATGGAGACGCGAGACAGGTCCTTCCCGATGTTGTTGTACAGGATGGAGAGGATGCCGATGTGGCTGTTATCGGCGCAGCGTGCAGGTAGGACCGTGCGCCGGCCCGTCTCCTTCGGCACGCTGGAGGGAACGTCCGGGGCGTCCGACACACTCGCTCTGTACTTCATGCTCACCACCGCTACACCACAGACGGACAGAATAATAAAGAAGAGGAAAGAACGTCAGTTTGGGTTCTTAAACTAATAATAATAATAATAATAATAATAATTTTATTTATCTAGAACGCAGATTTCTTACACGAATAAGTGGATATAAAGGCAAAATTTCTCAGCATGTAAAAATAAGACGCATCTGATTAATTAGAGCATTAATAATTAATGAGGTACCATGTCCCTCCTCAGGCTCAGAGTTGCTCGTGGTGACGTCGCTCAGTCCCGACTCGTCAGAAGCCTCGTTCTCGGATAGGCTCTCGGACATGAGGACCTCGTTCGCGTCGAAATACTCGGCCATGGACTCTGCGACGGACAGCCTGCTGCGCGTCTCACAGCTCTGATATGAACGACATTCACAAATCCATCCACAACGTGTAAATATACAGAGCTGGGAAACGGGAAGAAAACTAGCTGCTAATATGGTTTTTAAACGAGAACTCTTCCTCTCCGAGACTCGGTGCATCGTCAAATCTCTGATGTCCCCCGGTACGTCAGGTTATCTGTTTACAGCCTCCACTTTTTAAAAAGAGGACGACGTGAAAACGCTGTGGAATGATTCACACCACAGCGCTGAGGAGTTCTGGACTGTGATTGGTCAGAAGGTGTCGATTCATTTTCTATAACAGCAGCCCTGACAGTAGAGTACTAGAGTAGACAAATCACAGGTTTATATTAATACGCTATGGTTTCTATAGTAACAGCTCGTTCACAGGGATGTGTACAGTGGACGCTCCGCTGATAAACAGATTTTTTTAAAAAGCGTGTGTATTCGTTGATTTGGGAACGTTTTCTGTAAGGAGAAATTTATGGAAGGAGTCTCCAGTGTCAGCAGTGTACCGGGAGTTTACGCGTCTTCTGCATTTTTTTCCCCCCTTATTAATTTCATGAGAGAATAAAGAGAGGGCTGGTGAGGGAACGATTGTTTATAGCTGCTATAACGCAAGTGACAACAGGAACTAACTCGTTTGGGAAATTTCCACAACATAATCGTAGCTATAAACAGTGTTTATTATTTACATACTTTATTTATTACTCATATAATTATTATAGATTTAACACGCCATGCAAAGTCTGACATGATCGTGTACACCTGTACATTATATCAATTCCCCCTATACAATAATAACAACAACAGTAATAATAATAATAATAATAATAATAATAATAAAAAATACAGTAAGATCATTATTAACAATCCCGTGATGAGAGAACTCACCTGATCCTGTCGCACGGTGCAGAACGACTCCTCGGTTGAATCGGAAGACAGAGACAGCGAGTGGACCTTTGTGTGACGAGACTGAAGCTCGAGCTGAAGAGACACACACACACACACACACACACACACACACACACACACACAAACATTTAATGAGTCACCACAATACAATCACGAGTAGTTAAAATATCTGGAATCTCGCCCACATACAGCACAAAATCTCACATCCGCTTTCACTCCAGGGAGGAATCAAAATAAAAATCAAAGCATGTCAACTTTAAGAAGAAGAAGAGGAAAAAAAAAAGAGAGACAGGTATTTATGACATCATCTCAGTTCAATCAGTCAATCCCAAAAACGTAGCAAATTAAACTGAGATTGTGTTACAGCTAATGAAATAAACAATTATACTGAATAAAAATGAATGATACACACACACAAAAACAAGAAAAGGGAAACTGGAAACGTTTAAATACAGCGTGGATTTTAACATTTATAAAATGTTGTGTGTGTTGAGGAGGAATCACAGAGGAACGAACACACACACACACACACACACTTCGCTAGCCAACACTTATATAATTTTATCTGGGCTGATCCTGCTGCATGCATTACATTTCTAGCATTTAATAACACACACACTTAAAACAGCCCAAACCAGTTCGCTCATCTTTTTCTTCTCTAGGACAGATTTAGAGGTCTAGTTACACACACACACACACACACACACACACACACACACACACACACACACACACACACACACACACACACACACACACACACACACACACACACACACACACACACACACACACACACACACACACACACACACACACACACACACACACACACCACCCAATGTCCTGCAAATGCAGGAAGTAAAGCAGATGAATTTCCTCTAAACGAGCCTCATTGATCACGCAGCACACGAAGGAATTAATCTGTAAATCTTACGCAGGAGCATTTACACAAGAGCCGAGTGTAACGAGACTCACTAACATCAGCCTCGATTCAAATCGTATAATTGTTGA
This sequence comes from Cranoglanis bouderius, assembly GCA_023630585.1. Taxonomy (NCBI): domain Eukaryota; kingdom Metazoa; phylum Chordata; class Actinopteri; order Siluriformes; family Cranoglanididae; genus Cranoglanis; species Cranoglanis bouderius. The sequence goes on along the minus strand of CM042551.1, from coordinate 1,380,754 downwards.
GTTTATATACGGGATTACGCCGTCAAGTTTAAACCTCTTATTTATTAGCGTTACACACCGATTTGTCACGTCACATTAATGACCTGAAAGGAAGCGAGTCCAAGACAAATCCATAAATTAGGACAAAAGTAACGGCAGCGTGTAAAAGGAGGACGTGCCGCATTACCGGACGATTTAATGCACGCCGCACTTTTCACCGTTCAGTCGCCATTTTGTTGTTTTAAGCTCTCGTTGCCTTTTATGGAGTTTTGTAGCCATGGATAAATGCACATACTTGGAATTACGGCTGATTGGTGTTTGTAAACATGTGCACAGGAAGACAGAAACTTTCCTAAATCTTAAATAAATAACGGCAGGATTTTTTTTTTTTTTAAAGTTTGGGTCACACACACACACTGTACTTTACTAAACGGTTAATAAATGAGGAAGTCCCTCTGTGAGCTTTTATGGAGTTTTGTGGGCGTGGCTAAATGTAAATATGCAGTCAATATATGCAGAGTTGGGAAATTTATGGCCGATTGGTGTTTATCAAGATGCACTAAATGAATAAATAAATAAATAGCTCACCTCGGACAGCGTGGTGCACAGTGAGGCGAGCTGGTCGGAGGTGGACTGACGCAGGTCCGGCCCGGTCCACGCCTGTGTGAGACGCTCACACTCCAACATCAGCCCCTCGTGGATGGACTTCAGACACACGTGGACTAATGGGAGAGAGACACACGGGGTTGAGTACCGGAAAGCTCTCAGGGTTTTTAAATGGTTAATGTGTGATGTGATTAGTGAACACACCTCTCTGAGACACGGTGTAAATGCTCTGCTGGAGTTTCTTTCCCTCAGGTGAAGTGCAGCCCGGAGTGGACAGCTGAGAGTAAACATAATCCGGGATGGACTGAAGAGACGAGCCGAGACCAGAGGACGAGGAAAACGCGCTGACGTGATTATTGGCAGGAAGCTGAGAGAGAGAGAGAGAGAGAGAGAGAGAGAGAGAGAGAGAGAGAGAGAGAGAGAGAGAGAGAGAGAGAGAGAGGGGGGGAGGGGTATTTAATGAATAAAAGGTGAGTATAAATTACAGTGTGTGTTTAATCTAAAGACAGAAATGAGGCGTGAGACTCACCATGCCGTGTGACATCGTGCGATTGTGTCCCCAGACTTTCCCCACTTTCTTCTTCGGCTTCTCCAGAGTCAGATTCTAACACACACACACACACACACACACACACACACACACACACACACACACACACACACACACACACACACACACACACACACACACACACACACACACACACACACACACACACACACACACACACACACACACACACACACAAGCAGAGTTTGTCTAAAGACTTCACATCCGGTTTCATTATTATACTTTTTGGACAGCAATTTTTTCTGATCGTCAAAAAAGGGGGTTAAATCTGGCATTATTTGGTAAAAATCCAACCGACATCATTCATGTTTCACACCTCATGTGTTAATTAGATTAGGAAGACTTTCATTTCTCTTTTGGAAGAAAAATGAAATAAAATCAGCAAAAGTAAGCGTGAATGATTTCTTTACAAAAGCTCGTCCGTCTTTTGTATTTATTTGTAGTTTTCAAACGTAAACATAAAAACCAAATACAAAATATAATAGTTATATATAGTGTGTGTATCCGTCTATACTATTATCTAATGATGTAGAAGTATAAAAGCCACGCTGTATTTACCCCACACTGAGCCGTACACATGCAGCATGTTATTGTTAAATATAACACACAGTACGTGAGAACGTAAATATAACCGGATCCGTCGCTCACCTGCATGCTGATCCTCTTCTCCAGGTCCTTGTTGGTGATGGGCAAATCTCCCTCCAGGCAGTGTAACATCTGGATCAGACGCCCGAGTTCATCCAGGTCCAGCTGACAGCGAGCCAGCTCTGCAGAGGTCAAAGGTCAAAAGCTTACATTAAGCGAGAACGCTGTGTAAGTAACCCGAACACTTTTACCCCGGTGAACTATTGGGAATATTCCACCACAGGAAGTTGCATCATCCAAATTTCCTGATGATCACGTGAAGAAGAAACACGTGTTCTCTCATTCTTTTTTTTTTTTTTTTTTTTTTTTTTAATTAAGATCGTTTTATAGTGCCACTGAGTGCCGAGGTCACTTTATATAAAATATAAATCTGTTACACAAATTATAAATTTTAAGTAAACATATTAATTAGGATAATTAGAACGGTCATTAAAGCAGTTGTATCTTTAGCATGGTTTCTAGTTACCCATATTTTTTGTATCTGATCATTTTGAACCAAAAAAATAAATAATTAAGCAAAACTTTCAAAACAAAAAATTCGAGATTTGAGTGAATACCTAATTACAGAACATCTGAAAATGAAGTGAGGAGTTTTTAAAGGGAATGAGAAGAGGTGTAAAACCTTGTTGGCACGTGTCGGCTCGCTGCGTTTGCTGGAGCCAGGCGGAGACCTTACTGTCGACACGTGACGAGGCGAGAGACGGAGAACTCTGCGTGGAGGGCTGGAACACTGAGGCTGAGCTCTGGTACTGAGGAAGCGGGAGAGAAGAAGGAACCTCATTAAAAAAATCATCTATAAACACAGGAACTGCTCAACTCGGCTTATTTTACTTCCTGTTACAGAGTTTTATTTTGGGGGCGGAGCTTGCTGTACTGAACATCACTGATTGGTTAAAAGGTAATCTTTACAGAATTACAGAGTGTCCTAATGCTTATCTTTGACAAGGCTGTATATAAATACACATTTATATTGTCAGGAGAAAAAACACCACCACAAAACCCAGGATTAAAGGTGCAATAAAGATTTTTTTGTTTGTTTTTTTGGCACAGTCAGATTCTCTGTTGGTTAAATCTGATTAATTTCACTTTAGCTTTATGTAGATTTAGAATTTCGTTTTTTGTACCCTAACCAATAAAATCTACTTTATTTATTTATTTATTTATTTATTTAAGGTGGAATATAAAGTTTGTTCCACTGCAACAGCAGCAAAGCCAACAGAGACAGCTACAATTCATTCCTCTGGCCGGTGCTTTAATAGATGCTTATTGTAGTTTTAATACAGAAACAGGTCTAACTGGACCACATGACCCTGCTTAGACAGTTCGCACGAGTTATTTTTGGTAAATCTGCCACACCAGGAATCTTCCTGCACCGCTCCTTTAATCACTGTGTAAGGTGAAGCCCAAACATTCAGTCTTAAGTACTATTTGAATGACTATCATAGCGCGTCTAATGTGCATCAGGATGTAGACGACCCGCCACATTTTTACATCACAGGAAGTAAACAAACACAACTGATGCTATAAAATGTTCTACAATTTTCCTGCAGTAACATATTCTCACTAAAAAAATAATAATAATAAAAAATAAATAAATAAAAGTTACATACTGCTGTTTTAAAATGTCGACGCTCTTATTATCTATAACTTGCTGTAATTTAAAGAAAATTCCATTGAGGAAAAAAAAAAAAAAAAAAAAAAAGGTTTAGCTGGATCACAAAGACCAGAGTTATTTATGGATATAAATATCACACAACTCTCGAAATAATTTAGCTGATTATCCGGGGAGGAAAAAAAAAAGAAATGATAAATTATTTTATGTAAAAAGTGCTTGTGTGAGTCTTAATAAAAGACTAATGTGCTGTACAGTGGAATTAGAGCAGTGAATTCCTCTCACCGTGTCCATCATGGACCTGTTCCTCTGAGCCAAAGTGGCCATGGTGGGTAACGTGCGGCCGTTTCCTGCCGAGAGCGCCCGCAGGACGCCGTGATGGATGCTCATCGCCTCGTTCTTCTTATAGATGCGGTGCGCGGTCAGTTTGGTCATCCAGATGTAGAAGATATCCTGACTTTTAGCCTGTAGAGAGAAATCCCAAAACAAACGCCAATTAAAAACGCTTCCCCCCCCCCCATTTCTGTTCCCGTAGACGTGGACTGGGCGTGTCAGCCGCGCACCTTTAAGTGAAACAGGTTATCTCCCGAGTCCAGGTCGATCCGTCTGGACTTTTTGTTGACGGACATGACGGCGAGGCTGACGTCCAGAGCGGCGTGGTTTTTCCCTCTCATCAACTGGTGGAGAAAAGAAACAAATTTAATTGCCACAACTTAAAAGTAAAATAAGATTCCAGACCAATAAAAAAATATATATAATTAATTAATTAATTAATTAAACACACAAGACGACTCACATCCTGCTGAGATTTGGCGTATCTGAGGATCCCCTTCTCCAAAAAGAAGTATCTCTGGATCAGAAAAATAAAACAAAATCAGGATATTTAAGCAAACAAAAAAAAAAAAAAAAAAAGTGTAGAGCAGTGCACGAGTTTAACATCCGGGGCAGGTTTTATTTCTCTATCTGTAATTATACTCACAAATACAGCAGGGTTTGGGTTTATATGATGATACAACATCATTATCCTTATAAATTATGTCACTTTTCTGAAATATCATGGATATAGGGATCTCTTTTCATCAACTGTTTAAATAAATGTAATTCCAAGCTACCGTATTGCGGGCAGTACAGAACTGTGATGCATTTATTTATTCCATTTAAGCTTTAATTAACCAAGTAAAAGAAAAAAATAATCTCTCTAAGGAGACATTTCAGTATTATAAATTCTTTATTCTAATATTTTGAGATGCTGGATTTTTCCATGAGCCGTAAGCATCAAGATTATAAATAAATAAATAAATAAAAAGGCTTGAAATATTTCAAAAGTTCCACTTTTTGAATTAAATTATGGGGGGGGGACGAACTTTTTTGAGACGCATCTCAGGGAGTGTGTGTGTGTGTGTGTGTGTGTGTGTGGTGCTAACAGAGCTTCCTGGGAGGTTAAAAAATAAAGCTTCTGGTTAATTCACAAATTAATAAAACAGTGTCCCAATACGACAGGACGTCACCCATCACTCGGTCAAGAGCAAATAATAAAACTAATACAGCCGTAGATGAAATCAGGAAAAGAAAGTGTGTTTGCTTTAATCAGTTATTTCACATTATTTCTCTCACCTTGTGCCAACCCTGAAGTGGATACTTTCTCTTCTTCATCAGGAATCCTTCACAAATCCCCGGAATGCTGTTCTTCTCCGGAATGATTACATTTGACTGGATATCGGTCATCACCTCCCAGTCTCTGGAGTTCTGCATTGTTTTTTTTTTTTTGTTTTATTCAAAATAAATCACGGTTCCAAAAAAATCTCAGGGATTATAATAATAATAATAATAATAATAATAATAATGATGATGATGACAGAGTGGTGTGTGAGAGCTGGGACACTGACCTGTCGAGAGGATCCGGTGCTGCTGCTGCGAGAGTGACTCGGTTTAAACGCCGAGCGCGGAGATTTATCCACCACAACATGATTACTGTTGAGATGCTCCATCGTCACTAATAAACACCGCTGCGATACTTCTACGGTCACGATTTATTCAAACTCCCGATTCCTTCTGGCTCATCACATCAAACGTTTAAAAAACTAAACTGCAAGAGAGAAAAAAAAAAAGAAAAGAAGAAAATGAAGACACTACAGAGATAACGCGCGAGTCAAAGGAAGATTAACGGCAGTTCAGCTGAGCGACGAGATCTTTATTAAACCTTAGTGAAATTTAGGACGTGTATTAAAGTAAATGGGGGGGGAAAAAATAATAATGACCAGGAGTATTGTTAAATATCGTGGATGTTTTTAGTAATATAAACACTCATGCCATATGCAGACTACGGAAAACAAAAACACTGCGTCGTTCAGGACGGCGCCGGAGTAAAATCAGCTCACTGACGAGGAGATACCGGGACTAATCCCAGCGCCGAGACGTCTACGACTCGAGCAGAACTCGTGTATGGTGTTAACGAATGAAAGCATGAGTGTTAGAGATGTAACACACCTGAACAGGTAAACAAAGAGGCATTCAGGGTATGTTACAGCTCCCGAATTCTCAGATCCAATACACACACACACACACACACACACACACACACACACACACACACACACACACACACCAGTGTTTACAATAAACTGATCTGGAATATTCTGAAAGATACATCATCATCCTACACAGTCGGTGTTATTTTGGTGGAACTTCATGCCGGAGATGCCGGAGTGCTTTAGAAACCGGTTTAACCAAAAGTTATGAGTAGCTGATCATTACACAGAGCGCCTCACTCCCTCCCTGCATTATGAATGATGAATAACTGGAATTCCTCCTGAGTGACTCTGTTTCGAGTGGGAACCTGTTCTACAGCCCCAGTTTCACCCAGTTAACACTCTCAGATCAGCACACACACACACACACACACACACACACACACACACACACACACACACACATAATTAAGTGCTGGTTTGTAAACAGCTGATCTGTGATCAGTCCAATCTATGCGCCAATCTCCACAGCAACACAAAGCCAGAGATAAACAGATAAACACGCGGCCGAGGCGGGAATGTGAACACGGCGGCCATTTTTAAAACAGTATATTATTAAAATTGAACCTCATTTCCATCACAGACTCATGAACCCCTGCACGAGGGCAACCATCACACCAAATATAGCGTACAGTTACATTTAATCAGGCTCTGTGGAAAAGATCTACAGACCCCGAGTCCTCGGTCAGGCTTAACCGAACCGCTAATTAGCGAACAGGCTACTAGCACCTCGTCACGACCTTCTCTCGTTTTTACTGATTAAACTTGCTGCTAAAATAAATTGAGCAGAAACTATTTTTTTAAACACTAGTGTTTACACTCGCACAGCTGTACAGGTTTTTACTGAGGTCCACAATCTCTCTTATTTACTTACTGTTAGTTACAGAGCTGAGATGTTCTGCGTGTTGTTCTGTACATTTCAGCCTTTTCACGTTAAACAGTCGATTGTTACGTGTAGGAATTAACAGGAAAAAACAGCCATGTGGCAGCTTTCCTCCCCCCAGGTTCCTAGTAGTTTCTGTAAAACCCAGGATGTGTGTGTATGCCGGTGTCTAGCGTGGCAGTCTGGCCCACGGTCACGGAGTCTGGTGTAGTGAGAGATCAAAGTAATGAGTGATTAAGTCTGTGAGTGAACCTCCTGAGCTGATCTGACTGATCGTCACCGCTGATCGGATCTTGGAGTTTCTCCTGTATACTGCTCTGCATTGTGTCACCATGTTATCATCACATCTAGAGTGAACGTGATGACTGGAGATACGCTACATACAGCGGTAAAACAACAAAACCTTCTGAACCTCATGAGGTCTGGACCAAACAAAACAAAAGTGGTGAAGTTATGAGCTGCTTTATTGCCGTCGACCCCCCCCACCCCCACCCCCGTATAAATACTGTATAGTATACATACTGTATAAGATGTGATCTTTCATAGCAGTGGTGACTTTTAAGGGTTAAAGTGCAAAGATCTTAAGGTGAAGAGGATGAGGGGTGTGGTCAGAGCTTACAGCGGTCTTTCTAACTTGATTTAAGTTTCTTGACTAATTTTATTTCGATGCATTGCACAAACACGATGCATTTCTTCAGAAATGTAAAGAATTTGCTCCTAAAAAAAAAAAAACTAAACTTGTAGAATAACGGTCATCGATATGTTATTTCACGGCAGTGATCTACCTTTACACCACAGTGCGGTTGGATTCTGGATTGTGATTGGTCAGAAGGTGTTCATTAGTTTTCTATAACAGCGGCTCTTAGAGTAGCGCAGGTTTATATTAATGCGCTCGTTCGGATACGTTATCGTTTCTGCATTTCTATGATATTAAGATATGGTAAGGAGATGTTTATGTAACATGTATGGAAGGAGTCTCCAGTGTCGACTGTGTTAATCCTTGAAAGTTGCTCATGCTTATAGATTACGTGAAATTGCAGTTATGCACCAATTTAATAACTGAGGTCAACATAAATGGCTTAAATTCTCTGTATTGTGCTTTCTGCTCCACAGCTGTGGTGTTTATGCGTGTGCAATAGTGATTGAACGCTTTGAGCTAGTCATTTCAAGTTCAGTCACAGGGTCAGGATCATTACCAGGCAAACTACACTGAGATCAAGAAGCCACTTAAAACAATGACTAGGTCACTAGTCAGCATGATGAAGTCAGCATGACAAAGTGAGGTTTAATCTGATATCCTGTACAGTAACGTGTTCTGCTGTACACTCGCTGTAAAACATGTAAACTAACCAGTTCCTCACACAGAGACCTCATGCTGCAGGACTCGGGCCCGTCACTGACACGAACGTGACTTCGAGCACTGCTTTAGGGGGTAAAGTGTCGCATCGTCACACAGACACAGGTCACAACGGGCTACGCGAGAGGTAAAGCAACAAAGGAATATGAGAACTGGTTTAAAATGAGCCCCAGAGGAAACGCCCCCGAGAAGCCGTAGTGATCAGACTCGTTCAGGCACTCGTGCTGGAATGTGATCGGACCACACGCCGGTTTCATCATCGCCCAACAAAGCTTCAGCCGAGATTTCTTTACTTCATTCCTCACCATTATGGCGCTCGAATAAAAATAACGTTCACTCCTCTGCTGGAACTCAGGGTTAATCCCTCGTTCACTGGCTGAGAGCTAATTTTACAGCTCATTACAGGGCTGGGAAAAACATGCGCTTGATCGTGATATAGTGCTGAAATGATGCATGGTTACTACACTAGGTGCAAAAAAAAAAAAAAAAAGGCACACAATTAAAAAGGGGAAGTTAGGCTTAGAGCAGAAAAAACAGCTAATAATAAAATGCAGCATTAATTCAGCTGATATGCTCAGGATCGATGATTCGTGAGCACGAGTGATGGAAGAACATCAACATGGTACTCGCTAAATGGTTAAAAAAAACTTCACTGCACAAACTTCATCACCTTTAGTCTGTAATTTTAGTGACAGAGATATTCTCATGTTCCCGCAGGAAGCTCACTATTACAGCTTATCAGAAGATTTCCAGACTTTGTAATCATTTCAGGGTTGGAGGAGGTGACAGAAACTCGTGCTTTATAACGTTTATAACACTTCTCCACCCAGCACTGAAAGCAGACGCCACGTTTAACATCCGTTTAAAAACAACAGCAGAACAAAACAATCCAGCACTTCGGGTTATCACCTACGATCCGGCAGGTGTACTGCTGCGCATGCGCACTCCACTTGCTGCGCATTCCGCTTCATACGTTCTAAAGCTGGAGGATTTTCTTATCAGCAGAAAGCCAGATATCTAAATATCTGCATTAACCACCTTTACTTTTCTGCTGGATGAATTTTCTGATAAAGTCACAGTAATAAATCAGAGAAAAGAGAACTGCATGGAATATTTCTTTTCTGAAGAGTTATAAATTCACGCCACGACAGGACAGTGAGGTAAAGCAGGACAAACCGGAATATATACACATATATATATATATATATATATATATATATACATACACATATATATGGGAAATAAAGCAAAGGAAGTGCATTTCTCCGTGAAGAGCTAAAAGAACAAACGCAGCTCACTCTCAGGTGAGAGACCAATTAGCTAATTAAGCTAGCTAACCTGTGAAATAACGACAACACATTAGAAATAAACCAGGCCAAACACCAACACCAGAAATCCGCAGTGCTTAATGAACGCGGTTTAGGTGTTCATAAACTCTAAACAAAGTTATAATAAAAAAAACAAAACACAGTGGAATTCACCAGGGCGGATTTTCCGGTGGATAAACACCTCAGCTACCTCACTGTGTACAGATTTCTACAAAAACCCTCAGATACTAGCGACATTACACCAAACACACGATATTATACTGCAGTTTTAAACAGTAGGATATATATTTAAAAAATATATATATCCCGCATGTGAAGTGTGTGTGTGTGTGTGTTTCTGTTTCTTACCTACAGTATGCAGCCAGGTGTGAGGGAAACACTTTGCTGCGCGAGACACACACTCCTCGTGCTTTGAGCTCTCACCTGCTGCGTCAAATAAAACCACGCCCCTTTCACGCCCATCCCAAAACCAAACCGAGAGAGGTGTGTCGCTCCATGAAACCTGCAGCCATTCAAATGTATATAATTCAGTGGCAGTAAAATGTAACCCTGCAGTGAATAATGTTAAATATCATGATTAACGTGAGGTGTTACACCTTGAGATATACATGAGATCATTTCAACATCATCCTGTTCCTAACTACTGTAAAAACATAACGTCTTTCTAAATCCTCCACATTAATTAGTGTTGGAAATTGAGACATTCCTTCATTCCTTACCTAATAAAGTCATTATTTATAGATTTAATTCCCCCCCTTTCCTGTAATAAAAAAGTCTTCCTATTTTAGTACAGAGGCTACTGAATAGTTATCTATGGGATGGTTGTTCAGGGTCACAGCCCATTTTGGGTGTGAGGGCTTTTAAAAGTGGTTGTGAATGTAGGCGTTGGTGTCTGCATGGGTTACGTTCAAACTGTTAACAAAAACAAGGTTTCCATTAGTAACAGTATTTCTCTGTCAGTCAGTCAAGCACAATTTACAGTATTATCACAATGAACTTAAGATATATATATATATATATATATATATCTCACAACTACATTATAATAAAAACTAAAACAACTGAGTTATTACCTTAATATTATTGATACCGATATCTTACCTTACCTTCCTAGTGATGCACTCTGTCTGTACCCATGAAAATCTCCACTTCAATGTTCTGAATCCTTCTTTTTGATTGGATCGAAAAATAGATTAAAGAGTTATCTTGAGATATTCGAGTTAACAGATATTGAGATTGGTCCAAATTGTTGATTATTTTCAAACTACTGATTATTATTATTTTTTTAAATAGATAAATGTATTGTTATTTTGTGTCCTTGTTACATGCACAACGCAGTAAATGTGACGCCTCATAACTCATGCTTGAGTGGAGATGTTATCTTTTGACCCATACGCCATTATGTCTGATGGTAACATCAGCGTGAGGGTGGGTGTGTTCTTCACAATTCTCTTTTCTGGAATTTACCATCATGTCACAGTTTGGCTGCAGTTTTCATGGAGCGACCCAGGTGTGTGTGTGTGTGTGTGTGTGTGTGTGTGTGTGTGTGTGTGTGTGTGTGTGTGTGTGTGTGTGTGTGTGTGTTTCACCTGCTTAACAACATGAAAACACTGTGGGTGAAAATGACTCATAAATTTCACACATTTTTCACAAGTGATTATTTACTTATGATTATCATTCATTACCTTTTTATGACAGGTAATGTCTGGTAATCAAAGGTAATCACATGTAATGAGGGGTAATGACAGGTAACCACAGGTAATCTCAGGTAATGACAGATAATGACAAGTAATCACATGTAATGACAGGTAATCACAGGTAATCACATGTAATGAGAGGTAATGACAGGTGATCACAGGTAATGAGAGGTAATGACAGGTGATCACAGGTAATCACATGTAATGAGAGGTAATGACAGGTAATCACAGGTAATCACATGTAATGAGAGGTAATGACAGGCAATCACATGTAATGAGAGGTAATGACAGGTAATCACATGTAATGACAGACAATCACAGGTAATCTCAGGCATAGTCTGGTAATGTCTGGCAATGACAGGTAATCACAGGTAATCACATGTAATGAGAGGTAATGACAGGTAATCACAGGTAATGTCTGGTAATGAGAGGTAATGACAGGTAATCACATGTAATGAGAGGTACTGACAGGAAATCAGAGGTAATGAGAGGTAATCACAGGTAATCACAGGTAATGAGAGGTAATCACAGGTAATCACAGGTAATGACAGAGTCGTGTTGATATTCAGTACAGCAGTATGATTGTGAGTGTGATGTTGCTTTTTTACAACAGTTCTATAAATAATAAATTAATATGGAGTAACTGACATTTCAGACACGACATGTCTAAATGTTTTGATTATTTTCTTCCTCAGGCAATGAAAATAGTTCCCAAATAAACCACAGCTGGATAAAGCGTTGCATGTTGCCATGGTAACGCACAGACTGACTGAAAGGCATTTCAGAAAGCTGAAAGAGCTTGGTGTTGTACAGAAAGTCCCACAGTGGGGGAGGGGTTAGGGGGGAGGGGTTTGGGGGGGGGGGTGATATCTGATGGATCAGTGCTGGATTTTCTACTGTTTTCTAGTCTTGGTGTTTCTCAGTGTCATTAGCGAGTGCTCCACCCAGGATCTCCACCACACAGCTCATACTGAAATAAACTCACATTTTTGTTCAGATGTGCTTCAGAAACTCAACAAAACTAAAAAAATAAATAAATTTTTAAAAAAGCTTATAACTAAGATTAACTTCTATTTGTGTAGGAGTTTAATCCTGGATTAAGGTGTAGGTGATCAGATAGTGTTCTGTTCCTTCTTTAAACTTTGTATACATGTAGATTGGATGTGTTTCTTCATTATAATAATAATAATAATTATTATTATTATTATTATTATTATTATTATTATTATTATTATATTATAATATAATATATATTTCCAGTTGATTTTCACAACACGTTCCAGTGCTTCTGCTCAGAAAAACTGACTGTCATAAACATATGAAGAAGATCTACATGAATGATTTCTGCAGGATGAGAGATGACAAACGACACGTAAAGCGGTGGAAATAATCTCTTTATTAACATTATCTTTTCTCGCGTCAGTAAAATTGGGCTGAAATCAATGGAATTATGTCACAAATATAAAAACAAAGAAAGTGTTAGACATGTTTTCACAAAATAAAACCAACATATAAACTAAAATCAAGTAGAAAATAAAGCAAAGGGAAATCTGTTTAGCATTGACTGTGTGTGTGTGTGTGTGTGTGTGTGTGTGTGTGTGTGTGTGTGTGTGTGTGTGTGTGTGTGTGTGTGTGTGTGTGTGAGCCACCATTTTGTAGAAGTCAGGTGTGTTTATCAGATTATTTAAGCGAGATGGATTCTGAGCACAATGGATTGCAGTATTTAAAACATCACAAACTTTACAGATTTTATAAAAGAAACGGTTTGATGATAAAGCTGATAGCTACGGCTAACGTTAATGTTTATTTACGCAGCTAGTATTCATGATTCATGAGCAGTGTGTGCTAACTTTGCTTGTTTTTTAAATCTACAAATGTGGCTTATCTTTATCTTTAGCACACATTAGCTTGCTGAGCTGCTGTCGACTCTGCGCTGCTGTGGGATTATAATAGTGAGCGGGTGTTTGTATGTAGCATCACTATAAAGATATGATGATACAGGACATGACATAGGCTGTGTGTGTGTGTGTGTGTATGATATGACATTCAGTGACCCCTGATCTTGACCTTATGACCTCTCACCTTTTTCACATAATGAAACATAAGAAGATCACTGATGCTAAATGGAGTCGCGTCTCTCTGAAGGATCACAGAAAACAACCTTTTGTTAATCAAGTGAAACATTATATAATCAAATTATACAATTTAAGATAAACTGTGTCATTAGAATAAACACATTACAATCTATAATCTGTAAACAGAGATAATAAAATCAACACAACATACTTAACATTCAGCAGCTAAACATATCGTTTATAAGTGGTAAAGAATTAAAAAAGAGCTTTGAGGTGAAGCTGAAACTTTTCTGACACTCACTTCTACACTTTCTCACTAACTAACTAACATCTCTCACTAACTACCATCTCTAACTAACATCTCTAACTAACATCTCTCACTAACTACCATCTCTAACTAACATCTCTCACTAACATCTCTCACTAACTACCATCTCTAACTAACTAACATCTCTCACTAACATCTCTCACTAACATCTCTCACTAACATCTCTCACTAACTAACATCTCTCACTAACTACCATCTCTCACTAACATCTCTCACTAACTACCATCTCTCACTAACATGTCTCACTAACATCTCTCACTAACTACCATCTCTAACTACCATCTCTCACTAACATCTCTCAGTAACTACCATCTCTAACTAACATCTCTCACTAACATCTCTCACTAACATCTCTCACTAACATCTCTAACTACCATCTCTAACTACCATCTCTCACTAACATCTCTCACTACCATCTCTAACTAACATCTCTCACTAACTACCATCTCTAACTACCATCTCTCACTAACTACCATCTCTAACTACCATCTCTCAGTAACATCTCTCACTAACTACCATCTCTAACTACCATCTCTCACTAACATCTCTCACTAACTACCATCTCTAACTAACATCTCTAACTAACATCTCTCACTAACTACCATCTCTCAGTAACATCTCTCACTAACTAACATCTCTCAGTAACTACCATCTCTAACTAACATCTCTCAGTAACATCTCTCACTAACATCTCTCACTAACTACCATCTCTAACTACCATCTCTCAGTAACATCTCTCACTAACTAACATCTCTCACTAATATCTCTCACTAACTAACATCTCTCACTAACATCTCTCACTAACTAACATCTCTCACTAACATCTCTCACTAACTAACATCTCTCACTAACATCTCTAACTAACATCTCTCACTACCATCTCTAACTAACATCTCTCACTAACTACCATCTCTAACTAACATCTTTCTCTAACTACCATCTCTAACTACCATCTCTAACTACCATCTCTCACTAACATCTCTCACTAACTACCATCTCTAACTAACATCTCTCACTAACTACCATCTCTAACTACCATCTCTAACTACCATCTCTCACTAACATCTCTCAGTAACATCTCTCACTAACTAACATCTCTAACTAACATCTCTCACTAACATCTCTCACTAACTACCATCTCTCACTAACATCTCTCTCTAACTACCATCTCTAACATCTCTCTCTCACTACCATCTCTAACTAACATCTCTCACTAACATCTCTAACATCTCTAACTAACATCTCTCACTAACATCTCTAACATCTCTAACTACCATCTCTCAGTAACATCTCTCACTAACTACCATCTCTCACTAACATCTCTCACTAACTAACATCTCTCAGTAACATCTCTCACTAACATCTCTCACTAACTACCATCTCTAACTACCATCTCTAACTACCATCTCTCACTAACTACCATCTCTAACTAACATCTCTCACTAACTACCATCTCTAACTAACATCTCTCACTAACTACCATCTCTAACTACCATCTCTAACTAACATCTCTAACTAACATCTCTCACTAACTACCATCTCTAACTAACATCTCTCACTAACTACCATCTCTCACTACCATCTCTCACTAACATCTCTCACTAACATCTCTCACTAACATGACAAGCTGCAGGTTTTTTGTTTTTTTTACTGAACTGTAATAAAATTACATTTTATCATTCCAACACAACAGTAATATCTACAGATCTACACGAATGACTCACTATTCCTGCATCTAAATATCATTTCCTTTTTTTCCTTTGAGTTTTTTAGTGGATGTTTGAGTTGTTTTTTGAGTTTTGTTTTTTTTATCTTTCATTTTGTTGTAGGTGTTTATTATTTCATCTGTTTGGTGTTTAAGTGTTTTTTGTGGTTGTTTTTTTCTTTTTATTTGCTTTTGTTTTGTTTATTTTTTGTTTAGAGTTTTAGCCTTATTAAGGTTTTTGCTTTTAGATATATATATATATATATATTATTTGCTTTAGAAATGGTACTTGCTTTTGGAGTTAAGTTTTTCTGAAAGTTAAAACCAGCTCGAGATTTTTTTCTCCTTCAAAATAAACCGTCATCAGTTCTAAATAGTTTTTAATGAGACTTTCCACTCAGTGTAGAGTTTCTCATCAACACACTGCTCAGTTTAGCTGAAGAAGGTGAACACTAAAGGCTTTCTGTAGAGAATCAGCCCTGGAGTTAAAGGTTTCCATAAAGTATGTGTCATTTCTTTATACTTTAATATTACTCGCGATATTTTGTATTGAAGCATTTTAAACACCTCGCATTTATCGCAGTCCGTTCATCCATCTCTCTCTCTCTCAGGTGCTCCATCATCAGGACTCTAACAGCTCTCAGGTGACGCTCATTATAAAGCTCGCTAATAAAAGCGCGTACACACCGACCTCGCGCGCCGTAGGGTCATTATCATCATAATCACACGAGCTCAGCGAGAGAGGAAAAAAAAAAAAAGAAAGAAAAATAAACTAAATGAGTCAGCAGCAGAGTTTAGGGAACGTGGACGCCATGCAGCGTCTGCAGCTCTTTAACTGCGTGCACGCGGACTGCGGAGCGACGTTCACGCGCCGGTGGCGTCTCGAGGAGCACGAGACCGTGCACACTGGAGCGGTGAGTTCTGAAAGTGTGCTCTAGAGCGCGTTCACGATGCATCAAGTACATGGTGGATTGTGTATACTGTAGTGTGTGTGTGTGTGTGTGTCCATCTAGCGGCCATACAAATGCCCCGAAGAAGGATGCGAGCGCCAGTTCTCGCGCAGGTCGCACCTCAGCAGGCACGCGCTCAAACACCAAGGCAAAAAAGTCAGGTAAAACTCCGTACATTAGCCGAGTTGATGCTAACGTGTCATGGAAGCGTGTAGCCTCCAGTTTAGCATTTAGCCTGGCTTGTTATTCCAGGTGCTCTGAGGCGAACTGCGGCAAAACCTTCTGCAACAGGGACAGGCTGAAGAGACATGTCCGCTACGCGCACGAGGACAAGGAGCGGTACTTTAAGGTAGAGCTGAGGCGATATCACCGAACAGCGTCAGTATCACGGTCCCGGTGGTGCAATACACCTTTCTGAGAAGTCACTGATAACCTGGTTATGTTTGATTATAGGTTTTAATGTTAGAATAATAACTGTCCAGGCAGCTGGTGTGATTACTTTAAAATGTTACTTTTTTATTTTTATTTTTTCCCCTGTTCAGTGCTGTGTGTTAAATACTAACGTTTTTTAAATTTAAACTAGCACTTTTTAAAATCAGGAAAAGTACATGTTTATTTACACAAACCTGCAGCTTTCACAAAAATCATTCTGCAAATATAATGATGTATAAAATATAACTAATAAATAAAATCAATCCTAACAAAAAAATTCAAGTTTATTTATATGTAAACATTTCCAGTTCCAACAAACTTTTGCAAATCCAATTCCAATTGTTTCCATTAAAATTAGCATTAAAAACTAAAAAAGCAGCACTACTGTATTGTTGGTGAATATTGATGTTTATTGCTTTTGAGGATTGTGAGATTTTTATATATTTTGTTGTATTTTGTGTTCGGCTCCATCCTCAGATACGGGTCTTGAGGTGTAAATTGTTTTGACTTCTCTGTTGCTTCCTGCTCCTGTGTGAATCTGTGTGCATTTCCCACAGTGCACCTTTCCCAGCTGTGTGATGACGTTCCGGAAGCGGCGTGGACTGAAGCTTCACCAGGTGACTCATGGAATCTCCGGGGGCTTCAGGTGAGCTCTGGGGGGTGGGGCTTCAGGTGAGCTCTGGGGGGTGGGGCTTCAGGTGAGCTCTGGGGGGTGGGGCTTCAGGTGAGCTCTGGGGGGTGGGGCTTCAGGTGAGCTCTGGGGGGTGGGGCTTCAGGTGAGCTCTGGGGGGTGGGGCTTCACAGTACACACTCGGCAGCACTCTGTGCAGGAGCTTTAATAACGACTCGTTTCCTCTCAGGTGCTCGAAGGCGGACTGCAGAATGATGTTCAGCACACACATCGCCCGAAAAGCTCACGAGAAAACACACACAGGTGAGAGTTTAATCTAACCGTGTCCAAAGAAGTGAACTTGCTGATTTGGGACACGCCCTCACACCTCCATCTCTGTGCTGAAGGTTATCGCTGTCCTCACTCGGAGTGTGAGGTTGTGGAACACACCTGGAGTAGATTACTGAAACACGCAGCTACACACCCAGGTGAGTCCCCGCAAGTCACATCCTGAATCTGGGTTTTTTCTTGATGGGGTTTTTTTTTTTATTAAAGTGTTTTACCTTTAGTGTTTTTTTTTTTTTGCTATTTTAGCCCTTTTTTAAATGTTTTTGATGGTTTTTCTTTAAGGTTTATTTATTTATTTTTCTTATTCTTAGCTTTTGTTTATTGTAAGTAGTTGAGTGGTTTTTGAAATAAATAACTTTAATAGTTTTCGGGTTTTTTCCTTGGTTTTGTTGATGCTTTGGGGTTTTTTTGTGTAATTTTTAGTGTTTAGTTTATGAAGGTTATTTAAGGGGTGTGTTCTTGCCTTTTTTTTTCCCCCCTGTTATTTTTGCATGACTGAAGATCAGGAAGTTCACACTCACAGGTTGTTCTCTAGCACGAGCTCGAACACCTCGACACCTCCCGAGTGAAGTTTACAGGTTGCTGTAAACACACTAGTGGTATATTTTCAGTAGATGCTGGTTTAATATGTAGATCTTTTCAGCACTTAAGTGTAAATGCACGTGTGATGTGTGTCCGTGTGTTCAGCCTCGCACACCTGCTCCACGTGTAAGAAGACGTTTGTGAAACGTGACTCTCTGCGGCGACACAGGCGCACTCACGCCCTGCAGAAACCCGTGCTGCTGTGTCCGAGCGACGGCTGCCAGGCGTACTTCTCCACCACCTTCAACCTGCAGCACCACATCCGCAAAGTCCACCTGAAGCTGCTGCGCCATCACTGCTCCTTCCCCGGCTGCGACAAAGCCTTCGCCATGAGGGTAACTAGCATCCTCCTGCTGCGCTAACACCCTTTCCATGCTAGTGTTTAACATGCAGGTGCAATAAACATTATAAAATATACTTCATTACTGGGTTCTGTGCTTTTGAGTGCTGCCCCCTGCTGGGTGGGAGGTCAGCTGTTGTATTTACTGCGGTTTATCATGTTTGTAATTAAATAATTTGAATCTGTCGTGCTATACTGACGGTGTGTTTCCTGTGTTGTGCTTCAGGAGAGTCTGGTTCGTCACATGCTCCATCACGACCCCGACGCTGCAAAACTCAAGGTAAGTCGCTGTTTAGTTCAGTAAATACAAACCTTTAATATGTCGTGGTTGTTTTTTTAAAGTTTTTTTAATGTTCCTTTTAGTGTTTGAGTTGTTTTTGACTTTAAGGTGTTTATTTTAGGGTTTTGTCTAGTGTTTTTTTTTAGTTAATCTTTTTTGGTAGGTTTTTCTCACACACTCCCCAGAACTCCACAGCACTTTTCAGTACTTTTCACCTTTAAGGACTTGACGTGAGATTTAAATCAGAGCGATGTTGAGTTAAAAGCTGAAGGGGAATGTAGTGTGTGTGTGTGTGTGTGTGTGTGTGTGTGTGTGATGGTGGAATTGAGACGTGAGCTCGGGACTAAACGCTGGTTGTTTGTGCAGCGGAGACGGAAGCGGAGCAGTAAGAGCTGGCAGAAGCGTCTGGAGGGTCGAACCCGGCGCTCTCTGGTGGAAGATGATCTCCGGCGTCTGTTCGCCCTGCGCATGCGCTTCCCTCGCCGCACCAAGCTGGAGGCCAACCTGTCCGGATTATTCAACGAGCGCAAAATCCCACACCACGTCGACCCCGAGGTGAACCTGCGCGACCTCTTCAACATCAAACCCCCTCAAAAGGTCAAAGGTTAAGCCGTGACTACATGTTTAAGTAGAAAATCGGCTTTTTGTTAATTTTTTTTTTTTTTTTTTTTTTTTTTTTAACACTCAGGATGATATGAAGTCCAAAATATATATTTTTGGGGGGGGATTAAGTCCGATTTAAGTTAAAAAAATAGAACGGTGTAATTTTGAAGGCGGATTTGAGTTTTTCTAAGCGCACGGTGGATTGACTGGGTGCAAATTTAAGAAGTAAACACTGCTTTTTGTTTAAAGTAAAATGAAAGCTGTATAAATGTCCAGCGTCTGAATTAAAGCACTTTAGTAAAATTAATCGTCTCCACTGAACTCAGGCTGCAGAATTGATTGATGTTTATTTATTTATTTTTCATGGATATACTGTAATAACCTGAGATTTAATTATGGTGCAAGTTTGAGAAAACCAATGCTTTAAGTTTTTGTAAATCTCTTGTGTGACTAAAATAATAAATGGACAGAAGCTGAACTTGAAGAACTTGTGCATTTTTATTTATTTATTTAAAAACATTAACACATTTTGTAGATGTGTAAAGACTGCAATACAATTTCAAGTGTGCATTTAACCACCACCCCATCCCCCCCCCCCCCCCCCAAAAAAAAGATTTCATAACAAAATGTAAATGATTGTTCACATATTAAAACATTTGTGTTAAAATGTGAATAAGAAGAAACTTTATTTATAGATCACGGGTAGTGTAAAGTGCTTTATAATTAAATGGTTAAAAAAATAAATTATTTTGAAAATGGAACACAGGATAAAATGAAATATTGTGAAAATACAAGAACATAATATGACGATAGTCTACATAAAATACAAAATGGAATAAAAATAAATAAAATAATAAATTCAAGACCTTTTAAAATAAAGTAGATGAATATAAATTCCAAAATGGATAAAGTGCTTTTAATCAGAGATGGCATAACGCTGCTTTCTTTTCCGATACTGAAACCCTTTTTCCTCTGATATCTGATCACGATCACCACTTTTGGCTGGGATCGGAGTCTGATACTGATCTGACCGTGTATCGGATCCTCTAGTTTTAATTAAATGCCAAATTTAAAAGATGACCCCACCCAGTCCATTTTAAAGAAGAGCTCCTGCTGTAATACACTGCTGCTGGTTTGTTGCTGAATCCTGCAGTTAATAAACACCGTGTCCTCGTCCCTCCTGTAAACCAGGACACTTCCTGTCCGTTTCTGTGATGCTGGTTTAAATCCACTGGGGAGAAGCACCACTTCCTGTGTCTCCTTTTCTGTGGTATGACTCTGTGACGTGTCCCGAATCTCTCTCTCCTCCTCCCCTCGGGCTGTGAACATCAGGACGTCCTACAGAGTTTTAAGAGATCAGACGCTTTTACAGACGATGTGCTCTGAATTATTAAACAGACTATTAATTATTAAACAAATGCAAACTAAATGTTCATTTCTCCTGAACTCAGAGAATGGACTGGAATGAAACCCTTATAAAGGCTGCGTCCTAAATCGCCAGGTCTTGCTGGAAATGAAAGATGGACCTACAAGTTATGGAGTGTTTCCCTGTGAGATCATGGTCCTGTCCTGTCCGGTCAAGGGGGTTTTGGACAAAGCTGCTGAGCTAAAGTGCTAAAAATAAAGAATCGGGAAGTTATGTAGTGTGCACCGATGGTGTCCTCCTACAGTAAAAGCTTTTATAAGGGCTGTAGGTGCTAGAAAGTGCACATGGGGTGGTTGGGTATCATTTTAGATCGCTGTTCACGTCGTATTTGACGTCACTGAATAAAAATGCAGCACGCGCTGAAACCCGAAGGACGGATCAGAGTCTAGATGAGAAGCTAGAGGACAAAACTAGGGACGAATAGAGGAGAAGACATCAAGGGAACTTAAAAAATGAAGACAAGGGACAATGCATAGGGAAGTAAGATGGCACTGTGTAACCCAGAGGCTATAAAGAGCATCAGGTGAGACTAACAAATCATAAGAACACCAAACAATGACCTTATAAGGAAAAAAGGGGCACAACAATGCCAAGAGGTACTGTATGTATGCAGAACAAAAGTCCTGGGGGTGGAGTCAGACCTGATCCAGCTCCTCCTACCTGGGGCGGAGACGAGTCGGTGTGTTTCAGCGTCGGTACGTAAGCGTGTGTTCTGTGCCGTACAGCATGTCACGGGTTAGGATCAGAAGAAAAGTTGGAACAGGTCCGGCTCCACCCCCTGGACTTTTGGTTCTGCGGCGAGGACGGTCTCCAAACCGGGACAGGTGGTGTGTGGAGTACAGAGAGCCAATAGAGACACACTTAAAGCAGATACATGAGGGCTTGCATCCCAAATCGCTCTTCCTGTCCCTGTTAGAAGACAATAGGATATTAATAATGTGTGAGAGAAGTAGATCATTAGATTGACACATCAAAACAAACACTAATAATTACAACATTAATATTTTATTAGCATGCAAGAGATAACTGACAGACATACTGACACCATGGTTCATCCAGCTGGCGGTCCAGGGATCCGGCGGTCCAGGGATCCGGCGGTCCAGGGATCCGGCGTTCTCGTTCTCCACTCTGATCAGGAATAAAGCGCTCACTGAAGATTAATGTGTGAATCAATATCATATTTTTTGCTCTGTTGTAGAAACATTCAGGAACAGATGACCCAAAAACCCCTTTTCTCTCTCTTGGTCTCTCTCTCTCACATCCCTCACTCTCTCAGGTCCACATCTATACATCTAAACTAAACACACTGTCCTCTATACGTCACTGCAGCAACATCCCATAATACTCTTTACTGGTGGCGATGGCAGTGAACTACAAAAATCACTCTCAAGAAAAAATGTCCACATTCCAGAGCATCAGCATCATATTAGCATAATCTCTATATATGTATCTGCAGTAAGTGGAGTTTATGGACACTATATAATAAAGAATACTGACTGGAAACTTCCAATTTACTTCTGAAGAGTCACACTGAGGGGATAAATGGAGCGGGCAATGAAACGAGTGTAGAAGCTGATACTACACACCGTAAAGGTGTTTTATTCCTCTTACACCACAACAGTTTGCTAACAATTACCATTCATGTAGTTATTAAAGAATGACACATACTTTTTATCTGTTTATAGTTACATTTAACGTTCAGTGAAAGGATTTAGTTTCAGTTCTCGCTTACGTTACAGCAGCTATAAACAGTCGTTCCCTCTCCAGCCCTCTCTTTATTCTCTCTCCTCAAGTTACAGCTTCACCTCTGACTGCTCCACAGCGCCGACACTGGAGACTCCTTCCATACATGTTAAATAAACTCCTCCTTACTCTAAGCAAACCTCAGCATATCAGTGATTCGACACGTGTTTCAATCGGTATGTGCTGAGCGTCCGCTGTACACGCCCCTGTGAACGAGCTGTTACCATAGAAACGGCCAGAATTCGCTCTTATATTCAGCCCACAGGATCCGTGTTAACGCTTAATCAGTTGTAGCTGTAATTAAGGGATCAGGATATAAACAGAGCTACTCTGCGAACGAAGCAGACGTGCCTGATTTCCCCCACTGAGACTCTGTAAACCTGCTGAGAGAAATTTGCATACATTTGCATAAAAAGTATGTTGAAAAATATCAGAATAAATAAATATGTAAGTATCACATCAGTGCGGTGATGACTGAGGAGAGCACAGGAAGCAATAAATAATCACACTAAACATAGCAGGAGGTGACACACTGCTGGAAAAACACACACACACACACACACACACACACACACACACGAATATGCACATGCACTATGTCTATGTCTCTGCTGTTCTATTTTTACATTGTCTGAGAGCAGCTGGACTGCTTGGGGACCACACACACACACACACACACACACACACACACACACACACACACACACACACACACCCCAGTACAGCTGATACACACTGCAGCGTTCGGAAGCTCCCAGGCCTGTAACGTGTACACGACCTCTTTTTTAGCTGCTTAAATGTCCATAAAATATAAAAACATTACATAACATGGAGGAATTTATCTGCTGAGTGAAAATTTCAAGTAAATATCAAATTTCTACGCTAATCTAAGCACGGAGTCAGAGTTTATCCGTTTTACTGCAGTCTTATATTTAACCGTCTTTATAGCGGAACACAAAACAGGTGAACACAATCAGGAAACAAACAGAGTGACGGGGGCGTTGGCCGAATGCGCGTTGTGATGACGTCACATGACGCGTCTCGGCTCAAATCTGCGGAAGATCCAAGGTTAATTTAGAAAAATTGCAAGATCCTGTGAGTATTGCTTGATTTTGCGTCCATTTCTGCGATCGCAAATTCGCGAAATCCTGGAGGGACTCTGATTATATGACACACACAAGCATTTCTGTCGTAAAATATATTGTAAAGACTGGGAGAAGAAAAGCGTGGATTGTGCTCGTATCGGGCGATGATGAAAATGCGTATTGCAGAAATCAGAAATGCGTGCACACCACAGTGACCTGCACAGACAATCATGCGTTTCTCACTTTGTTAAATGCCTGAGCATTTTGGGTTTGTTTCAGGTATGTTTGTGTGGTTTCCTAAGAAGTATTTAGGTTTAAAAAAAAAACAATTCTGAAGACCTGGCAACCCTGTGTGAGTAGTTTGTTTGTGTATTCTCGGCTCCTTCACTGTTTCTTTCTGTCTGAGGTATTTCGTGTGTATCGTGTTCTCGCTTTCCACGTATTTGAATCCTGGTTCCTCGTAATTCCCGGTTTTGAATTGTCACAGTGATGTCACAGTGATGTCACAGTGATGTCACCGGCGATAACACATGACCTCAGGTTGTTTCTTTGTATTTATGCTGCGTCCGTGGTGTTTTGTAAGCTGTAACGCGCAAGTTCGTGATGATGTCATTTCCCACCACAACACAATCCACGTGTGGAAAAAAAAAAAAAACACGGACGCCTCCGTGAAAGCGTGCGTTTTGTTTGTGCTGTCAGAGCAGGTTCTGGTTCTGTTCTACTGTAGTGACCTTCTAACATTCCTGCAGCATTTTGGACTGAAATTGCAGCGCAGCAACAACAACAGCGCACAACAGCGAGTAGCTTAGCTTAAGGTTAGTGATAACTCTAATGTTGTTTGAAGTTTGTTTGAAATCTTTGCAAATTTATTAAAAATAAAAAACGAAAAAAATCACGTACATAAGTATTCACAGCATTTGCCATGACACTCAAAACTGAGCTCAGGTACATCCTGCTTCCACTGACCATCCTTGAGATGTTTCTACAGCTTGATTGGAGTCCACCTGTGGTAAATTCAGTTGATTGGACATGATTTGGAAAGGCACACACCTGTCTATATAAGGTCCCACAGTTAACAGTGCATGTCAGAGCACAAACCAAGCCATGAAGTCCAAGGAATTGTCTGTAGACCTCCGAGACAGGATTGTATCGAGGCACAGATCTGGGGAAGGGTACAGAAAAATCTCTGCAGCATTGAAGGTCCCAATGAGCACAGTGGCCTCCATCATCCGTAAATGGAAGAAGTTTGGAACCACCAGCACTTCACTGAGCGATCGGGGGAGAAGGGCCTTAGCCAGGGAGTTGACCAAGGACCCGATGGTCACTCTGACAGAGCTCCAGCATTTCTCTATGGAGAGAGGAGAACCTTCCAGAAGAACCACCTTCTCTGCAGCACTCCACCAATCAGATCTGTATGGTAGAGTGGCCAGACGGAAGCCACTCCTCAGTAAAAGGCACATGACAGCCCACCTGGAGTTTGCCAAAAGGCACCTGAAGGACTCTCAGACCATGAGAAACAAAAATTTAACTCTTTGGCCTGAATAGCAAGCGTCATGTCTGGAGGAAACCAGGCACCGCTCATCACCTGGCCAATACCATCCCTACAGTGAAGCATGGTGGTGGCAGCATCATGCTGTGGGGATGTTTTTCAGCGGCAGGAACTGGGAAACTAGTCAGGATCGAGGGAAAGATGAATGCAGCAATGTACAGACACATCCTTGATGAAAACCTGCTCCAGAGCGCTCTGGACCTCAGACTGGGGCAAAGGTTCATCTTCCAACAGGACAACGACCCTAAGAACACAGCCAAGATAACAAAGGAGTGGCTACGGGACAACTCTGTGAATGTCCTCGAGTGGCCCAGCCAGAGCCCAGACTCGAACCCGATTGAACATCTCTGGAGAGATCTGAAAATGGCTGTGCACCGACGCTCCCCATCCAACCTGATGGAGCTTGATTGTCGGCCATGTTGATTTAACGTCACTCCGTCATATAATTATTAATACAGCTCGTGTACATGAAGTGTCCATATGTTAAAGCCATTTTGGTGTTAAATATCATTTTTAAGCAAATTAAATTAAAAAGTCCTCAGTTTATTCTTCTGTCCACTCAAACTGACACGCCCATTTATCATCTGTTAGATATGACCCGCTTTTGTGCCCTGATTACTACACACACACACACACACACACACACACACACACACACACACAGTCCTTGAACGTAAGGAACATTAAAACGAGGTCGGTCAGAAATAAATCTGTCTAAATTAAGCCATAGCTTAAAGCACAAAGCAGCATATATCAAAGTCTCACACACACACACACACACATACACACACACACACATACACACATACACACACATACACACACACAGTCGAGTCCAGAAATCTGACTACACCAGCAGTGTGTGAAAGAGACATGTTTAGCTAGGTCGCTCCAGTTAGCAAGCTCTTCATGTAGCTTAGCTACAAATGAAAAGGTTAGCAAACATGCTAGAGGTGGCTAGCTAACAATCTAGCATGTAGCAGTAATACGTTGCAATGTTAGCAGAGAGCTAGCGTTATATTTTCAAGCAACACTCACACTTTCAGCACACAAATTGTCCGGAGTATAAATGATTTGTAAGGCAGCTAATGACAAAACTAAGCTAGCTAGCTAATTCACCTAAAGCCTAAATTTGTGAGTTGACTCACAAACAACCGTGCTAATCCACCAATCTGATCTAGTCTGATCAGAAAATTACACAGTACGTTCACCGAGTTGACTATTTAGCATTTTCCGTTAAGCTGATGAACCTTTGGTGTAATACTAGCCCGTTAGTTATATTTAATATCTTGTGTTATTGAGCTACGAGCTAGCTTTTAGTTTATGTTAAGCTAGCTTTTAATGCAAGCTAGTCAGCATTCACAGATTACCAGTTATTCTTTGTTAATTATTTCCAGAGATATATTTTTACTTTAATTTTAATCTGTAATCAGTGTAGTGTGTCTATGAAAGTGTGTGTGTGTGTGTGTGTGTGTGTGTGTGTGTGTGTGTGGAATCAGAGACACTACACATTGGTTTGGTTACACACTTCTGTATTATATCACAACAATCCACTTGACATAATCACATGCTTTAGCCTCTTCGTCATCTCAGATCCTCTCAGAGTGAAGGCGCTCGCTTCACCGCTTCACCGCTTCATCGCTTCATTTCAGATTTCAGTATTTTTAGCATCAGGTTTTTATTTATTGGGTCAGTATGGAGTGTGTGACGTGTGTTAAATTTCCTCCAGAGAGTGTGTGGGCACCAGGCCTCGCTTCTTCCCGCTGCACAGCTTCACGTATCCGTCACTGTCCTCCTTTTTCCCCACGCAGATCTACAGGGACGAAACACAACGCAGAAAACGGGACACTTATTTTCTCATCACGTATAAATAAAACTAAAGGATGATTTCATTATTAATTAAAGTTCTCAATTAGCCTGGATGGTGTAATTTACAACCTGTGTTATTATTTTTTAATTATAATCATTATAACATTATTTATCGAATACAGTGGATATAAAAAGTCTACACACCCCCTATTACAATCTCAGTGATTTTGTGATGTAAAAAAAATAATAATAATAATAATGAAACCAATCACATTCAATCTCATGTTCAGAAGTAATTATCATACAGCTGTCATCAATGAAATTATTCTGATCAACACCAAATAAAGACCAGCTGTTTCTGTAGGATGTGCTTTCACATCTTCTTGGTTTCATCTGACTGCTGAAGCCGTGGTCCTGAAGGAGCTTACAGAGCATGTACGGGATCTCACTTGTTGAAACATATCGATCAGGAGAGGGGTCTAAAACAACATGGAACACTGTGAAGGCCATCATCAACAAGTATGAGCACTACAGTGACATCACCGAGAACACGACGTCCCTCAAGAATTTCTAAGAGGACAAGACAAAAACTCACCAGGGAGGCTGCCAGGAGACCTACGGCAACATTAAAGGAGCTGGAGGAACATCTGACAAGTACCGATTACTCTCTGCATGCGACAACATTCTCTTGTGTCACCAAAAGAACACCATCCCCACGGTGAAGCATGGTGGTGGCAGCATCATGCTTTAGGGCTGCTTTTCTTCAGCCAGAACTGGGGCTTTTTATCAAGGTGGAGGGAATCACGAATATCTACAAATACCAGCCGATTTTAGTGCAGAACCTTCAGGTGTCTGCTAGTGAGCTGAAGATGAAAAGGAATTTCACCTTTCAGCAGGACAATGACCCAAAGCACACATCCACGTCAACAAAGGAAGAGGATCAGTGTTTTTAAATGATCGAACCAGAGTCCAGACCTGAATCCAACTAAATATCTGTGAGGTGACCTGAAGCAGGCTGTGCACAGGACACGCCCCCACAATCTGATGGATCTGGAATGTTTTTGTAAGAAAGAGAGGGAAAATATTGCAGAGTAAAGATGTTCCACTCTGATAGACTCTTCCCCAAAATCACTGAGGGGTGTAATAACATCAAAAGCTGCTTCAACAGAGTATTAGTGTAGGGGTGTGTACACTTATACACTTATACACTTATACACTTATACACATACACAAATACACTTATACACAAATACACTTATACACAAATACACTTATACACAAATACACTTATACACTTATACACTTATACACTTATACACAAATACACTTATACACTTATACACTTATACACAAATACACTTATACACAAATACACTTATTCTCTTATACACTTATACACTTATACACAAATACACTTATACACTTATACACAAATACACTTATACACTTATACACTTATACACTTATACACATACACAAATACACTTATACACTTATACACTTATACACTTATACACAAATACACTTATACACTTATACACAAATACACTTATACACTTATACACTTATACACATACACAAATACACTTATACACTTATACACTTATACACTTATACACAAATACACTTATACACTTATACACTTATACACATACACAAATACACTTATACACAAATACACTTATACACTTATACACAAATACACTTATACACAAATACACTTATACACTTATACACTTATACACAAATACACTTATACACTTATACACAAATACACTTATACACTTACACACTTATGTCTATTTGTCTGTCTATATACGGTATATGTGTGTGTATGTGTGTGTGTGTGTGTGTGTGTGTATTTTGTGTTACCTGATCTTCCTTAACAGTCATGTGACCCATTTGTCGGTCGCCATGGACACCCTGCATGACTCTCCACACGCTCTCACCTGGACGCACTCTCTGTACAAAATTAGCGGGAAAGAAACCCACCCTGTCTCCACTCTTCCCCTGCACACACACACACACACACACAAACACACACACACACACACACAAACACACACACAAACACACAAAAATGATGAGTTTCTGAAGGCTGATCATCAGGAAGCATGAGGCAACATTAAAGAACTATTCCAAAATATTCCAAAAAGTCACAACAAGTCACAACAAATCACATGTTCAACAGGAAGTTGTGTCGTCTGAATTTCCTGAAGATCTCGGGAAGAAGAAGTGTGTGTTCTCTCATTCTTTTTTCTTTACTTTTGTAAATGATGAAATTGTGATATTGACTGACGAGGTCACGTTGAATGTATAATCCTGTTACTCAAATTATAGAACAAAAATAAATCATTCATTAAGATGTTAATTTACGTATATCTTAAGCATGTCTTGTCTGCTGTTAGCATGGATGCTAGTTGACTACAGTTTGTGTACTTGCTAATTGTATGCTAATAAAATAAAAACACAGTCGCTGTCTGCAGGAAAAAATAAAAACGCTGGAATTTTCCAAGAATATTTCTCCTCACCTTCCACCACTCTTCATTAGAGTCATCAGTGACCTGCACTCTGTCTCCCGGACTGAGAAAAGCGAGAGAGAAACGTTTATAATACCGTCAAGTATTAGACACTGTGTGTGTGTGTGTGTGTGTGTGTGTGTGTGTGTGTGTGTGTGTGTGTGTGTGTGTGTGTGTGTGGAAAAAACAGGACTTTATACACTCCGTAATCCCACATGCTGCCACTCACAGATGGTCAGGGGATTTAAATCTTTACACACACACACACACACACACACACACACACACACACACACACACACTGATATTCACTCACCGTAACTCCAGATCGTTCTGCTCTTGTGGCAGAAACTTGTAGAGAGCCACATACGTGTGGATCGGATGAAACCTGGGAACCTGCAAATAACACGGATGGAGGTGAATATTTTAATGTATTTAAATATTCTAATGAGCGCACACTCTGCACTCTGATTGGCTGTTAAGTGAAAATGCGTGCGTGGGTGCGGTTACCTTTATCACATCCTCCGCTTCAGTCTTCGAGGTCTCTGGATTCGGGAGCTCTGCTGTGAGAAGAGACACGACTGTAACGTGTGTGTGTGTGTGTGTGTGTGTGTGTGTGTGTGTGTGTGTGTGTGTGTGTGTGTGTATATACTCAGCGTACGTTTTATTAACGACAAACCATGAATCATAATCAGAGCTCGTAACATGGGTCAATAAACTGGAAAGTAATGTTGAAGAAATGTTAACACATGCACTATTCAGGAAAGATGGAACTCAATAGACAGGAAATGACACTCAGAAATTCTGGCAAGACTTCGCAAAAGAGGAGGGGTTAAACTAATCTAACTAATAAAACTAAGGGGTTAAACTAATTTAACTAATAAAACTAAGGGGTTAAACTAACTCAGTTTTGTCTCCACCACAGCAGGCTCTCATGTGTCTCACACTGAGGAGAGGCTTCTGTCTGGTCACTCTGCCATAAAGCCCAGATCGGTGGATCAGTGATGGTTGACCTTCTGCAAGTTTCTCCCATCTCCACACATGATCTCTGGTGCTCAACCAGACTGACCATCTGTTCTTCTCTCTTACCAAGGCCCTTCTCCACCGATCGCTCAGTTTGGCCGGGCGGCCAGCTCTAGGAAAAGTCCTGGTTGTTCCAAACTTCTTCCATTTAAGAATCATGGAGGCCACTTTGCTCTTGGGAACCTTGAATGCAGCAGAAATATTCTCTAGCCTTCCCCAGATCTGTATCTCGATACAATCCTGTCTCTGAGCTCTTCAGGCAGTTCTTTTAACCTCCTCATGGCTTGGTTTTTGCTCTCACGTGCATTTTCAGCTGTTAGACCTTATCAAATCAATTGAATTCGCCACAGGTGGACTCCAATCAAAGTGTAGAAACATCTCAAAGACGAGCCAGAGAAATGTGATGCACCTGAGCTACATTTCAAATGTCATAGAAAAGGCTCTGGATATTTATGTCAATGTGATATTTTAGTTTCTTCTGTTTAAAGTTAAGCAAAATTATCACCTATCTGGTTTTTGGCTTTGTCATGTTGGGGTATGGAGTGTAGACTGATGTGAAAAAAATAAAGCATTTTAGCAGAAGGTTGCAACATAACAAAATGTGAAAAAAAATGAAGGGGTGTGAATACTTTCTGAACACACTGTACCCCATAAACACAGATTTACTGAGTAATACACGCTGAGCATCAACAAAGCTTTACCGCTCTCCGTGTCGTTATTTGTCCGTTCATCCATGTCCATCTCCGTTTCATCCTTCTCCTCCCCTCCATCACCCTGAGAATGAGCGTATGACGAATATTAATGAGTGAATAATGAATATTAATGAGGGTGTAACCATGTCGGTGAGTGTGTAGTGGATATAAATCCCCTACACACTCATTGACATTATTATCAACTCATTAATATGAATTATTCACTCATTAATATGTATTACACACTCATTAATATGCATTGCACACTCATTAATATGCATTGCACACTCATTAATATGCATTGCACACTCATTGATATGTGTTACACACTCATTAATATGCGTTACACACTCATTAATATGCATTGCACACTCATTGATATGTGTTACACACTCATTAATGTGTTACACACTCATTGATATGCATTGCACACTCATTGATATGTGTTAGACACTCATTAATATGCGTTACACACTCATTAATATGCATTGCACACTCATTGATATGCGTTGCACACTCATTGATATGCGTTGCACACTCATTGATATGTGTTACACACTCATTAATATGCGTTACACACTCATTAATATGCGTTACACACTCATTAATATGCATTGCACACTCATTAATATGCGTTGCACACTCATTAATATGCGTTGCACACTCATTAATATGCATTGCACACTCATTGATATGCGTTACACACTCATTAATATGCATTACGCAATCATTAATATGCGTTACACACTCATTAATATGCATTACGCAATCATTAATATGCGTTACACACTCATTAATATGCATTGCACACTCATTGATATGTGTTACACACTCATTAATATGTGTTACACACTCATTGATATGCATTGCACACTCATTGATATGTGTTAGACACTCATTAATATGCGTTACACACTCATTAATATGCATTGCACACTCATTGATATGCGTTGCACACTCATTGATATGCGTTGCACACTCATTGATATGCGTTACACACTCATTAATATGCGTTACACACTCATTAATATGCGTTACACACTCATTAATATGCGTTGCACACTCATTAATATGCGTTACACACTCATTAATATGCGTTACACACTCATTAATATGCGTTACACACTCATTAATACCTGCTCATTGATTGCTAAAAATTTCACAGTTATTATACAAACTTTTTTTTATATAATAACTTTTATCATTATTATACAAAACGTTATTTAAATGCAACTTTTTTAAAGGAATTGGACAGTAATAACACACACACACACACACACACACACACACACACACACACACACACACACACACACACACACACACACTTACCAGGCTGCGTGTTGGAGACTCAGACACACTCCCAAAACTAGACCGGCTCATCTGGGCCAAAGACGTCCCATAGCGTAGTGTAGCGTAGACTGGGTCCACTCGCACCTTCACCTCTACAGAACACACACACACACACACACACACACGGGAGGAGGGGGGGGTGTAACAGGTGGGGGGTGCACAGTAATTTCCCTTCAGCACAGCCTTCAACTTTTTTCCCCACACTTACATTTTTCCATATATACAGTACCTCTACTTCCAACGCACACACACACACACACACACACACACACACACACACACACACACACACACACACACACACACACACACACACACCTGGTGTAGTTTGAGCCTCTTTACTTGCCGACTGGTCGCTGGTGATTGAAGGAGTGCTGAAGTTTCTCTTGAACATGCCGGCCTGAGAAAACGAGAAGAGACGTATTTACACTTCCCCTGTCCTGTAGTGTGCACTACTTAGCATGCTTCTCTCCTGTAGTGTGCACTACTTAGCATGCTTCTCTCCTGTAGTGTGCACTACTTAGCATGCTTCTCTCCTGTAGTGTGTACTACTTAGTATGCTTCTCTCCTGTAGTGTGCACTACTTAGCATGCTTCTCTCCTGTAGTGTGTACTATTTAGCATGCTTCTCTCCTGTAGTGTGCACTATTTAGCATGCTTCTCTCCTGTAGTGTGCACTATTTAGCATGCTTCTCTCCTGTAGTGTGCACTATTTAGCATGCTTCTCTCCTGTAGTGTGTACTATTTAGCATGCTTCTCTCCTGTAGTGTGCACTATTTAGCATGCTTCTCTCCTGTAGTGTGCACTATTTAGCATGCTTCTCTCCTGTAGTGTGCACTATTTAGCACATTAATCTCAGTGTAAACAATACTGATGGAAAGAGGGCTTCAGAGAGAAAGGGACATACTTTTCCTTGGCATGGTTGCTGTGAGAGCTCTGCAGTGCACCAGAGATGAGCTGAGATTTTACACGTCCTACAGCGCAGACCCTGTTTAGAATTCCCTACAGACACACAGACAGACACACAGACAGACACACAGACAGACAGACAGTCACACACACAGACAGACACACAGACAGACACACAGACAGACACACAGACAGACACACAGACAGACAGACAGTCACACACACAGACAGACACACAGACAGACACACAGACAGACAGACAGTCACACACACAGACAGACACATAGACAGACACACAGACAGACCGATACACAGACACACAGACAGACAGATAGACAGACAGACACACAGAAACACAGACAGATAGACAGACACACAGACAGACACACAGACAGACACACAGACAGACACATAGACAGACACACAGACAGACAGACCGATACACAGACACACAGACAGACAGACAGACACACAGAAACACAGACAGATAGACAGACACACAGACAGACACACAGACAGACATACAGACAGACACACAGACAGACACACAGACAGACACATACACAGACACACAGACAGACACACAGACAGACACATAGACAGACACACAGACAGACAGACAGTCACACACACAGATAGACACACAGACAGACACACAGACAGACACATAGACAGACACACAGACAGACAGACAGTCACACACACAGATAGACACACAGACAGACACACAGACAGACACATAGACAGACACATAGACAGACAGACAGTCACACACACAGATAGACACACAGACAGACACACAGACAGACACATAGACAGACAGACAGTCACACACACAGACAGACACACAGACAGACACATAGACAGACACATACACAGACACACAGACAGACTCACAGACAGACAGACAGACACACACATGTAGACAGACACACAGACACAGACAGACAGACAGACACACAGACAGACACACACAGAGACAGACAGGCAGACAGACACACAGACAGACAGACACACAGACAAACAGATACACAGACAGACAGACAGACACACAGACAGGCAGACAGACAGACAGACACACAGAAACACAGACAGATAGACAGACACACAGACAGACACACAGACAGACACATAGACAGACATACAGACAGACACACAGACAGACACATACACAGACACACAGACAGACACACAGACAGACAGACGCACACATGTAGACAGACACACAGACACAGACAGACACACAGACAGGCAAACAGACACACAGAGACAGACACACAGAGACAGACAGACACACAGACAGGCACACAGACACACAGAGACAGACACACAGACAGACAGACAGACAGAGACAGTGAATTAGGTTACACATGCAGGTTTAAACACCAGTGTGATGTGTCTCTGATGATGTGATCCAGTTCTAATCCTCACTCTGAGATCTGCTCAGTGAGTTGTGTTATTATTCCACCCCCCCTCCCCCTGCTGCTGTTATAGAAAATTCATCAACACCTTCTGACCAATCACAATCCAGAATTCAACAGCTTAACATTTTAAAGGGACTATATGAAAGACATAGACTCTCATTACGTGTTAGCTGCATTAGCCTCATAGCTACATTGCTGCCCTGTGGACATCCCGCTGTGAGTAAGAGCACTATGTATTGCACGGTGGTGATTTGAGACACAGCCGGCGTTACGCCACTCACCCACGATTACATGTTTGCAGAGCTGACAGCTGGTTGGTCGGCGGAACACGTAATCCAGGAAGCAGTGTGTTTGTGCAGGGCGGGGCTTCTGCTGCACCAGGAGAGAGGGGCTTAAAGGGGGTTTGGGGCTGTCGCCGGGCAGCGGTGACTCTGGAAGCAGAGGAGGGGAAGGGGGCGGGGCATCATCGATGACATCAGAAGGCAGACGGGCGTCGCTGTAGGAGCGCTGGAAGAAATTCTCCACACTCTTACTGCGCATAAACGCCAAGGAACGCTTTAACCTCAACAACTTCTGAGAGACAGACAGGGAGAGAGAGAGCGACAGGGAGAGAGAGAGAGACAGAAAGACAGGGAGGAACCAAGAGAGAGAGAGAGAAAGAGAGAGAGAGAGAGAGACAGAGAGAGAGTCACTAATCAGTGAGTCGTTACACACTTCTGTTTTTAAAGAAACTTCAAAACTTAGATCTAGCACAGATCTGATTGGCTGAGATTATTACACGTGTCACACTGACGCACGTGTCGGCCTGCTTTACTGTTTCTGTGAGCGACACTTTCACGTGGAAGCAGGAAATACATTAACAGATTCAAATCACTTCATCCTGAATTTCACTGTTTATGGAATGTCATTCGCACCAATATTAAATACATCAATATGACACAATTATTCATTTATTAATAATATCATTCCTTTAAAGTCCACAAAAACACACGGGGGACATCAGAATGAAGTTAAAGTGTCTCTGTAAGCGTAGCAGATGAGCGCTGGGTCAGATTATCCTTCACACCGTGAGCATCGACGTAACACACACACACTGGTGTTATTTTATTCATTCCATAAATCAAAAGTAGTGAATTAAAAGTGGGATCAGATCTGATGTCACACACATTACGGTTTCATCACCTATGTTTAGAATCTTGAGGCTTCACTGATTTGTGCACGAGAGTTTAATAAATAATTAAAATGTAAAATAACACTCTGTGCTGGATCAAGTGCTATTCTACATGCTGCTGAATAATGAGTGTGGAAGCCGTTTTGTTCGATTAAACCAGTGATTAATGTGAGAATTACAGCTCGCACTATCCGTGCAGTGATATATCGGTGATATACACCAGACTCCTGTTAGATTTCAACACTCGCCATCTTCTACTTCATACATCATCATATTACTCTTTTATTTTTCATTTTTAAATCGTCTCTGGCATTTTCTCAGCAAAGAAACAAATGCTGTTTCCTTCTTCGGTCCGTATTTTCTATCCCTGATGGCCTTTCTTGGGTTTAAAGGTGAGTGTTTGTGTTTAAAGGCGGCGGTCTAGTGACCTGTATCAATAAAAAATTTGGTAATGATTTTAATAATCTGAACGTGGAGCTCAGAAAATCCTCTAAAGCAGCTGCGTAACGGACTCTGAACACCTGGAACTCATAACTCTTAGACTTAAAGTCTGATTACGACCCTCTCTCAACACACTCACCAGTGATCAAACAGCTGTGCTCAACACTCTGTACACACAACACACCGATGCTCAGCTGTCCTCCTTCATAACCACGGAGAGAGATGTCACTTACAGCTGCTTTAAAGTGCTTATGTTTACACAAAGCAGCTGCACTTTACGGGTTATTGTTTTGGATTAATCTTGAATAGTGAAATTCAAAATGTAAAATACAAAATATGGAGTGTGTATGCGTGTGTGTGTGTGTGTGTGTGTGTGTGTGTGTGTGTGTGTGTGTGAGTGTCTCGCGCTCACCTTGGATCCGGCGTTGATGGATAAGGTGCTCGGTGATCTCTGCAGCTCGCGCGGCTCCGCTTCACTCTCCATCTCATCGCTGTTTTCCGTCATTTTAAACTTTAAAATAAACTTCAGCCTGATGATGGTGATGAGGGTCAGACTTTATCCCGGTAGTGAGTGTGTGCTCAAATAAAACATAACCAAATAGCGCGTGTGGGGGGGGGGAGCGGAGAGGAAATAAAAGAAAAGAGGAGAAGCGGCTCTCTGACTTCTAACGCATCCGCGCGCGCTACTGGAGAACCGCAGAGCGCGCTCTCTCTCTCTCTCTCTCTCTCTCTCTCTCTCTCACACACACACACACACACACTCCAGCTCTATACATGTTTACTGCAAACTCAGCAAGCGTTAATATTACACCTCTATCCGAGCTTCAGTGGTCAGTATAATCCTGGGGAAATTTTCCCATCTGGTCCAAGAGCAGGGAGAGTAACGGGTGCACGTGCACTCACACAAATAAAAATAAAAATAAAAAAAGAAATGATAAGTTACAATTTACCCATAATGCACACTGTCTTTTATAGGGTGTAGGGAACAGGGTGTAGGGAGAGTAGATTATTACTGAATGCGCAATTTTCCTCTTTCGAGTTCCAATATATTTCCTGTGTGCACCCCTGACCATCACACATCAACAAGGTGCTTCCCTGTTGGACGTCCCATTCCAGATTTATTCCCCATTTGCTCTTATAATGCGCTCCATTCTTCTGGGAAGGTTTTCCACTAGATTTTGGGGCGTGGCTGTGTGGATTTGTGTTCATTCAGCTACAAGAGCATTAGTGAGGTTGAGGTCAGGTGCTGATGTTGATGTGAGGAGGCTCCGGTTCCAGTTCATCCCAAAAGCTGTTCAGTGGGGTTGAGGTCAGGGCTCTGTGCAGGACACTCCAGTTCTTCTACCTTCTTCTAATCTTCACACACCACGTCTTCATGGAGCTCGCTCTGTGCATTTTGGGAACAGGTTCGGGTCTCTTAGTTCCAGTGAAGGGAAACTGTAAAGCTACAGCGCACAGAGACGTTCTATACAACTGTGTGCTTCTGACTTTGTGTCAGTTTTTTAACATTTCTTTCAGTGCAAATCTGTAGAAGGTGATCAAAGCAATGGTTTAAGTCGTGGCCTCGGCACAAGTGTGTCACGTGGAAGGATAAAGTAAAGGTACTAAAGCGTTCATCACTCTACAGCGACAAGAACAAGTACGGATTAGTGTGACTGAGATCTGAAATATATTTAAATAATACGTTATATATCAGGGTAGTTTGCTGACATTTTCTAGCAAAACATGTAAATCCCCAATCACCATCTATGTGCTGGTGCTTTAAAGAACCCAGAAATGGTTCTTCACAACAAGGAACCATGTTATCATGAGTTCTCTAAAAAAAAAAAATTAAAAAAAACCTTAGTTAGTGCTTTAAGGAACCAAAGTGAGGTTCTTAAGAGTGATGCCAGGAGAACCTTTTCCAGTCCCACAAAGAACTTAACCTCAATTTAACCTGTTAAGGGATGATGCCTTGAAAAACCAGTACACTGCTCTGAAGAACCCATAATGAAACACAACAGACCTCTATAATCTCCACAGAACCATATAGCTCAATTCTAGAACCCTACAATGAAAAGTGGTTCTTGACAAGAAGAAGGTTCACAGCAATATCTCCAGTGTTGAATGAACTCTTTCAGTGTCCATTCGTGTGGAACTGGACTGTAGGTGTTAATTCAACACTGTGGATTTTACTGTTCTTTGCAGAACCTGTGGTGCTGTAAAGAACCAGTGAAGAACCTTCTTCTTGTCAAGAAATTTGTGAACCTTTCAACTTCAGTGAAAACTGCGCGAAAGAGCTGAGCACGTGACAGGAGAACATCACTGAACCGTCAAGTATGAGAGAGCCAATCAGGGTCAAATATGCAAATACATGGCAGCAGAAGGGGCGGGGCCTGTATAATTGGAAGCCTTTTTTGTTTGCATATTTATCTGAGTACAAGTCTGTCATAACAGTTTATATTCAATGGAAAAACTATTTTATGGTTTTCAGAAAACAAGTTTTTGGAGATTTTATGGAATAAAAAGATTAAGTTGAATATGTTTTTTAAATGTCTGTAAAACTGTAAACACTGAAAGAGAAAATAACGAATATATTTGCAATAATAACTACTACTAATGATAATATTAATCTGAGATGATGTAATCGGTAGCCATGTCAGTCCTGTACGTTATGTTCTTTAAGCTCCGCCCCTTCCCTTCAGTGGTGCATGGTGGGACAGATTAGTACACACTTCAGCACATACAATCCATCATCATACAATCCTTTGCTAGTCTTACACACATACACACACACACACACACACACACACACGAAGAACAGTGGAGAAGTGTGTTATTTGAGACACAGCCCCAGTGTCAGGGTCAGTGTAGACCGCACGCGCCCTCTAGTGGCCAGTGATGGTACTGAAATGTTAAATGTGACTGAGGGACTGCTTTTGTTTCTGAGGTTTAAATTTGCACCGGAGGCTAATGTGGCTAACAAGTAATGGAAGCTTATAGCCTCCAGTTTAGCATGGGGCTGGTTTAGAATGGAGTGATCTGATTGGCTGGCTCTTAATCAGCCTCATGACGTTTTTGTTATACAACGTTACGCAGGTGTCCATATAACAACGCTCCACACACACACACACACACACACAATAACACCACCACACACAGCTGTTAATAATAATATAGTTATATATTTATTCATACATACATATTCATTTATTCATTTATAGGGGTTAATCATAAAAAGGAAAACAAAAACAAAGTAAACGGGAACAGATTTACAACAAGTGTAATTGCAATAGCTACAGTCACACCATCCCCAACACACACACACACACACACACACACTGTACTGTGCAGACGGGAAGACAAAAAGCGAGAGAGAGAGAGAGAGAGAGAGAGAGAGGTGTGTATAACAGAGAAACACAGTGTGTGTGTGTTTCTTAAACCAGTCAGCTCCTGTAGTGATGAAGCAGAGTGAATGAGGATCCAGTTTCTCCTTCATGGGTGGAGTGTGTAAACCAAAGCCGCCACACACACAAGAAAACGTATAGACAGTCACAACACTAATACACACTCTCTGATTGGTTCAGTTCATTTTCTCAATCTGGTTAGAGAGAGAGTCTCTGTGTGTGTGTGTGTGTGTGTGTGTGTGTGTGTGTGTCCCACCTCCACATCATACATTCCCAACCCCCTTTTCAAGCACATGCACGCACACACACACACACACACACACACACACACATGGTGTGAACTTTCCATCATTCTTTAAATCCACCATGTATGATGTCACTGATCGTCTCTGTCCTCCTGTGACCTGATTGGCCAGCTGTGACACCACTCGCTCCTTCCTTATCTCTAATTGGCTGTGCATGCAGGCCCCGCCCACTCAAAGTTCCATGTACCTCTTGTAGTCCGGTCCAGTCTGACTGGCTGGTTATGATGCCGCTGAGTTGTCTGTTCCTGCTTCCCCATTGGCTGCCTTTGTTCAGGCCCCGCCCATCATATGAATTGTTTTTTTTAAACATTTTTTTTTTTATAAAAACTAGATTTGTAACATGCAGCTTTTGGCATATTTTACTGCTTTAGAAAAATAGTCAGCTTCCTTTGTATGACCAAACCTCAGAGAGAGCGAGAGAGAGAGACTGTGTGTGTGTGTGTGTGTGTGTGTGTGTATCCATTCATGGTGGGAGCATCATGAATTTGGGAGAAGTGGCCACCTTTACAATTATAATTATAATTTTGAGATGTGATTCACTCACATGCTCACAGACTGACTCCTGTCTCACCTGACTAATTCATATGACTCACCTTACTGACTCATGAGACTTGACAACTGATGAACGTCCCAGCAACTGGCTCACACTGACATAACCTACCTGACTGATTCATATGACTCATGTAACTGATTTATAAGACAGACTCACTGATTCATAATTTATAAGACAGACTCACTGACTGACTCATGACTGGTGGACTTTAAACTCATTTAAACTCTTTAAATGAGAGTGACTAAGCCTTGCCTCACTCACTGGACTCCTGGACTCGACTCCTGGATTCAATTCCTGGCCTTGACACATGGACTCGCTAACTGACCCATGACTCTCTTGCCAATTGACTCGCTGACCAACCCATGACTCACCATGTCATAACTCACTCACTAACCGACTTCTGGACTCAACTCCTGGACTCACTGTTCAACCCATGACTCACTTGCAGGCCAACTCACGATCCATGACTCACTTGCTGACTGACCTATGACTCATTCACTCACTAAGTCATACCTCACTCACTAACTGACTCCTGGACTCGACTCCTGGACTCACTCGTGGATTTGCTAACTGACCCATGACTGACGGAACCACTCCCCAAATGACTCATGACTCATCGACTGCTCACTTACTGACTCAACTTTCATGTCCAGCTGGCTGAAGGGGGCGATGTGCAGCACTCGGGCTTATCATCAGGAACATTGTGTATCCTTGTTTTAAGAATTATATATACTTTTAGATGTGCAGTGGATTTTAGGAGGAAAAGTGAGAAACCCAACGCAACACACACACGTCTCTCTCTCGCTCTCCTCATTATGTCTCTCTCCCTCGTTTGCTTTACCAAGTGACCCACCAGCATGTGCTACTG
This sequence comes from Cranoglanis bouderius, assembly GCA_023630585.1. NCBI lineage: Eukaryota > Metazoa > Chordata > Actinopteri > Siluriformes > Cranoglanididae > Cranoglanis > Cranoglanis bouderius. The sequence goes on along the minus strand of CM042551.1, from coordinate 1,339,040 downwards.
GACAATCAGGGTCAAAGGTCATCCAAGGTCGAGGAGGCGGAGGCTGTGACATCATAGCAGGATACAGCAGCGGCAAAATCTCTGTCGACTTCCTCCTACCGAAGGGGGCGGAGTCACAGGTGCAAAGTAGGCGTGGACTTTGATGTTGGGCAAGTGAGTCTGGGTGGACAAAAAAAACAAAAAAAAAAAACAGTAGTATTTTAGTATCTGAAGCCCAGACTCCGCCCATTCTGCTTATCACTATATTACAGTGACTGAAGAACTTTACAATAGAACAGTTACTGTTTTTATTTTCCTCATTTTTGATTAAATGCTACTTTTATTGAGTTTGAAAGCAAATCTGGTGACTGATAATTAGGTAAAAATTCACCCTACTGACTCATTCGACCACCAACTGATTCACACGGACATAACTTGTCTGAATGATTCATTTGATCCTCCAACATTCATGTGACTTGCAGACTCGCCGACTGACTCATGACTTTGACTCGTTTACTGCAGACTCAACTGATTCATGACTCACTGACTCATCTAACAAACCCATGTATCACCTGACTGACTCATGAGTCAGTGAATCACCTGACCAAATCATGACTCATAACTCATTTAACTGACTAACTGACTCATCTAACAAACCTGTGACTGCTTCATGAGTCAGTTGTGTGAATTAGGAGTCTATCGGCTGAGTGCACAAGTCAGTAAGTGTGCAAGTTACATGAATCAGTTATGCGAGTCGTACGAATCAGTCAGATATGAAGGAGTCAAAGACATGAATCAGTCGGTGAGTCTACAAGTTAAATCATTTTATGCGAGTCATATAAATGAGTCAGGTAAGATATCTCAACATGACTCAGTTGTCAGACAACTCATACGAGTCTTATTTTATGGCTTCATAACTTACACAAATGACTCATGCTTTACAGACTCGCCTGACTGACTCATGACTCACAGACTCGCCTGACGTACACACACATCCCCCAACTGACTCACGAGTCAGTCACCAATCATTCAGTGACCGAGCATAGGCTCACTCTCCAACAGACTCCAACCCAGGACTCACGTGCCATCTGACTCATGACTCGTTAATGCTGTTAATGTTACAGACCTACATTAAAGGAGCCGTGTGTAATTTTTAGAGCCTCCTGCTGGCCGAGAGGTGAACTGCTATAGATTCTTCCTGGCTCTGTTAAAAGTACAAATGCCTTGCGAGTCGCTATTTAGGAGAGAAGGGTGGAGCTGTGGGCGGGGCTAATTCTAGGACAGTAAAAACTTAAACATAAGTCCGATACAAAACCAAAGAAACTAGTGAGACCCAGAGAATGGAAAACTGCAAATCACGTCTGTGTGTGTGTGTGTGTGTGTGTGTATATATATATATATATATATATATATATATATATATATATATATATATATATATATATATATATATATATATATATATATATATATGGACTCACCCTGAGCCTCTTAATCCCAGCGCGTGTGATCTGTTGGCAGTCGTACAGCTCAATGCGGTCGAGGCAGTGGCAGGTTTTGAGGTGCTCCAGCGAGGCGTCGGTGATGAGAGGGCAGTTATCGAGCTCGATCACCTCCAGTCGGTCGTGAGCACATGGCCCGCTGCCCAGGTGACGAATCCCGTCATCTGTGATCAGCTCACAGTGAGACAGACTCTACACACACACACACACACACACACGCGGACACGCACATACACGCATACACGCAAACGACAAAAGAAGTGGCCTTACTGTAATGACAAGAATAAAGAGAAATTACAGTAATGGCATCAGGAGTAAAAGGAAGTGCCAGCGTAATGACACGCAAACAAAACATAAGAAGCTCCCATAATGACACAGAGTAATAAAGAGAAGTTGAAGTAATTACAGAGTAAAAGTAAGCAACTGTGTTCATGACACCAAGTTACCGTACTGACACAGAGAGGGAACATATAAAAAGAAGTTAACAAAATGACACCGAGAAAAAAGGCGTGGTTATCATAACGACAACCGGGAGAAAACTGGGGGGGTTATCGTGAAGACGCAAGAAAGGAAAGAAGAGACACGGGGGGGGGGGTTAAAGGGAATGTTCATAAAATAATCAAATAAAAAAATTTTTTTAAAAACGAGTTATTATAAACACACAGGAAGGAAAAAGCGGGTCGTTACCATAATGACACTGATAGAGAAAAGGGGGAGATACTTTAATAACGCAAAGGAGTAAAAGGGAAGTTGTCATAATGACACAGAGTGAGAGGAAAGGCAGGGTTGCCATAGCGACAGAGAAGAAAAAGGAGGTAGTGAGTTATTGTGACAACACAGGAGCAAAAGGAGGAGTTACGGCCATGACACGGGGGGGGGGGGAAGGGACCATGATGACGGAGAGAAAAAGGAGGCGATACGGTAATGACACCAAGGCGGGTCAGTAGCTATGCTTTCCATTCAGTCTAATAATCCCATTAATAATAATAATAATAATAATAATCAGAATACAAATCACACTTCTTTCGAATCAAAAGCCAATCCGTTCAGCAAGAAAGGGTAGTGGAATAAATAAAGTTGCAGTACTTACGAGAACCTGGAGCCGAGGGCAGTGTATGGACAGCTGGATGAGCGTGGAGTCTGTGATCTACAGGAAAAACACCACGCTGTTAAACTACTGTAAGTGAGGTGATTAAAAAAAATAAATAAATAATAATAATAATAAAATCACAGACATGGACACAACAACACCCAACACTCACCTGCACACACTCCTCCAGATCCATCTTCTCCAACTCATGACAATTCTGCAGAAGAAACAGAGGAAATGGCAGATGGACAACATTTACTCCATACACACCTACGGTACTGTACACACACCTACATGTGTGATAAATACAGAGGAAGTAAACACTGCTGAGTAGCACTCAATGGTGTTAAATGCTTTTAAGCTCAGAGAATGCATGTGTGTGTGTGTGTGTGTGTGTGTGTGTGTGTGTGTGTGTGTGTGTGTGTGTGTGTAGCACTTACCCGTGCCAGTGTGGTAAAGCCGACATCTGTGAGCTGTGAACAGCGAGCCACTTCTAATATTCTGAGAGACACAGAGAGATTTACGTTGGCAAAGTTGATTATTTTCCTCTAACTGCACGTCCAAGTGTTTTATTCCTCTTACACCACAGAAATTTACCAACATCATACTTTTTATCAATGTAAAGTTGCATTCATCATTACAAGATGTAAGTTCCTGTTGTCACTTACGCTACAGCAGCTATAAACAGTCGTTCCCTCACCAGCCCTCTCTTCATTCTCTTTTCAAGTTAATAAGACAAAAATGATAATAATAAATCGCAGCTTGTCATGTTACTGAGGAACCGCAAACTCCCCCGTCCTGAAGATGTCGGAAAACTTAAAGTCACAGCTTCACCTCTGACTAAGCGCTGACACTGGAGACTCCTTCCATAAACACATTTCCCCTCACGGAAAACTCCACCATATCAACAATTATCTAATATCGAATATTTAATCTGTTTATTATCAGTGGAGCGTCCGCTGTACACGTCCCTGCGAATGAGCCGTTACTATAGAAACCATAACGTACTAGAACGAGCGTGTTAATATTAACCTGCGCTACTGTCAGAGCTGCTGTTATAGAGAATTAATCAACACCTTCTGACCAATCAGGATCCAGAACTCAACAGCGGTGTGGTGCACTATGATATAAACTCTCATACCTGAGACGAGGGCAGTTCTGTCCCAGAGCATTTAAAATGGCGTCTGTGATGTTTGCGCAGCCGGACACACACAGCGACTGCAGCCGATGACAACCTCGACAAATCGTTATCAAGCCTTCATCTGTGATCTGCTACTCAGGACACACACACGCGCACACACACACACACACACACACACACACGCGCACACACACACACACACACACACACACACACACCTCAGATGCAAATTTCCTATTATATTTACATAACATTACAAATATTTTTTACAATATTTATATTTACAAGTAAAACCCTGTTAGCAAGCGAAGATCTCTTAATTAACCAA
>CM042551.1:1315000-1330000 GCA_023630585.1 Cranoglanis bouderius | reverse complement strand
GCTTTTTAATGATATTTTCCTTCATTTCTCTGGCCTTTCTCAGTGACAACAGCAGGAATTTTAACGCTAAACTGACCTCATTATCATCATCCTACAATTCTCCTACGATAATGTGTGACATTTCCAAGTTATTGTGCCTACTGTCTTATACTGAATGATCTCTGTGAGCATTATGCTAATCATACAGCCTCAAAGAAGCCTTAACGCTAGCAGTGGTGAACTGAAAACTTTAGCAAAAGCTAGTTCTTCCAGCTAAAATGATGATTGTTATAATGGATATGGATGCAACATTACGTCAGGATTTGGTTACATTTGTTTTCCATCACAGCTATAAAGTAGTGACAGTAGTGCGGTTTGTTGCTAGAAAAGAGAATCTTCGCTATCGTAGCATGTTAGCTAACTGTCCAATGAGCAGTGTTGTGCATAAATTAATTTAGTTAAATCCCTACAGAAACACTAAACACTAGTCATGACCTCTGTGTTCCTAATAAAATAGATTTAACTTTACACATTTAATTACACACTGGTGCATTATGGGTAATACACACACACACACACACGCACACACACACTCCATCACACACAGTAGAACACAATCGAACATCAAATTACCCAAAACAACAACAACAACAACAACAACAACGATAACAGAGTAACTTGCTAGTAACTAGCATTAATCTCCACAGCTAAGCAAAAGTTGTCAGCTAAGCAATGGAAACAGACATTAAACTAGCCGATTAGCATCCGTCTTAGCAATGAACACAGTTTCACGCGTGTTTATGTAAACAGTCAGTTATGCACCAAGTTAATAATCTATTTTTCATCCGGTGCTTGATGATGTTCATTGAAAACAGAACTGTTAGCTGTACAGAGCATTGTTAAAGCTACACAACGCTAATAGGAGATGATGCGTTTCCTCTTAATGTTCTTCCTCTCCTTATCACACAGACTTTTAGCTCAAATGTTACACTATTTACTATTAAACCTAAATCACAACGGGCTTCATTTATCAACCATTTAGTAGTGTAGTAAGTTGTGTGTAAATGTTTTCATGGCCAAACCAAACTACAAATTCCCCCCTCAGATGTACAACAGCTCCTGATTTTCTTTGAACTCAAACGTGTCTGTTGATAAACGCCAATCAGTCGTCGACTACCAAGCCCATTCGAGGCAAATTTACATTTAGTCACGCCCACAAAACTCTATTATTATTCCGTCCCTCCAGGATTTTGCGATCGCAGAAATGCAATGCAAAACTACGCAAACCTCGCAAGATTCGGAGGAGCTTACAATTTCTCAGAATTACCGCAGATTTCCAGCCGATTTGGGGCAAGACGTGTCACGTGACGGCATCACAGCACGCATTCAGCCCAAGCCCTCATCGATTCAGGTATGTCGAACTTGAGTACAGCTGAAAGGTTATTTCTCATTTACCAACAAACGTCAGTGCGAAAGCGCGTGCGGAACTATTTCGTGCGACTACAATTTCGCCGATTCGAGTAGTTTTCTGCGAAGAACTGCTTTCTCTCTTGTTGTTAACGTGAAGCGTAACCTTAATAAAGGAGTGATTTAAAATCGCAGGAACTCATCGAGCTGAAGATCGATTGAGGTTCAAGTGAGCGAGAGAGTCTCCCATCGCTTCGTCATCTGCTGGTGTGAATGTAGAGTCAATGTAGCTAATGTTAGCGAGGGCTACATGCTGGTTGTCATGGCAACGGGATATCTCCCCCTCCTCCCCCCTCCCTACTCCCTCACCCCACTCCCTCCCCCCTACTCCCTCCTCCCCCCACTCCCCCCCACACTCCCTACTCCCTCCCCCCAACTCCCTACCCCCAACTCCCTCCCCCCAACTCCCTCCCCCCAACTCCCTCCCTCCAACTCCCTCCCCCCAACTCCCTACCCCCAACTCCCTACCCCCAACTCCCTCCCCCCAACTCCCTACCCCCAACTCCCTACCCCCAACTCCCTCCCCCCTACTCCCTACTCCCTACCCCCAACTCCCTCCCCCCAACTCCCTCCCCCCAACTCCCTCCCCCCAACTCCCTACCCCCAACTCCCTCCCACCTACTACCTACTCCCTCCCCCCTACTCCCTACTCCCTACCCCCAACTCCCTACCCCCTACTCCCTACTCCCTCCTCCCCCCATTTTGCACACACAGACAAATTGTTGTGTAAACAGTTTCCTCCTGCCACCCCTCAGTGTGTTTCTCCCCCCATTTTGCCACCCTGCATCTTACACCCTGGGCAGCCTGAATGCTAAACCCTACCGAGTCTCAGATCTGCCTGGTTTTCTTCTTTTTTTTTAATGTCTTTACAGATAAGTAATCAATCATTAGTTGAGGATTAGTGACACAGCAGCAGCACAAACACACACCGCCATACCGAGCTACACTCTGACGTCATAACACACAACACACAAAGCTACAATGTTGCCTTAAACACGCGACATGAAGGTGTTTAGAGCTCAGAGACAGCAGTGCCAGTGTGATGAGCTGAACCCGGGCTCACTCCTCTGCCTTTACACTGAGATGTCACACTTCTGATATGTTTCTGTGCTTTTTTGTTTGTTTAAAGACTCGAGGCCTCGCGAGCGCGTGCGCGTGTCGGCTTTACAACAGTCCGGTTTATTATGAAATTCAGCACATGATGAGATTTGGTGTTCAAAGTGTGTAAAGTCGTGTGTTTTCTCCGGGTCGGGATTAAATGTGTCGGTGTGTGTGTGTGTGTGTGTGTGTGTCGGTGTGTGTGTGTGTGTGTGTGTGCGTTGTATTACATGCGGCGGGTTTGTTTTGATACACGGCACAAAAGAAGGGAAGGAAAGCAAAAGAATAAAAATCGACAAGCAGACATATGGAGAGCATTTTAATACCCCACAATGACATCATCTGGGTCTCAGAAGGTTTGTAAGAGAGATTAAAGGAGGTGTTAGTGTTAAAGTGATCATATAAACAACTCGGCCTAAGAGGAAACACTGAGCTGCACAATGCTGGAGAAGCACAAAAACAAAGAGGAAACAGCTGATAGTTTGGACAAACAGGCCCCAAACACTCATCTAATATACACATGTTCACTAATCATAATTATAATAGTAGATGACTGTTATTTTTGAAGCCGTTCTCACCTCAAAGCGACTCCGCGACACCCCGTTCACCTCCTTCCCCATTACACAGCCGGACTATTTCGGTTATATGACTCTATCTGCTAACGATCCGCGGTTTAAAAGGACAAAACCGACTTCTGTGTCCCGCTTCTGACGATATGAAGCCTTCTTCTCCTGTTCATTATCCCATTTGTCTCACAAATACATCGATTTATTATTATTTTGTCTTCAGTAAGAGAACAGAGCCGCTCCTGAGCTGGAATTAAGCCGAGCTTATCTGCTGTGTTTCACTGCAGATCTCCTCCTCCTCCTCCTCCTCTTCCTCCTCCTCCTCCTCCTCTCCCCCCTTTACCCCAGTAACATCACATCACACACTCCATACACTCCTCTACCTAACTCTCATAAACTTATCCCCAAACCAAACCCCATTATACTGCTCTCTCTCTCTCATTCAGCCTCCTATAGCTTTGTGTTTTAATTAACGCTCCAAACCCGCAGGTATGCGGCCACACCACTGCCACAGATATATCCAGATCTACAGCTCTGCACTATTATCACATGACCACAATGATCACACATTCACATCTCAGAAATGTTCATCATGCTGAGTTATTGTCTTTAAAAGTGACTTTAATAGCGCTGCTGACCGATTTCCCAGGTTTGTAAACAAAGCACGGAATTCTGGGTAGGCTATTTGGACCTCCGTTGAAAACGTGGGTGAAGGTTTTAATTTAATCGCTTGGACTAAAGAACAATAATCACTGTTATATCAGCTAACAGCACAGATGATGGATTTTCTTCCTGATGTAAAGCTGGAACAGATCTCAGATCAGTCTGGAGTTTATATCAAAAAAGCAACAACACGCGGGTTTTTACACAAATGTAACACGATGCAAGTATTTCCATCGTGATATTAGTCGACTTGAACGAACAGTTGTTGTTTTTTAACAAATTCACGACATTTACATATTTGTTTAAATGTCCCATTACTCGAAAAACCACAACACTGTACTGGCCGTACACATCGGAAATGACGTACGCGGAAGTAGGATTGGGTCTGTTTAGACGTCTAACAGACGCTGTATTGTGTGTTAGTGTTTTATCGTACAAAACCTGTGCACTATGAACTTTTGATATTCAACACAAATTGACGTCTTAATATGTTATAAAATAATATATTTAACTACATAAATTGATGTCAACCAAAAGCGGAACTGTTGCCTGAAGGCTCATGTTCCAGCACGGAGGAAATATTTTCAAGAACACAAAACCTTTACGATGAGAAACATATACATAACCTACACTTTAAACCTTTAAAAAACAAAACAAAACTATTGTTTATTAAGGTCTTGTACATAACAATAATGAAATTAAATATATCTTTGTAATAAAACAGGTTTGATTGGAGCATACAGGACGAGCTGGAAGCTAAACAACACAAATCTGGTCACCATCATCTTACAGCTTAATAAAGTAAAACTGAACAATAAATTTGATCTGCAGTGAAAAAGAAGAAAATACAAAGACTCACTTTGTCCTGTTAAGATCAATTTAACATTTTTATTGTCACATTAACAGCAAGGTTTATAACATTATACAAACATTCTCTATAAAACACAGACTACTCATACAGGTAAAATCAGAACTAAAACAAAAACATTTTAAAATTCAGCATACATTAAAGTAAAAGTTAAAATCTAGCCATGGTTCAGATTTGCTGATTGGTGTTTGAGTTCAAATTCTTTTGTGAGTGATAACAATGTGGGAAGGGAACGGGACAGAAGTCCAATTTCCTTCAGTTTATAAAGTAAATGGGCAACGAGGTGAAATTTTAATCCTGAACTTTAATTTGATTTGGCACAGGTGTGTAGTCAGATCTCTGTCTGTTTGGCATTTTTGGCATTAAAATAATATAAAAATATCTTTCTGGTGAAGACTTTAAATAACAACATGAACACATTTTAACACACTTAAATGATCACTTCACAGTGAAGCTATATTACATTATTATTATTATTATTATTATTATTATTATTATTATTATTATTATTATTATTATTATTTACACCACAGCTGCTGAGTTCTGGATCCTGATTGGTCAGAAGGTGTTGATTAATTCTCTATAACAGCAGCTCTGACAGTAGTGCAGCTTTATATTAACACGCTTGTTCTGATACATCATCGTTTCTATAGTAACGGCTCGTTCACAGAGACGTGTACCGCAGACGCTCCACTGATAATAAACAGATTAAAATAATCGTTGATAGGGGGAAGTTTTCTTAAAGTAAGGAGATGTTTATGTAACGTTTATGGAAGGAGTCTCCAGTGTCAGCGCTTTGTAACAGACAGAGGTGAAGCTGTGACTTTAAGTTTTCCGACATCTTCAGGACAGAGGAGTTTACGCTTCTTTGCGGTTTTTTTTTTTGTCTTATTAACTACAAGAGAGAGAATAAAGAGAGGGCTGGTGAGGGAACGACTGTTTATAGCTGCTATATCATAAGTGACAACTGGAACTGACCAGTTTCACGGATGTTCCATAATCTAAATAGTTAAACGTAACTATAAATGGATAAATGTATGATGTGTCATTCTTTAATTAATAAAACAATTGTCATTGTTGCTAAATAGCTGTGGTATAAGAGGAATAAAACACTCTAACAGGGACATGCTGTTGGAAGAAAATAATAAACTTTGAGGTTGATTATTTTCCTGTAACAGCACGTCCCGGTGTGTTTTATTACCTACATGACCATTATACCTGCCATGCTGCACATATCTGCACCTTATTCAAAATAAAGTTGTACTATTTCTGCCACAGATCTTTGTATCCTTTATATATATATATATATATATATATTCCTTTCCTATCTGTATAGAATAAATCCTGGTTTATTGTAAATTAAATTTTTATGTCACGAACAGTTGGGGGAAAAAAGCATTTCACTGCACATCGTACTGTGTATGGTTGTGTATGTGACCAATAAAATTTGAATTTAAATTTGAATTTGATTTGAATTTCCATTAAATGAATAATACCAAAACCCTCCAAACCCATAAAGACATCCTTCATCAGATAACATCAAGGACAAACTTCATTATTTTACTCTGTGCTTATTTAATATGCTGATTAATGTTGTATTATTTTTTGAGTTTTGGAAGTTTTCCTTTGTTTTCCTGTGCCACTTGTATAAACCAGAATTACTCTGTTACACTGGTTTGAAAATCTTCAGGTTATGTTTTATAGCACTATTTCATCATCTGTTTTAAAACTCGTACTCATTAAAAATGACTAGATGTTGGGCTGTAAATAATCCCTAATTATGATCGACACAACCCAGAGACTTCACTAAAGCAGAGCAGGGTCGTGTTTTACAGGATTATCAGCCTCGGCCTGGTTCATGGCGCGGGTTTAAACAGAACGGAAAGAACTAATCGTGAACGACATGTTTCTTAGTGAAGACGTCCCTGAGAAAACACCAACAGTGCTGGATAAAAACATTGATTTATTACAGGGGAATCAGGATTTAAAGGAGAAATGTATCTGAGAGGAATCACAAACACATAATGTGGTAATCTGGAAGAAATACACAACAGTTTTAGTGATAATGAGATAAGAGAGATGTGTTCTTTTTTTTTTACTCTGCTTTCACTCTCTGGTGAAAAGTGTTGTTTTTTTTTTTTCACATGAAGTCCTAATTCTTGTGTGTGTGTGTGTGTGTGTGTGTGTGTGTGTGTGTGTGTGTGTGTGTGTGTGTGTGTGTGTTGTGTTAGAGAAAGGAAAGGCTGCCAGTGAAAGGGTTAATAATAATCTCGGTTAGACTGTAAACTTTACACTTTCACCTCTAACACGTGTTTTTTTTTTTTTTTTTAAACATTTCAAAGGTCTCCTCATCACACTCTCCAGCAGTACTGCTGTGGGGGATTCATCGATTTATTTATTTATTTGACCTTCACAAGCTGCTAAACTGACAAGTTCCCAATATTCTCAGCGTGCTAATGTCAGTCTCTCACACAGCTGACGTTATAGATGAGATAAACACATTTAAAACCGCTTTATTTTGTCGTTTCTATGTGTCGTGTGGCTCGTATCCGCTTTAAATTCGCTCGTGCACTGGGTGGATTTTCCTCCAACGTGGCAACACTGAGCTTTTCACTTCCTGTTTGGTCAGAAATCAGGAATATAAACCGGTTTGGTTTCGCAGTTGGCTGAATCATCACGCTGTCAGTTTAATCTGCTGTGTAGCTGCCTTTTTCATTTTATTACAACAACAATGAATAGTAATTAATAATAATAATAATAATAAAGAACGCTAATAAGTCTAAGTCTTTAAACAACAACAACAACAACAATACTAATAATTAATTTGCTTCATTATAGAAATGAAAATGTGATTTAGAAAACACTAGTAAAACTATTAAAGTGATAAACATTCAGATAAATCAGTGATGGCAAACAGTCAATAATAATAATAATAATAATAATAATAATAATAATAATAATAATAATGTAATACAAAATCAGTTTGCAGATCAAAATATGATTTAAAGAAATAAAAGAAAAATATTAGGAAGAACAATCAGCGACAGCAGCTAATCCCAGAGCGCAATGAAGGGAATATTAACGATCTGATTGGTTGTCGCCTAGCAACCCTTTCACATAGCCTGACAGCACTTCCGGGATTTAGAAATTCAACAGATGTATATATTGTTTTGATTCTAAGTAAATTTCGATGCAGTAGGACTGGTAAAGATATCGTTATTCCGTTATAACAACACATATACTTTGATTAAAATGATATATATATATATATATATATATATATATATATATATATATATATATATATATATATATATATATTTATATACATACAAATATATATACATACAAATATAGTCGTATAGATTTTCGAAAACGGCGCATGCGCCAAACGTCAGTTCCGTCGTGGCTATGCGCGAGCTGTATTGTGTCGGCGTGAGCGCGCACACAGGCAGCGAGAACGCGCAGTTGTCAGCTTAGCAACAATGGCCACTTCGGGCTCGTAAAGCGAAGCGGCGGTGGAGCGTTTCTTTAAATCCACGAACATCGCCCTAAATATAGGCCTGGTTTCCTTTAAGAGCTGCTAAAAAATAAACTGGAATAAATTCTGCACACGAATATATGACTATTGCCGATAAATATAAAAAAACTGATAAAGATATTTCTGAGAAATATTAAAAGCGAAACATGTAAACAGAACTAAACCGGCTTGCAAGTTTTTTTTTTCAGTTTAGTGAAACATTTGTCCATGTATGATGGATTTCTGTTCGTTTCTCAATCTTTAAAAGACTCAAATCCAAGAGCTCGGTGTACGGAAAAGGATAAATAATTGAAAAAGGAGACTTTTGTCCTTTCATCTTTTTGTGTTTTTTTTTTTTTTTTTTTTGAAAAGAGCTCTCTCGCTAGCTGGCTAGCTTAGCTTAGCACGGCTAGCTAGCTAAACAAGGCGAGGAGAAAGTACGCAGTGTCCTTACATTGTTTTTGGGGGTTATTTTTTCCGTCAAGCTGCAAGAGACACAATTTTGATCGAAACAGAGATTGATAAAGAAGTTTAAAAAGATTTATGTTTCATTGGTGTTATTTTTTGTAACGTCAGAAGAGAAGAGAAAAGAGACGCGCGCTGCAGAAGAAGTTGGCCGGGGATGAGTTCCGGATAAAGCCGTGAGCAGCGCTAACTCTGTGAGCTAAACTCCATTAAAGTGCACAGTGCTGGGTGGTGGTGGTGGTGTGTGTTACCCGATGGGTGAGTGTGTGTGTGTGTGTGTGTTTCAGTGTGTTAGTGTTTTTATTCTTTCTCCAGAAGGGACCGTGGTCGGCGGAATAAGGCATGCCTGGCTCGGACCGACATCATGTCACCAAGCGGAAGTCGGAACCTGAATATAAACAACAAACGACGGCCACCACCGGAAACGCCGACTCAAGGCTTCATCAGACCAAATCTACGGGCTCCTCATCGTCCTCCTCTTCTTCATCATCATCATCGAAGCACAACAAACGCCACAAACCGTCCAAACATGGCAGCCGGGGAGACTCTCCGGTGGAGCCCCCTGTCGTCTCCATTAAGCCCTTGGTGGAATATGATGACATAAGTTCCGACTCGGACGAGTTCCTGGACCCTCCCGGACCACCGGCCGAGAAACCGCAGGATGAGCTGCACCATAACAAAGAGATCCGAACTCATAAACGCAAACGCTCGAGGAAAAAGTCCAAAGACCCGCACCGGGTCCGGGAGTCGGGCGACGACGCAGACAGAGACGCCAAGATGAGGAAGATGGACGGCCGAGACGGAAAAGACGCAAAGCGGAAAAGCAGAGACAAGCTTGCGTCCGCCATCGGCGTCTCTCGACCGGAGGGTGACTCGGGTCTGAGGCGTGCGCCCGCGGAGTCGCATTCGTCCTCCGCCGCTCTTCAGTCAGCCGAGTCCTCGAGCTCTGCGTTGCAGAAAAGTAAAAACAAAGAATCTCACGATTCGGCCCACAGGTCATCTCACCGCTCGCACCGGAACAAGGCCGAGCACGAACACGAGCGCGAGCACTCGGACCGCAGCCGCCGCAAGGCCTCCAAGAACCGGAAAGGTGGCTCGTCTCGAACCGGAGGCAGTGGTGGTGGTGGTGGTGTCTTCGTCTCCGCCTCCTCCCCCGTGGATCCAGAGGACGGGTACTCGTCCCGGCGCCGTGCGAACACCCCGAGTCCGTACCGGGACAGCTCACGCCGGAGCAGGCAGAGATCCGAGAGTCCGTACTCACGCCGGAGATCCTCCAGCTACGACCGGGACGGGAGTCCGTATGGAAACAGACGCTCCTGCAGCACCAGTCCGGTGTCCCGGTGAGTACCGGCATTCACGCCTTACAGCAGGACACCAGGGAACTTTCACCGCCATGCGCCCAACACCTCCATACATCAAACACCTCCACGCGCCCAACACCTCCATACACCGTCACCGCTGAACACTGCATTACACCTCCACACGCCAAATACCGCCATGCATCCAACACCTCCACACGCCCAACACCTCCACATGCCCAACACCTCCACATGCCCAACACCTCCACACGCCCAACACCTCCACACGCCCAACACCTCCACGTGCTGAACGATGCCGAACACTGCCCTACGCCGAACACTGCCCTACGCCGAACACTGCCCTACGCCGAACACTGCCCTACGCCGAACACTGCCCTACGCCACACTCTGAACACCACCATGCACCGAACACTTCCACACACCGTCATGCTGAACGCTGCATTACACCTCCATAGGCCGAACTCCACCGCACGCCGAACCCCACTATATACTGAACACTGCCATTCACCTCCATACACTCAACACCACAATATGCCAAACATCATCATACCAGGAAAAACTTCGTTAATGGCTGTGATGTGTTAAATGAGTGAACTTTGACCTCAGGGAGCTTCACTTTAGGGCTGAAAATTAAAAATGGAAATAGAATGGAAGTTCAGTGTTAATTCTGTGCACCGTGTTGTCACTGTTTATTTCTGTTGTGTAGATTTCTGAGTAATGCAGGAGAGATAACGTCGTATGATGAGTCCTGATGTTAGGGCGGGGTGATGTGGTGATATAATATCGATATTGGGATAAATTACGTCACTATGCATTTTTCTCAGATATCATCAGTATCGGGAAATAATTCCGAAATAATTGGAACGGGATGGGAGTCCGTACATGTACATGTAAAATTGCGCTCGTTTAATTTAGTCTACTGCTCAGCACAGTTTGGATAAAAAGATAAATCAAATATTTAAATATGTATATTCAAATATTTAATAAATTCATATTTAAATATGAAGTGTCTTTATTTTGTTCTGTTATTTAGTCCAATTCCTAATTTTACATCTTTGACAGGAAATAATTTTTATATTTGGTCGATTGTCTGTACCTCCCTCCTGCTGTTCATTTTTAATTAGACTCTGGAGATTAAACTCCGTCCCAGTGATGACATCATCAGTGTTAGTTTGCAGATAAAGATAAATATACGTGTAGAGTAGTGACGCCTGGCTGAATTAACCGATAACCGATTAATCAACCGAACTTTATTACAAAAATAAACAGTACTGATTGTACCATGAAAATGTACTGTACTTTTTTAAATGATATAAATATTAATATGTATTAACTATTAATAAATATAAAGGATATACATCCAAAATGAACCAAAAAGTAACACTCCAAATAACAATGAAGAAACCAAAACAACACTTAAATAACACAACAAAATTTGTCAGTGATAGTTTTTATTTTGCCTCTAGAGGCCGCTCTTGTACCGTATATAATGACAGCGGACCCTTCTCAGCCTCGGACGCAACCGGGAAAAACTATCGCTGCGGATTTTTGCAGATAACTGATCAATCGGTCGACCTCTACTGTGTATAAGTCACAGAGATGGGCGTGTCCTCATGATGTCACGCTAAAATGTGTTCTACACGCAGGCCATTTTTAATACACCCTGATTGTTTTAGTCTTTATTATAAGCGCTTGTTTTAGGGGGCGTGTCCACATCTGATTATTAGTAGATCACTTGTGCTGGGAACTAGGCGTCACTTCTCTGACACGCCCTTTTACACCTCGTCTAGATTTTACTGTTCTGCGTTTTAAACTTTGAAAGAGCGAGCACTTCATGGAGCATCTTTACACCCCCCCCCCAGGATATAGAGTGTAGTTACGTTACATAATACTGACCCAGGCTCTGACCAGAGGATACACGCTTAAGTGTTTATTTTTGAAATATCGTGTGTTTCACGTCAGCGCCCAAAGCGAACTCTGGCTCCGTTGTTACGCGTCATGAACTCACCGTGTCGGAAATATCAGAGAAATAATTTATTAAATGTTTGGGTCTGGTTTTGTTTTCCAGGCGCTCGATCCGGTCACGCAGTCGCTCTCCTCTGTACTCGTCCTCTCGTCGATCCTCTTCACACTCACGCAGCAAGAAACACTCTTCCCTGGGAGGAGCCGGCGGGAGCTCCGCCTCCAGGAGCCGCCCGGCCAGCCGCTCCCCTTCGTCCTCCCGCCTGCCCATCTCGTCGAGCCTGGGGGCGGAGCTTACACGTAGGAAAAAAGAAAGACAAGCTGCAGCGGCAGCCCGGGCGGCCACGACCCCGCCCACTCAGCCTCAAGACCAGAAAGTGGAGCCAGAGTCAGCCCCGCCCCCAGCACCTGAGCCTCCTGCTCCTGCTCCGAATCCAATCACATCAGAGGAAACAGATGTAGCACCGCCCCCTCCTCCACTTCCTGCAAATTCCCCGCCCCCGCTTCCTTCCAATTCTCTGCCTCCGCTTCCTCTCAATTCTCCGCCCCCGCTTCCTTTAAACTCTCCACCGCCACTGCCTTTAAATTCACCACCACCGCTTCCTCTAAACTCTCCGCCTCCACTTCCTTCTTCAGCCTTGCCTACATCCTCAGCCCCACCATCTCAGTCCAAAAGCCCCGCCCACAAATCCACACCAATCAAAACCTCCACCCTTCCTCCCCTCCCTCTACCACCGGTACTACTGGGAGACTGCAGGGATAGGTGAGTACACGCGCACACACATGCGCGCACACACACACACACACACACACACACACACACACACACGCAAGTAAGAAGTGTGTAAGAATCTCTTTAATGCATGTTTAAATCCTCAGTCCGAAGAAGGCCACGCCCACTCACCGTACCTCCAGGAAAGAACGAGAGAAGGAAAAGGAGAAAGAGAAGGAGAAAGAGGTTAGGACACGCCTCCTTAGTGACTTGCCCCTCCCACCTTTACTACCTGGAGGGGATTCGTCTCCGCCCCTTTCACCTGTGCAAGAAGCCCCGCCTCCTGTACAAACCACCTACAAGAAGAGACCAAAGTAAGTGTGTGGATTAACCTGGGACAGAAATTCTACATGAGATAACACTTCCTGTTTACTTCCTGTTCCTAATTACTACAGACAAGAGCTGCAATACTTACTAATAACGAGTGTGTGTGTGTGTGTGTGTGTGTGTGTGTGTGTAGGTTCTGCTCTCCTCGTTTTGGTGAGAAGAGACAAACCCAGATCGACTGGGGGAAACGCTGCGTGGACAAGTTCGACATCATCGGGATCATCGGGGAAGGAACGTACGGCCAGGTGTATAAAGCCAAGGACAAGGACACAGGTGTGTGTGTGTGTGTGTAAGTGTGTAATGTGTGGTGAGCTCTGTACATGTTTGGTGTAAGTAAGTGTGTGTGTGTGTGTAGGTGAGCTGGTGGCTCTGAAGAAGGTGCGTTTGGATAATGAGAAGGAGGGCTTCCCCATCACAGCCATCCGGGAGATTAAAATCCTCAGACAGCTGAACCACCGCAGCGTGGTCAACATGAAGGAGATCGTCACCGACAAGCAGGACGCACTCGACTTCAAAAAGGACAAAGGTCAGTATGCCAGGCTTACACACACACACACACACACACACACACACACACAGTACCGTACGTCTCCCCGATCATTCTTAAAAACAGCGAGTGTTTGGTATCGTTGGAAAGCTCATTCGCTCTACCGTCGCGATCACTGGTCTAAATATGGTCACTTCCTTTCTAGAGCTCACCAATAGTGAGAAACTGCAGGCTGATCTAAACCAGGAGACAGAGTTTCATTGGCTAAGGAAGTTTGATTCGCCGTAATGAGTCATGTGACAGGTTCCGCTCGCTTACAACAGAGACATCAGTACAGTAAAAGGAGATGGGGGGGGGGACTCCGAAATTTTCTGCAAAAAGCATTTAAAAAACAGACGTTAGTAAATAAGTAAGGCCGGTACATGTAAAAAAAGACTTTTTTACGTTTTAAAGGCATACATGTGATGGATAATGATAGGAACATCTTCTCTATCTTCTCTCCTTTCATCACGTCTCTGTCTATAATATCATATAATTTAATATAATATAATTCACACGAAGAAGTCACGTACAGTTGTGTGGTAGAGCTTTGGGGGAAATGATAAATGAGTTACTGTTACAAAAGTGTTATTTCTAATGAGTAAATATGAAAATCTGCAGTCAGTAACTTTAATCAATGGCGATAATCAAGTTTTAATACGTGTGCAGAGTATTCTGACATTTTATACATGGAAAAAAAATGAGATCCAAAATCTGTTCGGTAAAAACTTTTAACTCTGATATGTTGTTAAAATGAAAAAGATTTTAAATATAACTGTTTTTAATATCTAGATTTTTGGTTTTTAAATATGTAAATGAGCACATATTAAATGAGAGTGTCTTATTTGCATATCAAAACATAGTTTTCCAGAAAACTTGTAATGCAGATGATGATGATGCAGGAGATGATTACCGTAAAACCCAGTGTATAAACACCCACCCCAACCTGCTGTAAACAAGTGATTTATTTGACTGTTCTGTGTGTGTGTGTGTGTGTGTGTGTGTGTGTGTGTATAGGAGCGTTCTACCTGGTGTTCGAGTACATGGACCATGACCTGATGGGGCTGTTGGAGTCGGGCCTCGTCTCGTTCTCACACGAACACATCCGAAGCTTCATGAGGCAGCTGATGGAGGGACTGGACTACTGTCACAAGAAGAACTTCCTACACAGAGACATCAAGTGTTCCAACATCCTGCTCAATAACAGGTACACACACACACACACACACACACACACACAATACTGTGCAAAAGTTTTACGCTGAAGATAGTTCTTAATGACTTTCACTGTATGCTTGGGGACGTTGTCAAGCTGCAGAATAAATTTCTGCGATCAGATGCCTCCCTGATGGTGTTCCAGGATGGATAAGTATCTGCCCGTACTTCTCAGCATTGAGGAGACCATTAATTCTGACCACGTCTCCCAACTCCATTTGCACAAATGCAGCCCCAAACATGCAAGGAACCT
>CM042551.1:1300000-1310000 GCA_023630585.1 Cranoglanis bouderius | reverse complement strand
GAAAATTCACAAACTTTCAAGCACCACTGTAGATGGTTCTCTACCAACCTTCTTTGTGTGTGTGCAGGTCTGGGTGCAGTAGCTGATCAGCTGAATCAGACGGAGATGGCCGTGCTGTTGAACCTGCTGCAGGGTCAAAACGAGCGTCTCACTCTCCCTCAAATGGCTGAGCAGCTCCTCACTTCCTTTTCCTCCTCCTCCTCCTCCTCCTCACTTCCTGTCCCTGACTCCGCCCCAGACGCTGACTCCACCCAACAGCTGGAGCTGCTCAGCCACACCCTCTCGTCTCTCATTCAGGCGTCCAATAGTGCGCCGGCTCCTCCTCCTCCACCTCCTCCCCCCGAAGCGCCTCAACCTGAGGCCCCTCCCCCAGAAGTCCCGCCCTCAGACGACACCACCGGCCTCCTCGCGCTTCTCCTGAGCCAGCTGATTAAAGCGCCGCCCCAGGGGGTGGATCAAGGCGAGGAGAGCAACGGTGTCCAGTCGGACGGGGCGGTGACGAGAAGCGGCTCCGCCTCCCTTTCCGGCGCCGACTGCAAGGGCAAGTCTGAGTTTACTCTCTAGGGGGCGTGGCTCAAAGCAAACCCAGGGCTGTGATTGGCCAAAGCAGTTTGGGGAGCTTCCTCGCGTGGCTCCTCGTAGTGTTAAATCTCCTCTTATCAGAGCGATTGTATATTTTGAGATGATTTCTCATTATTTTTGTTTTTTGTTTTGTTTTGTTTTGTTCCAGCAGTAGAAGTGACGCGCTGAAGAAATATAAAATAAATCAAAGTTTGTTTGTTTCAAATCCTTATTTTTCATTTTTTCAGTAAGTTTTTAATGCCGTACGTCTCAATTTATAATGGAGTCAGTGTTGAGTTTATTTTTTTATGGGAACAAACACACACACACACACACACACACACACACACACACACCACGACGGGACCTGAAGACATGTCTCCATTGTCATGTGCTGCATTTTTCCATGTCGTCATTCATGTCATGTCAGCGTTTCTCATGGTGCCTCTCGATCATCTCGTTATCCTCGTTAAGGCCACGTTAACGAGCTCAATCACACCGGAACTGACCTCGATGAGCTTTTTCCTAACGAGTGAACCCGAGCCGGAGATGCACTACGTTCACACTAGCAGCCGATGAGTCTCTTGTCGCACTTGTAGTTTGACGCTTGTGGGCGTGGCCTGTCCAGAACTAGCTATATATTAAGGCTAACGCAAGTTAAACACAATTGTTTGGATAACGCACTGTTCAGTGCGAGAATCGAATCAGTTGTGTGATTTACGTATTACGTGCCCACCAGAGACACCAGCGATCTCCGCTATTTCTTTCCAAGCTTTATTTTTCTTCCTAACGTCTGTATGTACATTTACTGAGAGGTCAGACATGACGGGAGAAGATGATGAAACCACGCTTATAGGTCTTTCCTTCCATTTTTGCAGGAACAGCTAGGAACTAAAGTTATGAGTGTGGAACTGAAGACACGTGGGAGCACACGCGCTGTAGGATCGTTCGAGGAGCAAGGCGGCCGTTTGGACTCCTTTACGGCGTCACACCTCATTTGCATAGAAATGAGAAAACGCCGATTCGGAAGTCGCGGCGCCGTCGCATCTCCCGTCACCCCGTCGCTCGCTGGTGTGAACGTAGAGTTAAAGCCGATCACATTTTTACATTTTTGATACAACAACAATAAAAAATAAATAAATAAAGTATTTACGTTCTGATTCATTAGGTGTGTAAAATCCTCGTAGCTGCTACAGGTTTGTCTTTTATAACCAAGTCATTTGGAGCAGATCAATTAGCATAAAAGTGAAGATGCTTTGGTGTGTGCGTGTGCGCTCCTGTGAGCGCAGAGTAAACCGAGGATCCAGGAACACACACTACGTCAGCGGATCTGTAAACACGGTGAACGCTGTCAGATCCGATCTGGTGTGTTGGTGTGAGATCGGACCGTTATTAATCCTCACGGTGCATGTAAGAATAAAGGAGTAATGGAGCACTAACGTTCTGTTTGTTTCTCTCGTCATTGTTCACTAAAGTGAGAGAGCAGGAGCACTGATCATGCACAGTCTGGTGTTTATTACCGTTTAATAACGTGTTTATAATCCCTCACATGTCTGCACTGGACTTATAATCAGGGGTGTGGAGGATTATATATTATATTATATTATATCATACGTTACGCCTCCTCAGTCACAGTCGCACCTGATCATCTGTGTTTTGTGTTTTTCTGGGTTTGGGGTGTGTGTGTGTGTGTGTGTGTGTGTGTGTGTGTGTGTGTGTGTGTGAGAGAGAGGGAGGGAACCTGGTGTCACAGTGTGGTCTCTCGGCCTTCAGCGGTCTCACGTTGAATAAATTATGAGCTGAACACGAGCAGCATGTCTTTCTTTCTCCTTTCCTTCTTTTTTTTCATGTCATTGTTTTCACCTCGTCATTATTTTCACTGACATCAGAGTTTTATTAAAATCTACAGCGTCAGCGCTGCAGTAACAGTGAGCCGCCTCGGGAGGGCGCTGTCTCTATTACTAATGATTTACAAACGATTACTTACTGTAAATAAAATAAAGAACTTCTAATTAAAACATTCACATTAAAGAATGTATTACTTATGATAAACGATATGAATTTCTTATAAATAAATTAATGCATTGTGTAAAATCAAATATAATAATAATAATAATAATAATAATAATAATAATAATAATAATATACTCCAATTTCACCACTAATGAGATGTAGATAAAAAATTACATTAAAATAAGTGTCCTAAACACATTCATCATGTAGTTTAAAGAAAATAATTTGATATTTATTTATGTTATAAATTCCTTTTATTTTCTATTAATATATAATCGTTTTTATACTAAGTGATGTTTATTTTATTTAGAAGGTAGAAGAACTTTATATTACTCAATAATATACAGTTTAGTGTCTAGAATTTATAGTTTTGTTAAATAAAGCAATTCTTTTATAAGTAAAAAAAAACATTTGATTTATAAGTTGTAATGCATTTTATTGGATAAATAATCATTTATTTAATATATTAATTTTAAATACAAGTAATTTTATTTATTGGTTTTATTTTATTTATAAGTAGCTAATTATAAACACTAATTTCGTTTATAAGAAGTTATTTGTGTTAGAAATTTGTATGGGGGAAAAAATACATATATAAAATATACAGTCACTAATAAATTCTATTTCTTTTGTGCAATAAGTAATTATAATAAGTAAGTTTTATTAATAATGTATTTACTTTTTTGTTTTTTGTTTTTTACTTGTATTTATTATTTTTTTGAAACTCTAAGGAGGACACTGGGCATTAAATGGATTAGACGTCTCAGTCTCAGTCCTGCAAAGTCTCCAGTTTAACACTTTATTACGTTTTTTTTTTCACCTGGTGTTTGTTTGTTTGTTTGTTTGTTTATTCTGAGCATTAATGTTTAATCTGATTTCCTGAGTGAAGTCAGCGGAGCTTTCAGACTCCAAACCCGTTCTGCTGTAAATATTGTGATGAAGTAGGGAAGTGTAGTGTAAAGTAAGTGAAGCGAGCTGTAGTGTTAGAATAAACGAATAAGTGGTTCAGTTAGAGGACGGTGAGGATTAGTGACGTTCAACCCTTCAATCATGAGACGATGTTATATTTTATTAGATAATTAAAGAGGAAAGGGACTTCATTTTATTAGAAAACAGGACAAGGTTGTATTTTATTACTCAGTAAATGACGACGGGAAGAGATTTCATTTTATTACTCAGTTTGGTGAATTTCAGTAAAGTGGGGCTTTATTAACTTATTCTTTTTATTCAGTTATTTTGTTTTTCTCTGATCAGACCTTATTATAATAATAATCACTTAAAAATAATATATTTTATAATATAAATGAGAATTTATAATAAATGTTATGAAATTATTTATAATAAAGTAAAGAATATCTTTGTAATATATTTCAACAGCACCCACTTAAATATGGATTTCGGTTTTTTTGGGTTTTTTTGATAGATACGATCCCCTCCGATAATATTGGAACGGCAAGGCTGATTCTTTTTTTTTTTTTTTTTTTTTGCTGTAGACTGAAGACATTTGGGTTCGAGATCAAACGCTGGATACGAGACGAGAGTTTAGGATTTCAGCTTTTATTTCCTGGTATTTATATGTTGACGTGTTAAACAGCATAAAACAGCACATTTTGTATCAGACCACCCAATTTGTAGGTGAGCGGAAATATTGGAACATGTGACTGACGGGTGTTTCTCGTTACCCAGGTGTGTCGTGTTAGATTGATTGTTTAAACGATAAATATCTCTGATCATCTACTCTTGGTTTTAGCCTTCAGTTTCACCTGTGAAGACTGCATTTGTTGTTAAAAAGGATAAACCAACATGAAGATCAGGGAGCTGTCTATGGGAGAAGAGCGAGACATTTTGAAGCTGAGAAAAGATTAAAAATCTACCAGAGGCATTGCACAGACATTGTGTATAGCCAATACAACAATCTGGAATGTCCTGAAAAAGAAAGAAACCTCTGGTGTACTGAGCAAACAGACACCGAATGGGTCGACCAAGGAAAATAACAACAGCTGATTACAGAAACATTGTGAGAGCTGTGAAGAAAAACCCAAAAACGAGTCAGTGACATCACCAACAACCTCCACAGGACAGCGGTGAAGGTATCACAATCCACCGTTCGAAGAAGACTTCAAGTGCAGAAATATAGAGGCCGTACCACAATGTGCAGACCACTCATCAGCAGTAAGAATCAGAAAGCCAGAATGGAATTCACAAAGAAATACAGAGATGATCCACAAAAGTTCTGGAACCAAGATGAACCTCTACCAGAGTGATGGTAAGGCCAAAGTGTGGAGAAAGAAAGGATCTGCTCATGATCCAAAACATACAAGCTCATCTGTGAAACATGGTGGAGGTAGTGTCATGGCTGAAAGAAGCTGTGGTGAACAGTTTGGTGTCAGTGAGTCACAGGCTTGATGCAGTTATTGCAAACAAATATTGTTATTTACTTTAATTTACTTCAAGACTTATCTGTTCCTATACTTTTGCTCACCTAAAAATGGGATGGTTTGATACAAAAGGTTCTATGTTTTATGTTTAAACATCTAGATGTAAATACCAGGAAATAAAAACTGAAATCCTAAACTCTTGTCTCATCTCCTTTTTTTGATGTCAAACCCAAATGTCTTTGGTGTACAGCACAGACAAATGAATTGGCCTTGCTGTTCCAATAGTTTCGGAGGGGACTGTACTTATTGGCTTGCCATTGTTCCGCCCCTCAGTGGTGTGTAAATCACTACATTAACACTGTGGAGTTCTCATGTGTGCAGTTTGAGTTTTAGTGTGGTCTCAGAGCTTCTCTCTCTGGGTTCTGTGTGTTTAAAGTGATTAAAGTGTGAAACTGAGTGAGAGATTAAAGGTGCAATACGTGAGATTTGTCTACATTCTTCAGGATCAGGCCTTTAAAGGTTAAATAGGTCGTTGAATCTGATTTGAATGATTTTTTTTATTCATTGAGCCCAGGCCATCATTCAGCCCATATACGCAAAACTCCACCCCCAGAACCTACAGTGATTAGTGTTAGCATTAGTGAGGACCAGCAGCATGTCACTTTCAGCTGCTCGAGCTGCAGCTCTATAAACACACACAGGTTTGAACAGAATCTTATGACTAAAAATTGAACATAAGTGTTATTAGACAGTAATTACTATTATATACACACTTTGACATGAGTTAGTATGAGTGAGTACGAGTTTGTAGGAGTAGGCATGAGAGAGTGTGAGTTAGTAGGAGTGGGTATGAATTAGTGTGAGTGGGTGTGAGTTATTAGGAGTGGGTAGGAGTTAGTATGAGTGGGTATAAGTTAGTGTAAGTGGGTGTGAGTTAATATGAGTGGGTATGAGTTAGTATAAGTGGCTAGGAGTTAGTATGAGTGGGTATGAGTTAGTATGAGTGGGTAGGAGATAGTAGGATTGGGTATGAGTTAGTGTAAGTGGGTAGGAGATAGTAGGATTGGGTATGAGTTAGTGTAAGTGGGTATGAGTTAGTGTAAGTGGGTATGAGTAGGTTGGAGAAGGTAGGAGTTAGTATGAGTGGGTATGAGTGGGTGTGAGTTAGTAGGAGAGGGTATGAGTGAGTATGCACGGGTATGAATGGGTGTGAGTTAGCATGAGTTTGTGAGAGTTAGTAGGAGAAGGTATAACTTAGTATGAGAGGGAATGAGTTATTATGAGTGGCTAGGAGTTAGTAGGATTGGGTATGAGTTAGTGTAAGTGGGTATGAGTTAGTGTAAGTGGGTATGAGTAGGTTGGAGAGGGTAGGAGTTAGTCTGAGTGGGTGTGAGTTAGTATGAGAGGGTATGAGTTAGGAGTTACTATGAGTGGGTATGACTTAGTAGGAATTAATAAGAGTGGGTATGAGTTAGTATGAATGGGTATGAGTTAGTAGGAGCTAATATGAGTAGGTATTAGTAGGAGATAGTATGAGTGGGTACGGGTTAGTAGGGGGTAGTATGAGTGGGTATGGGTTAGTAGGAGTGGATAGGAGTTAGTATGAGTGGGTGTGAGTTAGTAGGAGAGGGTGTGAGTGGGTACGAGTTAGTAGGAGAGGGTATGAGTGGGTATGAGTTAGTATGAGTTAGTGTAAGTGGGTATGAGTTAGTATGAGTGGGTATGAGTTAGTATGAGTGGGTATGAGTTAGTAGGAGTGGGTATGAGGTAGTATGAGTGAGTGTGAGTTAGTAGGAGTTAGTATGAGTGGGTATTAGTTAGTAGGAGAGGGTATGAGTTGGTGTGAGTTAGTATGAGAGGGTATGAGTGGGTATTAGTTAGTAGGAGAGGGTATGAGTTAGTATGAGTTAGTGTAAGTGGGTATGAGTTAGTATGAGTGGGGATGAGTGGGTATGAGTTAGTATGAGTTAGTAGGAGAGGGTATGAGTTAGTAGGAGATAGTATGAGTGGGTGTGAGTTAGTAGGAGACGGTATGAGTTAGTATGAGTTTGTAGGAGTAGGCATGAGTGGGTGTGAGTTAGTATGAGAGGGTATGAATTAGTATGAGTGGGTGTGAGTATGAGTGGGTATTAGTTAGTAGAAGAGGGTATGAGTTGGTGTGAGTTAGTATGAGAGGGTATGAGTGGGTGTGAGTTAGTATGAGTGGGTATTAGTAGGAGAGGGTATGAGTTGGTGTGAGTTAGTATGAGTGGGTGTGAGTTAGTATGAGAGGGTATGAGTGGGTGTGAGTTAGTATGAGTGGATATTAGTAGGAGAGGGTATGAGTGGGTGTGAGTTAGTATGAGTGGGTATGAGTTAGTAGGAGTTAGTATGAGTGGGTATGAGTATGAGTGGGTATGAGTTGGTATGAGTGGGTGTGAGTTAGTATGAGTTAGTATGAGTTTGTAGGAGTAGGCATGAGTGGGTGTGAGTTAGTAGGAGAGGGTATGAGTTAGTAGGAGATAGTATGAGTGGGTGTGAGTTAGTAGGAGAGGGTATGAGTTACTAGGAGTTAGTATGAGTGGGTGTGAGTTCGCATGAGTGGGTAAGAATGGGTGTGAGTGGGGATGAGTTAGTATGAGTGGGGATGAGTGGGTATGAGTTGATATTGTGGTGGAGATAAACTGCTGTGTTTAAATCATACATTAATACTTTCTCTGTCTCCATCTGCTGGTGAAGAGCTGCACTGACATCACTGTCTCATAATACAGACACTGCACACACATTACACATCACACTATACACACACTACACACATCATACACTCACACTACACACTAAACACAACATACACACATCACACTATACACACTACACACTAAACACAACATACACACATCACACTATCCACTACACACATCATACACACACACATTACACATCACACTATACACACACTACACACATCATACACTCACACTACACACTAAACACAACATACACACATCATACACACACACATTACACATCACACTATACACACACTACACACATCATACACTACACACTAAACACAACATACACACATCACACTATACACTACACACATCATACACACACACATTACACATCACACTATACACACACTACACACATCATACACACATCATACACTACACACTACACACATCATACACACATCATACACTCACACTACACACATCATACACTCACACTACACACATCATACACTCACACTACAAACATCATACACTCACACTACACACTACACACATCATACACTCACACTACACACATCATACACACATCATACACTCACACTACACACTACACACATCATACACTCACACTACACACACCATACACACGTCATACACACACACTACACACTAAACACAACATACACACATCACACTATACACACTACACACATAATACACACACACTACACACATCATACACAAATCATACACTCACACTACACACTAAACACATCATACACTCACACTACACACATCATACACACATCATACACTACACACTACACACATACACACATCATACACTCACACTACACACTACACACATCATACACTACACACTACACACTACACACATCATACACTACACACTACACACATCATACACACATCATACATACACACTACACACTAAACACATCATACACTCACACATCACACTATACACACACTACACACATCATACACTCACACTACACACTACACACATCATACACACATCATACATTACACACTACACACTAAACACAACATACACACATCACACTATACACTACACACATCATACACACACACATTACACATCACACTATACACACACTACACACATCATACACACATCATACACTACACACTACATACATCATACACACATCATACACTCACACTACACACATCATACACTCACACTACACACTACACACATCATACACTCACACTACACACATCATACACACATCATACACTCACACTACACACTACACACATCATACACTCACACTACACACATCATACACACATCATACATTCACACTACACACTAAACACATCATACACTCACACTACACACATCATACACACTACACACACATCACACACTCACTACACACATCTCTTTGTCTTTTAGTCCTTGTCAATGTCTAATACATGTTGCACAGTAGTTTCCTGAAGGAACTGTTTGTTTTTATCCATTGCCATGTGATGTGCTAAAAATGACAGTAAAGCTGACTGACTTTGATACACACACACACACACACACACACACACACACACACACACACACACACACTACATCACATACTTCACACATTGCACACCACACACACTACATCACAGTCACACTGCACACAGTGTTTGCTCACTGTTGTTGTTGGTTGTTGTTTTAGACTCGACCCTCTTCAGTGAGAAGCCTCTCTCCCCGACTCCACCGCTGACCCGTGACCCAGCGGCGACCTCGGCTGCTCCGTCTGCGCAGATGGATGATCTCCATGGCGACGTGGCGTCTGCGCTCCTGCAGCTCATTTCCCAGCATGGCTCAGAGAGCAAGCCCACTTCCTCAGACTCTCGGTGTCTGAAAGAGACGCAGCCGTCGTCCTCTTATTCCTCTCCGGGAGCGCTAATCTTCAGCCAGCCTGAACAAGATGCTAACAATGCTAACGCTAACACAGGAGCTCAGTACCCCCGTGACCAGGACCTCCGTTTCACCCTGGGGTCCTGTGGGGAGGACAGACAGGCGGGCGAGTCCTGAAGCTTCACCACTTTTTCTGTTTAATGTACATCAGGACTGGCCTCGACACGGATTTTACACTTCACACACTTCTGTCCTGAGGCTGCTCATTCTACACACACACACACACACACACACACACACACACACACACACACACACACGCTTTACTTTATATCCGTTCTTCAATGTGACTGAGAACCCGACCTAAAACTGAACACCACAACAACAACAACAACACGTCTCGCAACATCATGAATTCTTTACTTTCAGTTACAGCA
>CM042551.1:1282500-1295000 GCA_023630585.1 Cranoglanis bouderius | reverse complement strand
TCTGCTGCAGTACCAGTTTATTATTATTTTTATTTATCTGTTGTTTTTGTTGTTAGTTTTTCTTTTCCACACACTGCAGGTTCTGTGTGACCTCCATATATTCACAGTTCTTTCCTACAAACCTAAACACAGATGGATGTTAGGAACATGGCGGCATGAGATCAGAAGGGTGAATCATTTGGCCCTTTACAGTAAACATCGTGTGTGATGAAGCTCTTATCCTGCAGTAAATCGGTGAATAATCTCGCTCGGAGTCTCCGAGCCGCCGATTGGTCGGCTGCTGTGGCGGGTATTATGACATCATCAGCCGCGAGCGTGAATTTAAATTCTCCAACATTTCATCAGAGTTTCACACTTAACCGTGGCTCCATCTTCTCCTGTCGTGTTAAAGCTGGGAAGGAAGTAGCAGAGATGGTTGGGGTCTCTGGTGGTGAAAGTATGTAGCTGGTTCAGTTAGCTCGCTTTGTTAATCTAATCTGAGATCTGAACCCGAGTGAGTAACACGTAAAGCACACGAGAGATTAGATTTTCACACTGATTAGTGCGTTATCTCATTTGTGTTCAACTCGTTAGCCTTAGAAGCTACTACAAGCGACATGACTGACTTTCATCTGCTATCTCATGCATAGGTAAGTGTGTGTGTGTGTGTGTGTGTGTGTGTGTGTGTGTGTGTGTGTGTGTGTGTGTGTATAGGCCAGGCTGTTTTAATTTTAGTCTCTATATAAAGTGGGTCAGGTTGGAATGAGGACGGCGACGATCTCAGCAGAGGAAAGAGAATATTCTCTCTGGAGGTTTTAATTAACGTCCGTCCTGATTATAATGATTCCACATCATCCTGCTCATTACACACACACACACACTACACACACACACACACACACACACTATACACACACACACACACACACACACACACACACACACACACACACACACACACACACACACACTATACACACACTATACACACACACACACACACACTATACACACACACACACTATACACACACACACACACACACACACACACACTATACACACACACACTATACACACACTATACACACACACACACACACACTATACACACACACACACACACACACTATACACTATACACACACTATACACACACACACACTATACACACACACACTATACACACACACTATACACACACTATACACACACACACACACTATACACAAACACACACACACACTATACACATACACACACACACTATACACACACACTATACACACACACACACACACTACACACACACACACACACACACTACACACACACACACACTATACACACACTATACACACACTACACACACTATACATACTCTACACATACTCTACACACACACCACACACACTATACACACTATACACACACCACACACACACACCACACACTACACACACACTCTACACACACTCTACACATACTCTACACACACACCACACACACTATACACACTATACACATACTACACACACTCTACACACACACCACAAACACTATACACACTATACACACACTATACACACTATACACACACACCACACACACTATACACACTATACACACACTATACACACTATACACACACACCACACACACTATACACACTATACACACACTATACACACTATACACACACACCACACACACTATACACACACACGTTCAAGTTCAAGTTCAGTTTTATTTGTATAGCGTTTTTAACAATGGACATTGTCCCAAAGCAGCTTTACAGAAATATATAAATTCAGGACATAGATTTTAAATTTATGAATTTATCCCCACACACACACACTATAAACACACTATACACACACTATACACACACTATACACACTATACACACACTATACACACACTATACAAAGCGATCAGGATGTGATTGAAGTGTCGACTTTGAGCTTTAATTCAATATCGCATTAATCGTTTAGGTTTTTACAGAGTCCTTCCATTTTCACAGGCTCAAAAGTAATTGGACAATTGACTAATAAGCCGTCGATTTTTCATGGACAGGTGTGGCCTGTTTCCTCGTTATTTCATGACAAATTAAGAAGATAAAAGGTCTGGGATGATTCCGAGTGTTGAATTTGTTCATGGGAACTCTCAATATGTGGTCCAGGGAGGTGTCGATGTGAAGTGAAGGAGGCCATCATTAGGCTGAAAAAATAAAACAGACCTACGTGTATCGGAGAGACAGCAGAAACTTTAGGAGTGGCCAAATCAACAATTTAGTACGTTCTTAAAAAGAAGGAATGCACTGGTGAGCTCAGCAACACCAAAAGGCCTGGAAGACCACAGAACACAACTAAAGTGGATGATCACAGAATTCTTTCCTTCACAACATCTAGCCAAGTCAAGAACGCTCTGACGGAGGTAGGCGCATCATTGTCCGTTTATACAATCAAGAGACGCCTTCATGAATGTAAATACAGACGTTTTACCTCAAGATTCAAACCACTGGTAACACGCAAGAACAGAGAGGCCAGATTAGACTTTGCTTAAAAAAAAAGCCTGACCCGTTCTGATGCGAGAAGAGAAGAGTATGGAGAAGGAAAGGAAAGGCTCGTGATCCAAAGCATACCACATCACTGTCACAGACATCACAGACATCACTGTCAAACATGGTGGAGGAAGTGTTATGGCATGGGCATGTACGGCTGCTAATGGAACTGGATCACTGGTGTTTATTGATGATGTGACTGCTGATAGAAGTAGCAGGATGAATTCTGAAGTGTATAGAGCTTTACTTTCTGCTCAGGTTCAGTCAAATTCTGTGAAACTGATAGGACGGTGCTTCAGATGGATAAGGACCCAAAACATACCATGAAAGCAACCCAAGACCTTCTTAAGGCAAAGAAATGGAATGTTCTGGAATGTTCTGGAATGTCCGATGACCTCAACCCAATCGAGCTGCTTTTCATTTACTGAAGACAAAACTGAAGGCAGAAAGACCCACAAACAAACGGCAACTGAAGGCAGCTGCAGTAAAGACCTGGCAAAGCATCTCAAGGGAGGAAACTCAGCATTTGATGATGTCCATGGGTTCCAGATCTCATGAAGTCATTGACTGTAAAAATGGCTGTAATTCCTAAACGGTTAAAGCAATATTTGTTTTGCTTCATTTCAAATCCATTGTGGTGGTGTACAGAGGCAAAATTACCAAAATTGTGTCACTTTCCAAATACTTACGGACCTGACACACTGTGAGGACGCTGTGAGGTTCCATTTTAATCTTTCCATTGACGAGTAATTTGAGGCCTCTCATCAAAAGATTTGTTCAGATTTGTTCATGCACCGAAACACTGACCATGAACAGGACTCATTCAACTCACTGACTCAACTGATTCAGTGAACTCAAGAGGACTGACTGAAAGATTCACTGATTCAATCATTGATTCACTTAATGACAGAGGAGCGAATCTCAGTCCATAACTACAACCGTAACTGATTCAAACCCTGATCACAAGAAAAGTGACTCTCTCTCATGACCAAATGATTCACTGATTCAAACACTGATTCACTGAAATGATTCACTGACTCATAAGGTAATATACAGAATCTATGAATCTATGTTTAAGTGTCTGTTAAGGCTGTTTGCTGATGTTCGGGTCAGCCTCGAGTTCACTGAGTGTGATTACGGTTTGTAAAAGCGAAGCAGCTGCAACTGAATGAAACGAACGACTCGGCGAACGATTCATTCGGCTTAGTGATTCGTTCATGAAGACCGAATGATTCTCACATTTTGAAAACACTGGATTTTGAAATCACAGTTTTTACTGACACACTTTGTAGTAGACCAGCGTTAGAGCCGAACGATCATAATTGATTTCCTCTCGGTGTAAAGCTGCTTCTTCAGGAGGAACTCCTCACACTTCTTCACTCACGTCTTCTCAACATTTTGGATCTGATTCTCCATGGAGCACGTTCCCTCTGTTCACTCCTTTTCTTTTATATCTTGTGCTCAATCACCTGAATGTCTTTCATATCAGACACCAAATTAAAGTCATTACAGTTATTAAGTCATTATTAAATCACCAGGAACACAATGACCTGCTAAAGCACAGTCGGACACTCGGCCTGAACCGGTTCACTTTTCGCATTTCACTTATTCAGAACTTTTTCCCTTTCATTTGTTTCTTTGGGCAGATTTTCTCTTTTGTCTGGATTTTGCTCGTGGCCTTTTCACGGATTGGCTTTACAGAGATCTGGATGTAGATTTAGATCCTTTGCAGCCCACACCTCCGACCTCCTCTCATTAACTGGAACTCTGATTATCTTTTGGAGAAGTCGTTATCTCGGACTTTTATAAACATTAGAGTCAGATCACATTCTCTGAGCAGTGTCTTACTCTGTGTGTGTGTGTGTGTGTGTGTGTGTGTGTGTGTGTGAGAGAGAGAGAGAGAGATAATGACAGGGATATAGATGGAGTTAGTGTTTTTCTGGGTTAGGTCACTGTAAGGACGCTCTCTGAGGATCAGACCCAATTAGACACGAACTCTGTCCTTAAGTGATGAAACGACGGATTACAAATGCACCAGAAATAGGACAGATTTTATTTTAAATACGTTCTGAATAAATGTCAGTAGAATGCTGGTCTGAAAGTGGAATTAGATCACGTATTATTGTAATAAATAGTAAACAGGGCTTTGTCATGGTACGTCCTTGTAGAGAATCTTATACGAGGACGGAGAGGAATTGTTTTCATCCCAAACTACTTCCTGTTGACGCCAAAAACAAAATGTCCAAACATAGTTCCTAGCAAATCATTTTATTCTTAGATACTTTGATTAAAAATAGCTGTGTGTGATGATTATTCAAAATTATTCAAAAACAAAATTATTCAACCCCTTCATGGTGAACATCTTTAGTACTTAGTAGAGACCCTTTTGCTGTTATGACCTGCTGCAAATGAGATGCATAGCCAGACACCAGCTTTTGGCAGCGTTCCTGAGGAATCTTAGCCCGTTCCTCATGAGCAATGGCCTCCAGTACAGTAATATTCTTGGGTTTGTGTGCTGCAACCACCTTCTTCAAATCCCACCAGAGATTTTCTATGGGGTTCAAGTCAGGTGACTGTGATGGCCCTGTAGAATCTTCCAGGACTTCTTCTGCAACCAAGCCTTGGTGGAATTTGAGGTATGCTTGGGATCATTGTCCTGTTGGAAGGTCCAATGACGCCCAAGCTTCAGCTTCCTCACAGACGGCATGAGGTTTTCTCAATTCAATGTATCCATCTTTCCTTCCACACGCTGCAGGTTTCCAGTGCCAGAGGATGCAAAGCAGCCCCAGAGCATCACCGAGCCACCACCATGCTTGACTGTGGACAGAGTGTTCTTTATTCATTCTTCTTTCTCCAGACATACTCTCCTGATCCATCGTGTGGAAAAGTTCCAGTTTTGTTTCATCGCTCCACAGAACAGAATCCCAAACCTTCTGTGGCTTATTTGTATGATTCTGAGCGACTTTTCTTGTGCTTTTGGGTCAGTAGTGGTGAACATCTTGGAGTTCTGGCATGGAAACCTTCTTTGTTTAGTACACGCCATACTGTGCTCACTGAAACCTCAGTGCCTGTTGCCACCAAGTCTTGCTGCAGGTCTTTTGCAGTCACTCGAGGGTTTTTCACAACCTGCCTTCTCAGAAATCTGGTTGCAGCCAAGCTGCTGATCTTCCCTCCATCAACATCGAGCCGAATCTCAGACACATTAAACCCAACACCTGAGCTGCATTAAAGTAATCATTAGATACAACACCTTCAGTGTGTATATCCCATCAGCGTACGCACCTCTCCTCCCTTTTTGTAGTTATTTTTGTTGTTGTTATTGTTGTAGATACGCAGACGGAGGCCGACGCCCGCCACGCTGTTTAGAGTAGCTGACCAGCCGTGTCCAGAGGATGACTACACCACGGGTCAGGTAGGACAGCTCCCCCTGCTGTTCAAGAGGATAAACTACACTCACGTTCCACAGCTCTTTCATTTATAAGTCATGTTATAAGTGTTTTTTTAAAATTTATTTAATAGTTTGAATAGTTTTTAATCATGGTAATCAACTTTATCCTTTTTTCTTTGTCAAGTCAAGTTTTAATTGACTAAAAGTCTGGGCATTTTAGTCTTATCTTACTCGAAGAAAACCGTAAGTACTTTTAGTCTAGTTTTATTCACTGAAAACTGGAGAAATGTATATAGCCATAAGATTATTATTGATTAACGTTTCAGTCGGTAGCCAAAACGAACGTTAGTTTGAAAGCCCCCCCCCGATAGTCCTGATACGCCACGCAGCACGGGAAAGGAAACTGCCGCTCATATGCCATCCAATGAACAGGATATTTGGATTGTAATTTAGGAAAAAAAAAAACACATTCTATAATATTTTGTCTCCTCTTTTTTGTTGACGAAAATAAAGAGGGATTTCGGTAAAGTTTTTCTTTAAACTACATGTTATTCTCGTATTTTTTCGTCAGCAATATTGCATGTGGATTACAGTCACAGTTAGAGTGTCAGTGACGTCGGTGTCGTCTCGTCATCGTCTGGTCTTCGTCATGGGGGAAAAAAAAGGTCGTCGACGAACGTTTTTCCGTCATAGTTTTCGCTAACGACATTAACACTATTTATAAGTGGGGACATTCCTGCCTGAAAATAAATACAGCAGAATTACTGATGTAATGAACCTGCCAGACAGCCTTCCTTCCCTTTCTCCAGCGGAAATCCAGACGTATGAAATCCAGACGTATGAAATCCGACGTATGAAATCCGATCACAAGTGTGAACGGGGTGTGAGATATTCTCCACCAAAAATAAATCCTTCTCTATAAACAGTGATCTCTGCAGTGGACATGATGGCGTTCTGAACACTGTGACATCATAACCTGGAATACCAGCTCAGAACACACACACACACACACACACACACACACACACACACACACACACACACACACACACACACACACACACACACACACACACCAGAATAAATGTGATTTTATTTATTATTTTTATAAACTGAAATTGTTTTATTGTTTGGTGTTTCAGTGGGTGGTGGGTGAGAACGGAGTCCTCAGACCAAAACGCATCAATCCCAACGTCTACCAACCTCCTTCACTGAAAGGTGTGTGTGTGTGTGTGTGTGTGTGTGTGTGTGTGTGTGTGTGTGTGTGTGTGTGTGTGTGGGTGGTGTGCATTGTATATCTTCTATTTCAACAGACTTTGCTGTGCTGACTGTAGTGTTTACAAACCTCAACAGAAACACACACACACACACACACACACACACACACACACTCGCATCATACAACTCACGTCCTCCATTTTTACTGTTGGGTGTGTAGGATTAGGGACAGCGACAGCTGTGATGGGTGTGTCCCTGCTCTGGATTGTATGGGATTATGATCCACACACACACACACACACACACACACACACACACACACACACACACGCAATCTGATGGCTCTATTTCTCACTCAAACCCCATGTTCATGTTCAGACTAACACACATGACATCACTGAAGTCACTTTTGTGGGCGTGTTTCAGCTGCTGCTGCCGATGTCACTTTTGTGGGCGTGCCTCAGCTGCTGATGTCACTTTTGTGGGCGTGTCTCAGTTGCTACAGAAATGCGAACACTCCTTGTAAGCTTAATTTCTCTCTAAATGGGAGAAATCTCTTCTACCACACACACACACACACACACACACACACACACACACACACACACACACACACACACACAATCTTTCTGTCAGAATCAGGTGAAGGACACACACTTGACCATGACGTGCCTTTGACACAGTGAGCTGGTGTGATGTTTTATCTAGAATTTGTTTAATAAAGTAAGATAACGCTCAGTCAGCCAGCCTCTGACTCCGCCCACGTCTGAAATATCATCTGGTGTGTTTGTGGAAAAATGTGTATGAGTGCAGGTGCGTGAGCGCAGGTGCGTGAGCGCAGGTGTGTGTCATCGTTACATCCAGGTTACAGAGTTGATGTGTGTGAGTTTTGATGTGTATCATTTCATCTGTCTGTCATTTTTCCTTCATGCTGGTTCCTCTGTTTACCTGCTGTGTGTGTGTGTGTGTGTGTGTGTGTGTGTGTGTGTGTGTGTGTGTGTGTGTACACAGTGGATATAAAAAGTTTACACACCCCTGTTAAAATGGTGTGGCTGTGTTCAGAATGAACCAATCACACTGAATGTTCCTGAAGGAGCTTACAGAGCATGTACAGGATCTCACTTGTTGAACGATATCGATCAGGAGAGGGGTCTAAAAGAATTTCCAAAACATTAGCTGTACCATGGAACACCGTGAAGGCCATCATCAACAAGTGGAGAAAATGGAGCACT
Source organism: Cranoglanis bouderius (assembly GCA_023630585.1). Classification (NCBI taxonomy): domain Eukaryota; kingdom Metazoa; phylum Chordata; class Actinopteri; order Siluriformes; family Cranoglanididae; genus Cranoglanis; species Cranoglanis bouderius. The sequence continues at coordinate 1,286,621 of CM042551.1, read as the reverse complement.
ACAGTGACATCACCAAGAACATGACGTTCCTCCAGAATTTATAAAAGGACAAGACAAAAACTTACCAGGGAGGCTGCCAGGAGACCTACGGCAACATTAAAGGAGCTGGAGGAACATCTGACAAGTACTGATTACTCTCTGCATGCGACAACATTCTCATATTCTTCACATGTCTGGGCTGTGGGGTAGGGTGGGTTAGGATGGGTTAGGATGGGTTAGGATGGGGTAGGGTGGGGTAGGGTGGTAGGGTAGGGCAAATAAATAGAAACCCTATCTCATGAAAAAAAAACATCCAAGCTCAACTAATTCACCCCAAACCATGTGGCAAACTGTGTTCTGGTCTGATGAGACTAATTCCAAAAGGTATAATAATCCATAATTCCAAAGGTTTGTTTGGTGTGGGGGGGAAAAGCACATCACCAAAAGAACACCATCCCCATGGTGAAGCATGGTGGTGGAAGCGTCATGCTTTAGGGCTGCTTTTCTTCAGCCAGAACTGAAGGGAAAAGTTCTGACCTGATTTATCTACTTGAGAAAAACCTGCCATTTTAACAGGGTTGTGTAAACTTTATATCCACTGTAAGTGCATGCTCGTGTGTGTGTGTGTGTGTGTGTGTGTGTGTGTGTGTGTGTGTGTGTGTGTGTGTGTGTTCGTTCCTCAATCATATACACTAGCACTTCCCATATATATAGAGTTTCCCTGAATCCTTGTTTTTTGCACTTGTGTCCCTGTGTCTGTCCATTTGTGTGTGTGTGTGTGTGTGTGTGTGTGTGTGTGTGTGTGTGTGTGTGTGTGTGTGTAGCTGTTCAGCAGATGGCTGAGGCTCACATGCAGAAGTTGGGTGTGTATCCTCACGTGGAGGAGGACGGAGAGGATGAAGAGCGGGTATTAAGGTGTACAACTGGTAAAACACACACACACACACACACACACACACACACACACACACACACACACACACACACACACACTTACTCATGATTATTTGAGGATGATGTGTCTAAGATCAGCATGGCATAATGACTGTGCACCAAATGCTTGATTGATGTCGGAGTCTGTTATTGTCACTCTGTGTGTGTGCGTGTGTGTGTGTGTGTGTGTGTGTGTGTGTGTGTGCGCACACACACAATGCCCATAATGCACTGCAAATCAGTTTAAATATGAAGTTTAAAAATCCGTCTCGGTTCTGTTCTGATCAGATTCACAGACGGAGACGAGCTCGAGTGATGACCCGAGTAAACCACCGAGCAGTGACAGAACTGAAGAGGAGGAGGAAGAGGAGGAAGAGCAGGAGAAGGAGAAAGAGGAACTGAAGGATAAAGAAGAAGAAGAAGAAGAGGAATCGGTAGATGATGAGAAATGTGGAGCGACAGACTGATGAAAGAAGGACACAGAGAAGATGTTGATGATTGAGCTTTACACAGAATAGTGTGTGTGTGTGTGTGTGTGTGTGTGTGTGTGTGTGTGTGTGTGTGTGTGTGTGTGTGTGTGTGTGTGTGTGTGTGTGTTCTCCCATTAGGCTCTTCCTAACAAGTCCCAGGTCTGTTTATAGGTATATACAGTATATAAACACACTGAAGACTAGGCCATAGATTTAAATAATATAAATAACAATAAAAATATTTGTTGATGTTTTATTTTAGTGGTTTAATTATTTTGGAAAACAAATGTTATTAAATAATTAAACAATAAAGATTGATTGTGTGTGTGTGTGTACACTAACTCTAATATTGTGTGTACGAGTCTTATTAGTACATCATTCTCACCACTGTACAGTTTCACACACACACACACACACACACACACACACACACAGAGAGAGAGCGAGAGAGAGAGAGGGAGGGAGAGAGAGAGTTCACAGTTTTTAAAAAAATTTTATTTAATTCTGATAATATAAAAATAGAACAAAAATAAATAAATATAGACAGACCTACTTGTTCACAGGGTTTTTCAAAGTGATATGGAACTGTAATGCGGTCAAGACCGGACCGGAACTACTTCAGCCGTACTGAAAAACTAACTGCGCACCTCAGAACGTCTGTCAGCCAATCAGAATGGAGAAATCAACAGCGCTGTGGTATAAGTAAAGATAAACACCGAGGTTTTTTTTTTTTTCCCCGCTTTGTAGCTCGAACGCAGGTCGGATATGACGTCATTCTGATCTCTTCAATAAACCTCCTGTGATAGTAAAGTGTGTTATTTTCCCCTTAAAGCTGGAATCGCCCTGATTCTCCTCTGGTCACGTGTGAAACGCGTGTTATTGTTTCCCTGGAAGACGCTGTTAATGCACGTTCTTTAATTTTTTGGCTTTTTTAAAAGATATATATTTGTATTATATAGTTGTTGTATTTGTTTAGGTGCTGATTGTGTAGTCAGTCGTGTTTTACAGACTCAACGACACTCCAAAAACACAAAGCAGACTGTTATTTGATCACAGAGGAGAGATGTGTGAAGTGAAGTGACGTGACGTGACGTGAGCGCGAGCCGAAGTTGATGACGTCATGGTGAGAGTGTGGAGGTGTAATAACTCATCACCAGCAGGGGGCGCTGTGTTACAATAACAAACTCATCTCTGATACAAACACCTGAGGCTCAGAGACTAATGTTTAGAATAAAGTGCTGCTGAGTTCTGGACTCTGATTGGTCGTCAGGTGTTGATTAATTGTCTAGAACAGCAGCTCTGGCAGTAGTGCAGGTTTATATCGATGCGCTCGCTCTGTGACAAGCTGAGGGGTTTTTTTTTGTCTCATTAAGTTGGAGAGAGAGAATGAAGAGAGGGCTGGTGAGGGAACGAGTGTTTATAGCTGCTATAACGTAAGTGACAACAGGAACTGACTCGTTTCACAAACATTACAAGTAAAGAAGTAAAACTTGCTGTGGTGTAAGAGGAATAAAACACTCGGGGACGTGCTGTTAGAGGAAATGAATCATCTCGAGGATGGGAACAGTGACTCCGCTTCATCACACCACCCTGTTGCTGATTATTTTCCTCTGACAGCACCACACAGAGTGATTGATTCTTTATTAAACCTGTAACTGGGCAGTTTTATGATGTTTATAAGAGAACAGCAGCTGAGAGACACGTACAGAGTTTCACTTCCTCTTTTCACACTCACACTACTCATGACTTTATTTATATATCCGTAATGATGTGTGGTTTCTCTGAGAGCTCATGCTGAAACTGTGTGTGTGTGTGTGTGTGTGTGTGTGTGTGTGTGTGTGTGAGAGAGAGAGAGAGAGATATTGACCGTGAGGAAACTCCTGACCTTTCGCACTCTTTCCTGGTAAACAGCAGCTGGAATCTCTGAGGTTTATTTCAGGTTTATTCGGATCAGATTGGATCCAAATAAAAATGAAAGACTGGATTAAAGACTGATTTGGTAAATATTATATATTTATATATAGATATTATTATGATATCATTCCTGTACAGTTCAGTTTACAGTTTGATTATTTATTAATGTTATGGATCATTTTATTTTCCCCTCAGCTCTACTTTATTCTTATTAAACTCACTGCTTTGTAGAAATTTAGCCTTTTTTTTTTTTATCTGTGTTTAAACCTCAGTGTCACAATAAACCTGAATCTGAATCTTATGTTTATTCAGCAATCCGCTGTATTACATATTTTTTTATATTTACAGTCTATTTACGAATTGTTTCCAGTGACGTAAAAGGAGACGAGGTGCAAACGCAAATGATACAAATGCACATAAAATAAGGAAAGAACAGAGAAGGAATAAAACTCAGTGTGATGAAGTTAAAAATAAGAACAAAAGAAAGAAAATAATGTAAATTTGAATACGAATGAAATGTAATAAAATAAGAGAACAGAAAGAAAGAAAGAAAGAAAGAAAGAAAAAGACGTTAGTTCACTTCGACTGAACTCCTCAGTCCAGTCTGATGAGAAAGATAAACAAACAAACAAATAGATAAACAAATGGATAAAAATAAAAAAATCAATAGTAATTAAATCAATTATTCATTTTTGAATGAATTAATGAATGAATCCTAATTACAATTATAAACAAACAAACAAATAAATAATGTGGTATGAATATTTCAAGAAGCTACATTTATGGATGAGAATTCTATTTAGCAAATAAGATTTTATTTCCTAA